>CM076570.1:170432581-170951643 GCA_034641835.2 Pinus albicaulis
TCTATGTGAATTTTATACATGTTATCAAAGCATGAATCACTCTAGAAGAGAAGAATACAAGTTTGTTCTTTGTAGGTGAATCAAATTTGCAGATATACACTTTAGGGCTAGCAGTAGGATCATGATGTCTTTCTCTGGATTACGACTCGAATATTCCCTTGAGGGTAGTTTGAATTACATATCTTGGAGATAAAATATGGAAGAAATTTTGGAAGACAATGGATTGAAGGAATTCATAGATAATGATATTCCTAAGACTGCAACAACAAATCCTCAAGATATTATATTGGAAGGTGTTCGAGATCATATTTCTCAAATATCCATGGAAAGGAAAATACATATTCTATGTGGAAGGCCTTATAAGATTTATTTCAGAACAAAAGCAACCACAGGAAGCTAGTGCTGAAGGAAAACCTCAGAAAAATAAATATAGAGGAGGGCAACACAACACCAAAGTACTTGACCAAGTTCACTTAGTGTCGAGATGAACTTGGAAGTGTTAGTGTTACAATTTTCAAGGATGATCTGGTGAGCCTAGCACTTCTAGGCCTTCTCAAGAGCTGGCCCAACCATCAGGATTCAATAAACAGGATGGAGAAGCTACCAGAGTTGGAGTGATTGTGGTCTGACTTGGTGTAAGAATAGATTAGGAGAAACACCAGAGATGAGACCTCTTCCAAAGAAGAGGATTTTTTATTAGTTAGTAAAGGAAAGAAATATAAGGGAAAGAAGTCCCAAGGCGAAGAGGGAAAGAATAAATACTTGTCCAACATCACTGACACGAGTTCAGGAAATATGCCACGAAATTTCCACATAAGAAGGAAAGCAAGAAGGATCCTGCAGTAGTAGCAGAAGGTGAAGCTCTAGCCTCAAAATTTGAAATTTACTTTACTCTCATTGCATGCATGACAAGCACTATATTAATATGTGTATGGTATCTTTACAATGGTGCCTTGTTCCATATGACAAGGAATAGAGATCTCTTCAGTGACATGGAGGAGAAAGACCTCAAGCAGAACATAGATTTTGGAGATGGTGGGTGTTACACAGTAATTTGTCACCGTCCCTACCATTCCCCATCCCGCCCATTGGAGGGCTCATTCTGTGACCTATGAGCAATGTCATGCCTTGAAACCACCTTCATTGCACTCCTCTAAACATGAGCTTCAATTTCCTTGAAGACATCTCCTCGCAAAAAACCATAAAAATCCCCCTTTTTGCATTGGCGTGAGGAGCCAGTTCAGTACCCGCACCAATGGGGTAAATCCTTCAAAGAGGTCGTGCCAACTAGTGTTCTGTCCCAGAGTCGCAGTCGTGCCAGCCAATTCCATGAGTTGGGTGGTTTGGCTCCGGGAATTCCATGTTAGGGAAGTGGTTTTCCACCTCTCATGGAAGCTTCCTTGAGGATAGGGCCAATCCCATAATTATAGGGATCCCAACTTCCCTTCCTCCATCTATAAAAGCTTGCCCATTCTCTATTGCAAGCTAGTCTTGAAACTCCATAGTTCTAAATCTCCAAGTTCCCAAGAGCCTTATGCTGCAAGAGTCCTCATTCTCCCCTTAAGGCCAAGTAAGGAGACTACTGTCGAGAGATTCCAAGAGAGGCTTGTCCCATCCTCGGCAGGCTTTGTGAGACATGTTCCACTGGCGACCCCTCCGAAGGAGATCTCAGCGTCAGAACATTGGTTGTACTCTCCTTTGATTGATTATTAATGAATGACTACTGGTTATGGTTCCACTCTAGTTTTCGTTTATGATGATGATGAGTTATGTCCTTTCCGACTGACATATAGTTGCGTATTCTAGATTTTATTCTTGTATTCATTTTGTTTCTTGCATGTGTAGGTGTCCATTCACGGAGATTGTGAGGATCATGACTTGCCGAGGCTAAGGAACGGGAGCACCACCTCTTCCACGAATCATAGCATTGGACTCCAGGTAGGCCTTCAACGCTGGTATATTTATTCGCAATTAGGAACTTGCGCTGTAGCATTTGATGATTGTTGTTAGACCCGGTCTGGGCTAGTAGGGATCACCTATGTCCGCAGAGGGGATTAACCTCTTCAACAATTTGGCGACTCCGCTGGGGATCGTCTAGCTTGTTGTTGTTTGTTTTATGAGCTATAGACGGAGCCTGAAGTGAGCCAGATAGCCTTAGAAATACTTTTGCTCTGCAATTGCGAAGTAGATCAACGCTGCTTTAGTCAATCTCCAGTTTAGTTTGTAAACCAAACACTTGGAGAATTGTCTTGCCTTCTCAGTTTTTTCTCAATTCTGCTTGCTTGGTCAACCTTTTGGGCTGGGTTCTTTCTCTGTTTTTTCTTCTTGGTTTGCTTGGTTATCAATGGTCTGCTTGCTGGCTTATTTTTTTTTATTTTTGACTGGTAAACTCGGCTGGTGCGCTTTTTAGTGTGGCAGTCACGCCCATTGGCGCAGGTTGCCTGTGTATCACCCGCGCCAATTCTGTTCTGGCGCTAGTTTCAGCCTCACAGTTGCACCAATCTTGTGAGGTACTAGAGTTTGCTCTGTTTTGAGCTTTCTGAGCTTGATCTATGTGTGTCTTGCTTTGAGCCTAGATCACATGGTTCATTTGAGTCTTGGAGATTCTGCTTGAAGTGGTGATTCTGGTCTTGGTTGGGAGAAATTCTTTGTTTTTTTCATTTTCAGGCGTTGGCGCTAGTTGTCAATGTACAAGTCGTGCCAATTTCAGGGTGTATGAAAATTGAGATTTTTTCCCTAAATCCTTTGCCAGTGTGTCTTTCCCTTCCTGTCTTTTCACTGTATGAGCATAGATTACATTGCTCATTGGTTGAAATGTCTTCTTGTCATGATTGCTTGATGTAAAAGGGAATGAATACCTTGTTTTGAACTCATACTTTGGAAGTCCCTTTTTTGTGCTTGACCTCATATGTCTTGTAGCCTTTTGAGGAATTTCGTTACAAAGTGTTTGAAACAACGATTGCATTCTTAGTGTTTGTTTACATCTCTTTTGCATTCTTCTTTCATTAAGGAGTTTTGCGTTCTTTTAGTTTTTGTTTCAAAGTTTTCTTTTCATGCATTAGATCACATTGCATTGAAAAGTGTTTTTTGAGATCCATCATTGAACTTAGATTACATTGTTTAATGATTGAAAGCTAAAAATTGCATTGAGTGCATTCTCTTTCATTAAAATCATGCATTAAGTAGATTCTCATTTCATCGAAAAATGCATTGAGTGAATTCGTATCATTTGAAAAGGAAAAGGAAATTGTGCATAGATTACAATTGCATTGTTTTCGAGAAAGAGGATTTTGCATAAATTACATTGCATTATTCACATCGTTGAATGTTTTGGAATACTTTTGGATAGTGAAAGTCATCTAGTTTGGAAAAATTTCGTTCACAATGTTGTTGTTTGTTGCATCATTGTTTGAAAATCCTCCCTTAACTAGATAGCATTCATCAAAATGAAAAATTTTCTTTTCTCATATAGCTACATATAGGAGATTGTCATATGACACTTGCTAGGGCCTGAAAACTGAAACGTAATTGAAAGATCAACTTTGAAATTTACTCAATTTACACTAAGGCAGCATTGAAATCTAACGAAACACATTTAGAGGTCTAGGCTAGAGACGTGTTCCGGCGTCTTAAAACCTAGTAGCTGTCGTTCACCTCTTGGCTTTAGACAGCACTAGTATGGACTTGTGCTCCCCGTACCGTTGCGTATATAAAGGGGACCCCACTAGGTTTCAATCCTTTATCCATAGGAAGCTGAGTCTGCCGCCCTATACCCGTGATACACCGGACACAGCATTCAGGGAGATTGCCTGCATGTACGTTAAGTCCTTGGTTGATTTCTCTTTCATTTTGAAACCAAGGTGTATATTGCAGTTCACGGTTATTTGGTACACCGTTTTGCCTAGTATTCCTGAGTAGTCATTTGATCTTTTCTGACTCCATAAATTTGAAAGGATCACCAAGCGCTTGTCCTTTCATGCTTTTGTCAAATCTGAAAGAGATAGAGTCACCTTTTATCCGTTTCTCGACTCTTAAAACATAAAATGGTGAAGTTTCCAATTTTAAATGTGGTAAAATAAATCACCCACGATCACATGCCTTGTTAGATTTTGCTTGCTAGCTATTTGATTGTGTGCCTTCGTTTTTAGCCCATGTGTGGTTTTGAGTTTTTGATGGCAACTTTTCCAGGATTCACCAACCAAGGAACCCCCTCCGATGGGAATCCTGGTCATTTTCCTCCTTTTGGGAATGTTGGTGCTCCTTATATGGCAATGTTGTCCCTTCCTGGGTTAACTGTTGGGTTGCCTATTTGGTTGTTTTCAACCTCTGTGGTCCCGAATGTGTTGGCTACTGTTCATTCAGTTCCTCCGCCTGAACAACATCATGTTGATTCTAAGGTGGACCTCTCCCCTTCTTCGCCTATTTCTGCGTCCTCCTCTTCTACTTCGCCTGGTGAAATTCTGGATTTGAGTAACCAAGTGGCTAAGAAGAAGAAGAAGAAGACAAAGAAGAATAAGCCTGATAAGAGAGAGGCTAAGAGTGCAGCTACTGCTCCTGAAGCATCTCCTCTTGATAAACCTTCCGACCCTCCTCGGAAAGTCAAGTTCCCTTGCATGTTGTGTACGGGAGACCATCTTCTTCGAGACTGCCCTGGCATCCCCAAGGTGCTTGAAGCATGGTCCAACGGTCGCCCACTATTGCCTTTGGCTTCTGGGAGTTAGGTTGGGGGCACATCTCCAGCTAGTGCTGGTAAGGCTCCCAAGAAGCAGGGTAAGATTACCAATCCCTGTAAGTTGTGTGAAGGGCACCATGCCATTCACCTTTGTCCATATATGGATGAAGCCAAGCGAGTTTTGGACAACTTGGTTGTTTCTGCACCGTGCCTCCCGGCAGGTTACAAACAACTTTCTATGAGTCCTCCACCATTTGATGCTATGATTGGTCAAGAGTCATCCTTGGTCAATCCCACTCCCTCAGAAATTCAAATTTAGGAGTCCATCTCTGACCAACCATTGGTTGTGGGATTGGTTGAGCTGGCTCCGTCTACGGTACACCAGGTCTTTTCCATCGAGAGTGGACCTCACATCCCCCATGTCCTTCTGGTCTCTTCAGATTCTTCGGACTTGGAGAAAGATTATCCTGTCCCTATACCTCAAGAATATTCTCCTCCGCCTCCCGTGATGGAGGTTCCGGAGAATACCCCTCCCACCTTCGAGATGAAGGTCATGGAGGATGCTCCTTCTTTTATCGTAACATCAGGGGAAGACCTTCTCAGTTCGATGGTAGCCCCTCTGAGTAGTTTGGTCGCTTCCTTTGATTGGAATCGATTTGCGGGATATCGCCTTCCGTCTTATGTGCCTTTCAAGATCACAGTACAGGCTTTTGGTCTGGTTGTACCCAACACCATTATAGACGAAGGCGCCTCTTTTTCCATTCTATCCTCAACTACCTGGCAAGCTTTTGGTTCGCCACCACTTGCACCTGTTACGCAGAATCTATTGACATTTAATAGAAGAACGAGTCAAACGTTGGGGATCCTTCCAAGGTTACCTATTACTTTGGGAGGTAAAACCATCCACATGGATGTGATGGTTGTTCCAGGCCCCTTGGATTTCAATCTTCTTTTGGGGCGCGATTACACCTATGCCATGGGAGCACTTGTCTCCTCCCTTTTCCATGTGGTCTGTTTTCCACATGAAGGACGGATCGTGACCATTGATCAGCTTTCGTTCTTTGGTCCTGATGTGGCAACTAGCCCACCATCATCCCTTCCTGGTTTTTATCCACCTTTTTTATCTGCCCCACCGCAGGTCAACTATGTGGCTACCTACCCCGTGCCTATGCTCAGTCATGATGCCGTCGTACATCGTGTGCTAGGGGCATTGGGTCCTGACTTCCAAGATGTTTTTCTTCCATTGGGAGTGGAACTCTTGGAAGCGATGACTTCTTATTCATTATAACAAGCTTGTCGGAGCACAGTTCATTTTCTTGTGTCAAGCTCCTTAAAAAATGAAACAAGGTTGTCAGAGCATGGTTCCTTTTCGGTGTCAAGCTCCTTAAAAAATGAAACCAGGTTCCCAGAGCATGGTTCATCTTCTTGTGTCAAGCTCCCTAAAAAATGAAACAAACTCGTCGGAGCATAGTTCGTTTTCTTGTGTCAAGCTCCTTAAACCATGAAACAAGGTGTTCCGAGGATAGTTCTTTTAGTGTGTCAACCTCGTTAAAACAATGAAACATGTTCTTGTTCAATTCGAGTCTTTGTTTAGATCTCGTAAAATCCCAGTCGAGTCTTTCTCTTGATCTCGTAACTTGAACCTTCACTCCATCTGCCTTTTCATATGGACTGAAGCTTGGGGGGCATGTACCTCGAATTGAGTCACCATGCTGGGGGCATGCTTACTTTTTCAAGCATAGTTTATCTTTGTTTCAAGCTTGTGTAAAAATGAAACCAATTTCAAGCATAGTTTATCTTTGTTTCAAGCTTGTGTAAAAATGAAACCATTCCCATTTTACCCCTTGTGATTGCCATTTTATTAACCTGTTTTTGCCAGATGAGCCTTGGTTTTCTCACTCCATCGTCATTATCTGCTTGGCCGATCATATGCCTTCACTTGGTTGTTTTACCCATTCTTGAGGAACTACTATGATGAGTGGTCTTGTTAGCCAGCCTCTTGACCTTTATATTGTTTTGAGTAGTTCCACCA
Organism: Pinus albicaulis; assembly: GCA_034641835.2. NCBI lineage: Eukaryota > Viridiplantae > Streptophyta > Pinopsida > Pinales > Pinaceae > Pinus > Pinus albicaulis. Next base: position 170,439,286 of record CM076570.1, read on the forward strand.
TTACCGGAACCAGTAGCTACCCTTTATACCACTCGTTCCTCCAAGAGGAGTCAACTTTCAACTCTTTTTTGACTCTTGAAAATTGAAAAGATCGCCGAGTCCCTTGTCGTTTCGATCTCATTAAAGTGGACACGAAATGACATCTACCCAGTATACGTTTACCCCTTCTTTAGGTTGGGATAGATTATTTACTAAAAAGGAATACCCTAGCCTATCGCGACTAGGAGGTTTCCTCAAATATTGTTTTCTACCTTTTCGGGTCCGAGGAACTATTTACGAAAAGGGACCTTTGGAGTTTACTTTTATGCTATTTTTTCAAACTCTCTAAACATGAAAAGACGTCGAGTTCTTTCTTTGTGAGACTCGTTAAACCCTAATGACATTGGGATCAGTCGTAATGACGTTATCCGAGTTACTCCTTCCTAGGTCTTGTTAAATGTACTAGGATGGATTCGCCCGAAGGGCGGACTTATATCACAAGCATATGCTATCCCCTTCAAGCTTTTCAACAAAAATAATTGGGGTACTCGCCAGAAATGGTGGGGAAAAAATGGAACCGTAATCATAGTCGTGTCGGCAGTATGTCGCTCTTGAACATGGCACTTGTCTGCATTCGTGTCGTGTTGGGGACATCTCATCTCATTTTCACTTGTCTCCGTGGGTTTGGGTAATCCCTTTTGACCTCTCATCTGCTCTTTTCCTCGTCACCATGACCTTTGATCTGTTGATGTAAAATACTTCCAAACTCACTGTCGTGCCGTTATATGTTCAAGAGAAGTTGACCTCTGCAAAAACTCCAGCCTCCCTCTGATTCTCATATGATCCTGATTCACAAAAAACATCATGTTCCTTTGTCTCGTGTCGCTGATGTGTGAAACACTATGCCCCACCTTCAATCAAGGCCACTTCCTGTCGACTTCAGCTCATTATCCAGGAAGTTGATCTAGAGACTCCCTTTGGTACCTTGGAGCTTCATTAGGGGAATTTTGAGGTCTAAAATGGGCCTCCTAAGAAAAATGTACAACCAAAATAAACTTTATAAGAACCAATAGGATTCAAGATGATGATATCATCCATAATGGATGATTCACCATTTTTGGAGTAAAAAAGTAAAAATATTAAAAAATAATAAAATAATAAAACTACTTTTTCAACTCGTATTTTAAACTTATCTCCCAAAATTTTTACTCAAATTTCAAGTAGGAGTACTCGTTGGATGCGGAATTTAATTCCTCATCCAAGGAGTACCCATGTTGCATACTTTCGATGAACTCTTCTACACTAAAAATGAGAAATACATAAAAAACGTGATTGTAATCACGTGTTTTTATGTATTTTTCATTTTTCGTGTAGTAGGACCCATCGAAAGTATGCAACATGGGTACTACCTGGATGAGGAATTAAATTCTGCATCCAACGAGTACTCCCGCTCGAAATTTGAGTAAAAACTTTGGGAGATAAGTTGAAAATATGAATTGAAAAAGTAGTTTTTTAATTTTTCTCTCTAAAATTTGATGATGTCATCAAATCTTATTTGATTTTTTCCACTATTATTTTATAATTTCCTTAGGAGGCCCATTTTAGACCTCAAAATTCCCCTAATGGCATGCCTCAATGGTAGGTTCTTCGCATTCGACGAGAGGTTTTCATCATTGGCCTCCGATCGAGTGATTCTGCAGGTGTTCAACGCTAGCTCATTGATTCGCATGCCGTAGATTGTACCTGTGGTACCTTGAGGGCCATTGTCATTATTGGTGGTTCCTCTCGCATCTGTTAATAGCTTTCATCATTGGCTGGTAATCAGACGATGTTCTTGCATGTTCGACTTCAGCTCACATATTCGCATGCTTGAACTTGTACTCTGTTCGGGTTGAGATGGAGCACAAGACCCTGGATTGTGTCTGTTGTGATCCAGGCTGCAATTTTGTGGATTAGCTACATGAATCACTGATTGGATGGCTGCAACCATACCTGAGTCTATTTATCGATCCTTACTGGATGGCTGCGTCCATGCCTTGGATCTGCATTATTGTATACTCTGTTATGGATGGTTGCACCCATACCACGTATATACATCATGTACTTGAGATATCAGTTGTACTTATTCATGCAGGTTTTCTGACGGTGGATTTTTTAGCTAGACATGTTCTCGTAAAGCATTTTACCCCTCTCTGTCTCTCGGGCCTCATGCTTTAGGGGGCATCTGTTACACAGTAATTTTTCACTGTCCCTACCATTCCCCGTCCTGCACATTGGAGGGCTCATTCCGTGACCTATGAGAAATGTCATGCCTTGAAACCACCTTCATTGCACTCCTCTAAACATGAGCTTCAATTGCCTTGAAGACATCTCCTTGCAAAAAACCATAAAAATCCCCCTTTTTGCATTGGCACGAGGAGCCAGTTCAGTACCCGCGCCAATGGGGTAAATCCTTCAAAGAGGTCGTGCCAATTGGCACTCTGTCCCAGAGTTGCAGTCGCGCCAACCAATTTAAGGAGTTTTTTAAAAAAAATAATGGCAGAAGTTTCGTCCCAACAGATTCACAAACTGGTACCTATCTTGAGTTGGGTGGTTTGGCTCCGGGAATTCCATGTTAGGGAAGTGGTTTTCCACCTCTCATGGAAGCTTCCTTGAGGATAGGGCCAATCCCACAATTATAGGGATCCCAACTCCCCTTCCTCCATCTATAAAATCTTGCCCATTCTCTATTGCAAGCTAGTCTTGAAACTCCATAGTTCTGAATCTCCAAGTTCCCAAGAGCCTTATGCTGCAAGAGTCCTCATTCTCCCCTTAAGGCCAAATCCAAGTAAGGAGACTACCGTCGAGAGATTCCAAGAGAGGCTTGTCCCATCCTCGGCAGGTTTTGCAAGATGTGTTCCATTGGTGACCCCTTCGAAGGAGATCTCAGCGTCATAACATTGGTTGTACTCTCCTTTGATTGATTATTAATGAATGACTACTGGTTATGGTTCCACTCTAGTTTTCGTTTATGATGATGATGAGTTATGTCCTTTCTGACTGACATATAGTTGTGTATTCTAGATTTTATGCTTGTATTCGTTTTGTTTCTTGCATGTGCAGGTGTCCATTCACGGAGATCATGAGGATCGTGACTTGTCGGGGCTAAGGAATGGGAGCACCACCTCTTCCATGAATGATAGTGTTGGACTCCAGGTAGGCCTTCAACGCTGGTCTGTTTATTCGCAATTAGGAACTTGTGTTGTAGAATTTGATGATTGTTGCTAGACCCTGTCTGGGCTAGTAGGGATCGCCTCTGTCCGCAGAGGGGATTAACCTCTTCAACAGTGGGAGATATTGCGCATCCCACATTAGTATTGTTACCTTTCAGAGGTAGTCTAGCTCCCCACTCATACTCACATATGTGTTGATTGTTCTAGGACTAAACAAGAATCTCGTTTCCGTAGCGGTATTGGACGATAGTGGCTATGATGTGATATTTAGCAAAATAAATTTTTTCTTGTGAGACAGGTGAATTAGATTGGTGTGAGATTGAAGAACTTGTATGCTCTTGAGGTATAATATGCATACAAAGCCTTGAGGAGCAAGGAAACATTTAGAGAATTCGTGGCAGAGAGGGAGCATAAATTACCTCTCAACATGCAACCTCAAAAGAAGCCTCAACAAGTTGTGGAGCAACCACAATTGGAGAAGCATAGAGTAGACCGAGTGGAGACATCCACTCAAGCAGATACGTCCAACAGGGGGGAATTTTGAGCCAAGTGGGTAGGGGGAGCACATTCAGCCATACCTCCAGGTGAGAGGTGGGGCAATGTGAAGAAATATTCCCAAGGGTGTAGAAATTTAGGTAGGGTCCATTGATATGCATTTTCTCATGGATCATTACCTTGCTACGGGGCCCCACAGTATACAATAGAAGGATGGATCAATGGCATTTGATGTAGTCGGATGCCAGAGTGACTGATGCAGAGGCTAGTAGCAGCCAGATGCTCAGGAATGCAGTGTAGAGTTAGCAAAAGTGCATATGGTACAATGTAGAATTAGTAGCATCACATATTTTTTTTTCAGTAGAAAGTGCAGTAGCTAGGAACAATGAGAGACGGGTGACAGATGCGTCATAATGATCACCATTGATTTATTTTGTTTATTTTTTGGGTACTTTTGAATTGTAGATGTTGTAGTAGCAACAACAAAAATGAGAAGTGTTTCATGTAGAACATTCCAAAGGTACTAGATCAGGATAGAGTTGAATTCCTTCCTTGCTGAGAGGGAGTTTTGAAAATGGCAACAAGAAATGTTGAAAATGGCATCAAGAAGGATCTTAATTTAATTTTCCCTTGATTAAATTAGAATAAAATTGTAATTCCACATCACATGACAAATTATACGATTTAATTAAGCTAGGATGACTTAGTTGTTTCAGTTAATTCGAGTTGTAACTAATTAACTCAAATTATCTGAGTTAAATTCAGTTAAACTAGTTCTAATTGATGGAGGAACTAGTAGGAGGTTAGACAATGGGGTGTCGTTCATGTGTTTAACTAGTTAACTGATAATTCACTCATAAATAACTCATGCATGTTAGTTATGAGAAAGATCCAGTTGAGATTGGAGTTCAAGGGTAGTGTACTATCAGTTTTATAATTATTCAAATTGTATAGGTGGGGCATGAAGTCAAAGGAAGGATGAGAATAGATTGTGCAATATGGATTGGGATTTTCCTAATTAATAGGGCCTAATTATCTAAGAAAATTTTGCAAGGAAATAGGGATCCTGGAGGGCAAAAAATTGGTTTAGTATTAAACTAGGCTTGTCTAGGAATCCTTGAGATGGATAGAGATAATGGAGAGGTTTCTCAAATTAGAGAGATGTATTGTAATATTCTCGTATTCTTTGGCTTATGAAATATAAAGATAGTGGGGTTTTTAGCCGAGCCTTTCCTCGAGAAAATATTTGTGTTGTGTGATTGAAATTATTTCTCTTTCATGTTTTGGGATTTCAATATCTAAATTGGTTTCCGCAATTGGTAGAGTAGATTCAAGTATAATTTTTTAGTATATTACAATTATCAGTTGAATCGACATGGATTTTCTACACTTGAATCTATTTTCCATTCCACTAGGTATCAAGATTAAAATAAGAGAAAACTCCTTCGAATTGAAAATTAAAAAAGGAAAGTGAGTAAATAAATGACCAATAGATTCCTCATTCATTCGACATAGAACAAAAAATTTGGGACTTACCCATCCTCACTTAGAAATAATATCCAAAGTCAATATTTTTGCTTCAAAAAAAAACTAAAGGAACAACCTACATTTAAGGAGGCCTTGTTCCTTCCATACTAATATGTTCCACCATTTTGAGGAAGAAAGAATGTTTCCTTAAATTAGTGAATCATATGTAGATCTAATTGTTATAATTCCACTTTGTTTATTGTGAGACCACTTGATGATGTCTTTCTCCTCATGGTTAATTATAATATGAGCTTTACCTAAATTTAATATAAAATATATTTTTTCACCTATATAAACACAAGAAAGACCTAAATATTGACTTCAAAACCACTCTCAACTATCTGAATTTGCATCTACCCACCTAGAAACATTTTCAATAATAATATAAACCAAATGATTTTAAAACTCCATCTAACTATCAAAGAATCTATGGAAACTGTTATCACCAAAATCATACCTAACTAGCTACTGACCAGACAACTTAAGTGTAACTATTTCAAACCAGCTTTTGACTGAAGCTTAGCCTCTTTAGCCTGAGAGGGCTCTCTCAAGGGGGTTTTATGATTTATATAATGATAAAGATAGATGGGTAACTCTATGATTTATGTATTGGTTTTGAATGTTTGCAAGTTGAAAAGATGAAGGCTAATACTACCATTGGGCTATGGAGTCAATGATAGGGCTCTCAATAACAAAGGCTTTCCTTGTGGAAGTTGAGGCTTGTAAATACTTCAATGAAAGTGCAACACATTCAGGAAAATTCCATCAACTTGAGGTTCAAAAGAAGTCAAAGCATGTGATACATGAATTTTGAGTAATGAGACATCAAGGTATTGAAAGGAAAATATTAAAAGAGATTCACCATAGCTCAATACTTAAAGGAAGTCAAAGCAAGAAAAATAATGAATTCTGAGTAATAATCATTAATACTTTGGAAGAATTTTTTTTTGAAAAGATAGGACATAAACTCATTGAAATATCATAAGAATATTAGGTGAAGGAAAGTGGTATTTTTACTGTATATATCAGAAACTGCAAAAAGGTTTGCAATAAAATAGTCTGCTGAGATAACATTTTCCAACCTGTAGATTGAAAATAATATCAACATGTAGACATTGGGCTTATGGAATCAACACTTTCAGTGATTCAGTGAGTTCACTTGACATGGAAGTTGAGGCAGGTGAGAGTTTTTAGTAGTAGGACATACACACATGAAACCTAAAAATACATAGTTAATTCACTCATAAAGGAAGTTAGAGCATCTCATGGATGAATTTTGAGTAATATGAATGAAAACCACTGCAAGAGAGATGCATAAAAGGTACATATAGAATAAATAAGCACCAAAAACTCTTTCAGAATCTCAAGTTGGTGAAGTAACAAATATCTGTATTGTTGAAACAATCAATTTATAATAAGCTGCAATTTTGCCAAAAATCTCCAACCCTTTGCTAATTCAACCCAACGGAATTTAATAGACATGTTACATCATCATATGATCTACCTCTAGGCTATATACATCGAATTTTTTCCTACTGACACCTTGCATAACCATAAAACATCAAATTTATGACAAACAGACACCTATCCTACTTGACAGTCCTATTTCAACTAGGACTCAAACTTATCTACTTCTTTGACTAGTATGCTATCACATGGTCGAATTTAGATGATGATATTCACCACTTTGTGACCACTTAACTGACCTCCTCAAAACTAGGAAACAAAACCCTATTTTTTAGGTAAATGGTCTTCCTCTTCTTTGAATATTTTGGCTGTCATTTAGTCTTGAATTCGTGGTCCTTGAGTGTTTAATAATTTCTTGACATGGTATTTAACTCTTTCATAGCCTCCATCAATCCAAAACCTGCTCCAAAACCTGCTAAAAAAACTGAAACACAGTGCACTACGAAAGTAAGGTAGTTTCGTAGTGCACTTTCGTAGCACCTTAAAACAAGCCTTTATCCTCAAAATTTATAACTCTTTCCTCTTGCATAAGCTTTATCATCCTTCAAGACATGTATCATATCATTTTCAGCCCTTAATACCCTTTAAAACTGATCAGGAAGACAAAAACGCAACTACAACAATTTTGTAGCGCTTTTCTGCTTTTTAAGCCTGGAGGCTCTATGAAACTGCTATAGATGTAGATTTTTTTCTTAAATTTGAAAATTGAAACCTGAAAGTGGAAAAAACTTATATCTAACATATCATTAGCCTCAATCAACCATAAAACAACTCAAACCAAGAGTTTTAAGGTGTCAATCTCACTTTTCATATTTAAGACATCCTTGCTGATTTTTCCAGTTTTTTCTGAAAAATAGGCCTTGGAACAGAGCCTATATATTCCAATCCATGATGTATTTTGAAACAATTAAGGAGGTGTTTTTAGGTTAGTATGTCATGAAGAAAAATGGCTCTTGTTTTTTTGAAACACGTCTCCTGCTATCCAGAAATTGTATTTGAAAAACATTTGTAAAACATGAAAACTTTGTTTCTGAAAATAGGGCTTCAATGAAATCCTTGTATCTCCCAACTGATAACACTTGTGAAAAACTTGAGAGAGGTTTTTGTAACTGGGGCTATGATGAAGATAAATCTATTTCAGAATTCAAGAAAACTTTTTCATTTGGCCAAAAACTGAACTTGAAGTTGACTGCTAAACAGTCATGTACAGGACAGTTTCGTAATAACAGTTTCGTAGGGCATTTTAATTTATCAATTTATGCTACCTCCTAATGAATTTGAAGAAACTGAGAGAGATTTTTGTATTTGTTTATGTTATGAAGAAAAACCTCTTTCGTATTTCTAAAATAAATTTTCAGTTGCTCAAAAACCACCTTTGAAGTTGACATCTCAAAGTCAGAAAAGAGAGTTTTGCTTCAATATTTGCTACGAAACTATTAGCCAGTTTCGTAGCAAAAAGTGACTTTTTACAGTGTAATGCGCTACGAAACAGTGGTTTCTTGGATATTTTGGCACTTTCGGTACAAAAAACTTTGGAAAACGAAATGAATCAGAGAATGATGAATGATGTGACATGAAGGAGTTTGAATATGGGTGGGTTTAGACCTTAGGGTAAGCTTAAACAAGAAAAATTTGAAATTTCCCTTGACCAAGTAATGAAAACTGAATTCTATGACCCTACCGTTTACACATGAACTTATTCAACCTTTTCAAATGATGCTTCATTTTTTTGGTTGATAACAAAAACCATTGTATCCCGTCATTATGTTACAACCAAAGGGAACTTTAGCCCCATTCCCAATCTTCCATAAGAGACATTTCTCCAAATCTTCTAGACTGCTTACCAAATTACTCCAAATCATAGAATCTCCCTTAGTCACTTTTGGCTATTTCCTGAGCTAATCTACAACTGACATGGTTTTCAAATATTTCACCCTCATTACCAGAATCCAAAGATTATTGTGAAAAGTCATATGCCAATAGCTCTTGGATACAAGAACTATTCCAAATTTCTCCATAGTACATAAGCCCGAACCCCCTAGAGACTTCAAAATAGCTATATTGTTCCAAGACACTAGAGGCTTTCCTCTCACATGCTTCTTTCCATTCCAAATAAAATGAATACATAACCTTTTGATAACAACTAAAACACTCTTATGAATTTTTTCTAAAGTCAACCAGAATAATGGAAAAACATTATTAGATAAAATTCACTTGGGGTTCATTGAAGTTGCTATTGACCTCCATGCCCAATATTGCACAAAAACAATGCAAAATACCTTTTAATGTTTTCCATTCATCAATAGTCCCCAAGTACTAACTCATGCTTACATCTATACTCATCCCAACCAATAAATTCTCTTACAATCCCATGTGTACAATTCAAAACAAATGACGCTACAATTCCCTATGTAAAATTCAAAACAAATAATGCAGAAAATATAAATGGCTTTGCCAATTTTACTTTTTTTTCTTCAATTTCAAAACAAAACAAATATAACTAATATGACCAAATTTATTAATGTGGTTGATATATATTGACCAGTGTCATTTTCATATGTTGATTGGTATATAAAATGTATAAAATTCCATTCATTGAAATCTATCATTCACATTAGTAAATGTGGTGTCCTAGTTAATGACTAACATTTGTGACTTGTATTCGTTGACAATGGTTGAAGAGGATTGATGAATTTAATCATGGTCTACAAGGTTAACTGAAGTTGAATAGGATTGACCATGGTCAACCATTAATGTAACATTATATCAATGTTACATCGATCTTACAATGTTACATTAATGTTAATGTTAATGTTATATCAATCTTATAAAAATTGTTGCATAGATGGTGAAGTGGGTTGATTGGGTTGACCATGGTTGAAAGTCAACATTTTTTTGTCAAGGCATACAATGGCTAACCAAGGTTGACCATTCTTGACTCTGGTTGTAGATGGCTGAAAATGGGTGACAATGTTTGACTATGGTTGAGTTTGTTTAACCATGTTTGATGATAGTTGAGTTGGCCAAGCATGGTTGAATTTGTTCAGCATATGGTTGACTATTGGTATACAAGGTTTATCAAGGTTGCCAATGTTTTCTATGTGTGACTATGGTGAACCATGGTTGGCCATGTTCAACCATTTTTCCCATAAGTGACCACTATTAACCATTTTTCCCATGGAGGCCATTATTAAAAATGGATTGACCATATTTGACCTTAATCAACCATGGTTTTTGAGGATTTCAATGGTGGGCGATGGTTGCATACAATTAACTATAGTCAAAATATGGTTAAGGTTTATTAGTGTTTCCCTTTGTTGCTATCGATGACCATGTTTGATTGATGTTAACCTTGGTTGATTATAGTTAGTTATGATTTTCATGGTTCATAACCATGGTACACCATTTACTATGGTAGATTATAATTGATAGTGGTTGAACATGGTTGTCCATGTTCGATCATGGTTGACAATGGTTGATAATGGTTGACTATAGTTGGATATGATGACCATGGTTTGACTATGTTGAGCATGGATGAAAATGGTTTGACATATTTGGCCATGGTTTATCATACTTTTCTATGATATATTATGGTTGCTCATGTTGACAATGGTTGACCATATTCAACGATAGATATCTTGGTTGGCCACGGTTGGCCATCAATGTTGGGTAGATCATGGGGTGTTCTACGTTGACTACGGTTGACTAGAGATAACCATGGTTAAACAAGGTTGACCATGGTTGACTATGGATAACTAAGCCTTGTGTATGGTTGAAAATGGGTGGAAATGAGTGATAACATTTAACCATGTATGACCATGGTTGAGTTTTTTTAACCATGTTTGACCATAGTTGAGTTAGTGAAACATAGTTAAATATGGTAAACATATGGTTGAAAATTGATGTACATGGTTGATCAATATTGTCAGTGTTTTTATATATATCACTATGGTGAACCATGGTTGAAAATTATGTCCATGTTGACTATGTTGACCATGACGTACTTGTTCACTATGGTTAACCATGTTGACCATGGGTGATCACTATTAACCATATTTATCATGCATACCATTGTTAAAAATGGATTGACCATATTTGACCTTAATTGATAATGGTTTCTATGTTGTTTATAGTGTACAATGGTTTACTATTTCTAACTAATGTTGATTTTGTTTGACTATGGTTTAGTATTGTTAGTTATGGTCAACATATGCTTGATTAAGTTTGACCGTTGTTGACTATGGATGACCATTTTTGATGATGGTTGGAGGGTCAACTATAATTTATGATGGGTGATGATGGCTAAGCATGGTTGACAAGGTTTATGAGGATTTACCATGGTTAACCAAGGGTTTACGAGATTTGAACATCAATAACCGTGGTAGGCCATTGGTGACAAGGATCAATAATCATAATTTATGGTTAACTATGGTTGACCATTGATGATCATGTTAACCATGGATTACTATTATTGAGTTGGTTTACTATGGTTGAACTTATTTTCCATGTTTAAGCATGGTTAGATTGTTCAATCATGAATAAACTTGTAAGATCATGGTTGAATATGGTCATGTATGGTTGAATATGGGTGAACATGGTTGGCCATGGTTGGAAATGATTAACAATAGATGAACATGGTTGATCATGTTGACTATGCTTGATAAAGTGGCAAGCCATGGATGTCTATGGGTGATTATGGTGGCCATGGTTGATTATGGTGACCATGGTTGACCATTGTTGATTTGTTTCAAGCATGGTTGGTCATGGTTGATTATGTTCGAGTAAGTTGACTACTATTGATTGTGGTTGACCATATTTTATGTGTTGTATTTGTTGATTATGGTTGAGAATGTTGAATGATGACTATGGTTGATTGTGTTGAATCTGTGATTATGATAAATATGGTCAACCATGTCGAAATGGTTGACCATTGTGACCATCATCGACCATTTTGATAATGTGAATTTATGTCCATGTTTGACCATGTTGACTACATTTGAGCATGTTTGAAATTGAGGACTATGTCAATATATATCAACCACAATCAACCCATAATACAATGCATATGCCATTAGTGTATTCCATATGTTTTTTGGCACATTACGATGATATTTATTGTTGGTCACATTCTGATGATGTTTATTGTTGATCACAATGTGACAATGTTGATTATAAGTTTATGTATATTTTCATAGTTGTTCATATTATAAGATGAATTTTCGGAAAGAGAACTTTGTTTTTGAATTTAGTTTGTCCCTCGTGTATATTTCTATAGTTATTCATAGTTTAAGATTTTTTTTTGGAAGAGTATTGTGTTTTTGAATTCAAATTTTATTATTCCTGACTCTCTCATCCAATTTTTCTCCAACATGGAAGGTCAACCCAGCGGTCAACTCACCTTAACCTGCAAGTGTAATTCTAACCCTTAATTTTTCGTTAAATTATTGTTCTCTCCACCCCTCAAGTCACTCTCTGAGAAGTAATACCTTTGCATTTAGTTTTTATTTTTTCCACTCCTCTCTTCCCATTAAGCCTTTAGACTTTAAACAATCCTTTAGACAACCAAATTATTTTCAAATTTAAAAAATTGAATTACATTGTAAAAATTATTAATAACAATAAGAATTATATTAATAATATTTACAATAATAATAATAATAAAACTTTGAATAACAATGTTGAAGGTAGAATGATTAATAATAATAATAATAAACTTTATATTTTTTAACACTATTTGGGCAATAATAATAACAAATATCATGAGAATTACTATAATAATAACAATAAAAACAGCAACAACAACAAAAATAATAATAATAAATCCTCTTATTTCCCTTCTTGTAATAGGGTTATTTATCTTTCTTGTTCTTCTTTTGATTTTCCTATTTATATTCTTTTGGAGAAGGGTATAAATTTTTCCCTAGCTCCTAGTAAAATCCCCGTAAAAGACATTATTTGCGATATAGAATTCAGGATTAAGGATTTTCCTGATGTCACTAAATACATCATTAGAAAATATTGTGCAGTGATCCTAAGGAAAGATAGACCCCCTAAGAGAAACCTTAGAAAACCTGAGTTTGAGGTCGTAAAAATCTTAAGCAATAACCAAGACATTGTTGTTCTCAAAGCTGATAAAGGAGGTGCGAAAATCATCTTAAACAAAGAATATTACCATAGAAAGATGTTATATCACCTTTGCAATAGAGTTAGCTATAAGAAAAAATAAAAAAATCCACTTAAGAAAGTTTCAAGGGTCGCTTCTCTAGCCATAAAATGTACTAGCATGGTAAGATCTCTTAGTAAAAACCTTATTGAGAGTAACCCTTTCACTCTAAGGATCGATGGTATACCAAAGATCCATGAGGAAGGATCCACCTTCGCCCCATTTTCAACACCATAGGAGGTTTGACTTACATTCTCGCTACATTTTTAGCCAATAAGCTTAAACCTCTTATTGGCCTCACTGATTACTTTGTCAAAGACTCGTCCTCCTTTATTAATGAGTTGAAAGGAATTAGAATGGATCATGATGACAAGCTTGTAAGTTTTTATTTAGTATGATTATAAGCATGTATTCCCATTAATGAGGATATTGATGTCATAAATTGAATCGCTAATCCTGATACTGCCGATCTGGTTCAGATTTGTCTCCTCTCGACCTTCTTTAGTTTCAAGGGTAAATTCTTTGAGAAAACCTGTGGTGTGGCCATGTGTTCCTCCATATCCCATGTTGTGGCTAATATTTTCATGGAGGAATTTGAATCCAAGGCCCTTTCCTCAGCCCTTTTCCAACGTATACTTTGGAAAAGGTTTGTATATGACACTTGTGTTGTCTGGGCTCAAGGCAAGGAGAAATTGGACCTTTTCTTCCATCATCTTAATGGTCAACCTGACTCCATAAAGTTCACTATGGAATGTGAATTTGATGGAATCCTACCTTTTCTTGACATTCTTATTTCAAGAAATGATGATGGTTCTTTTCCTCATCAGGTTGTTAGAAAGAAAATGCACACTAAGGAATATCTTCATGTTGGTTCTCATAATTTCTCTGCACAAAATCTAGGTGTTCTCAGCACCTTAGCTACCAGAGCATTAAGAATCTCAGATGAATACCATATTTAATAAGAAAAATACCACCACTTGAGCGTTTTCAATGAGAACAACTATAGAAAATCTAGTGCCTTAGAGCTTTTCAAAAATTAGAAAACAGTCTGAGGAATAAAAAAATATTCTAGTGATTTTTTGTCTGGATTTTACCTCTCGTTTATTCAAGGGACTACTGATAGTATCACTAGAATCCTTAAGAAGCATAATTTTTCCTCGAATTTCAAGCCCCTCTGCACTATTCAAAGTTATGTAAGGTCGTTAAAGGACCTAGTAAGCCCCAGGGATGGTAAAGGTGTTTACCTAATTCCTTTCTCATGTGGGGCTCCATACATTTGTGAAACCAGTTGTTTCATTAATCAAATGATTCAAGAGCATGTGGCTAGCCTTAAGCATGGAATTTCATGCTCCTCTACCTTAGAAGAGCATGTTGAAAAGACGAAGCATCACATTTTCATGAAGAGGCTAAGGTTATTGCTAGGATTGACCATTTTCATCACTATAAGTTAAGGGACGTATTAGAAATCGAGAAAATACTGGTTAACATTAATAGAGATGATAGGTGGAGTGTTAGCGGGTGTTGGATCCCTGCCCTTCATCCTTAGCCGATGTTTATCTTTAGCGCCCCTCCCCTCTTTTATCCTTCTTTAATCCTTTTTATTTGTTATTCCTTAAAAAAAATTAACCTTTTTAATAACCCTAATAATGACTATTATTCTTATTCTTATTCTCCTTTGACCAAGATATTTTTAATTAATGAATTAAATTAAAATATATTGTAATAATAAAATATATTAAAATTATATTATATCAAAATAATAGTAACTACATTAACACTAAAAATGAATATTAATAAAATATTTTTCCCATTATTATTCCTATTCTCCTTTAACAAATATCTTTTCATTAACAAATTAAATTATAATACAATATAATAATAAAATATATTATAATTATATTATATTAAACTAATTAAATAAATTATAATATAATATAATAATAAAATAGTTTAAATTTGTATTATATGAAACTAAGAAGAATACATTATTATATAATTTCATTTATATATATGTTTCCCCATAGTCAAACTAGTCGCTATATTATAACAGCTAGTTGGATCTTCTCTTCATCTAGTTAAACATGTTTCCTTGGTCTGATATCTCATCTTTTCCTAAAGATGAACCACACTGGTTGGTTCCAAACACGTCCAAAAAATATGATCATATGTTATTATCATTGAAAGTCGTTCTATGCAAATTTTGGATCACATAAGCCAAATTCCAAAAATTGTAACATTGTTTGTCACATTATGATGTTGTTTGTTATCCATTACATTGCAATGGAATTGATTAGATGTCGCATTATGATGACATATATTATTCGTCACATTACATTGGTGTTTTTTTTTGTCACATTGTAATGCCATTTAATATTTTTCACATTGTGATGATGTTTATTATTCATAGCATTGCAACTCATTTGATGTTCATCACTATGTCAAATTTAGAGCTATTAAATTTATATCGTAGGTAACATTGCAATGATGTTTATTTTTCATCATATTGTGGCATCATTTCTTATTTTCCACATTTTGACAATTTTGATTATTTTTAACATTGTGACATTGATTGTCATATTATGACGTTGGTTTTTATTTGTCACATTGCAATGGAATGTATTATTTGTCACGTTATCATGATATACATTATTTGTCACATTACAATGGTATCACATGACGTTTATTTTTTATCACATTGTGATATCACTTGTTATTCTACACATTACAATGAGGTTTAATATTTGTCACATTGTAACAATGTTTATTGTTATAGAGGAGAGGAATAACCTGTTTCTGAGTTTTTATTAATATCCCAAAAACTCAGAAACAGGTTATTCCTCTCCTCTATAATCTACTTCACCTGTATGGATTCTCTATTTAAAAATGTTTATTGTTTATCAAAATGCACATTATTTATTGTTGATCATATTGCAACATCATTTGTTGTTTAAGACATTGTAACATTGTTATTTGTTCATCAAATTACAAAAATACTTAAAAGAATAAAAGTTATATTCATAAAAATATAAAGTTAAATTGATATCAAAGTTATATTTTATTGTTGGTGATTATTGTGATGAATCTCATTTTTCATCACATTGTGAGTGATCCAGGTGGATATTGGTGGTCATTCACCTATTCCACTTGCACCCCCACCATTGTTTCTTTCACTTTCCTTAATTGTAGCACAATTTACTACTTTGACAGTTTTTCAATCCTTAACTTCCCAAGCCATTTTGAGGCTCTAAATGATGTTTTTTTTTGGAAAACAGGAAAATTAGTAGCATCTGGAAGGGTTTTGTAGTCAAATTTTGTATTCCTTCAATAGATATTTCTAATGAGGTATCGTATGCATGAAACAAAGATCATATTCCAAATTTACAACATTGGGAAGTTGATGTACCAATTTACCCCAACGGGGCCCACAAACTTTTATTGCTTCATCTACTAGGGTTAGGTATTGGATGTTTAGGGTTTTCGATTTCTTTTCAATAATAAGTAGGTCTCTGAGCCTCAATGTAACACAATTTAGAAGGCATGTAACTGCCACATCTCTTCTTAGAGATAAGCTCCCATCGCGTGAGATAGTTTATTTCCATTATGCATGTAAACAATTTTTCAATACTTTGTTATTAATGAATTGAAGTTATGCTTTCATTGTATATTTGTGTTTTTTTTCATGTTTATTTCATTTCGTTCTTTCATACATATGGATTAGTGGTATTAGAGTGGTCTGATATTTCTCTGCTTTTCTATACATGTCCCCAACGAGGTCGAGCTATAAGAAGTTATGACTCGAACCAGTTGAACCTTTGTAAGACTGACTTTGCCAACCTTGACAACCTCCCATGGTAGAAGAAAAGAAAGATGAGAGAATGGGAGATCATTTTGATGGGACTCAAAATTAGACACAAATTAAGGTCCATATAACCTTTCCTAGGGACATAAATTCTATATTAAATATCTCCTCCTACACTTAATAATGTTTTTTAGATTTAATATGTTCATAGGAAGGTTTAGAGATAATTGCATATTATGTGCCTAATATTATTTATTTTTGCAGAATATTGAGAGAAAATGGAGTAAATTATAATTGAGATAATATAGGTACTTGCTCCTTACTACATGATGGAACAATATTGGATAATAAATGAACTTAGTACATGAAATTATTGACAAATTTTGGAGCTCCACTGATTGAGAAAATTTAGCAATGTGTTCCCTGCCATTTAATGAAGATTCATAGTGGTGGGAACCATATCCACTTTTGAGGGATTTTGGAGGGTAAATTTACCTCCTTTCAAGGAGGATTATTCCTCATATATTTATATAAGTACCAATTCTAATTTTCCTCTAGGGGCATGTATTTATTACTCTTATTGTGGAGAAAACTTGTTATTTAATAGCTCCACTTTCATTTCTAGTATGGATGTACATGGATTGATTCAAATAACGAATTTTGGTGCCATTTTTATCTTCTAAATCTTGGAATCCCTCATAGGAATCTTCGTAAACTTTGGATTGACCATCCCAGGAGCCTCATATCCCTGTTTTACAATTTATTTGTCTTCTTTTCACTTCTTATTAACATGCATATCTTATTCTTGATTTTCTAATTTCTACATTTAGTATTAATGCTTCCTTTGTTGTAGGTTACATTGGTTAAATGATTGAAGTGAGTGGTTTTTCAAGTTATTTACAAAGTCATCTGAATTATGCATCCTAAGGATAGCTTTGAAAATTCATATTCATCATTGAGCTACTTGGATTAGTTTACTAATTCACAAATGTAGAATTTTTGGAAGTCTCTTATAACAAAATAGTACTAATTTTCTGCTATTTTTTAGAATGTTTTAATGATATTCATTTGAGTTTATTCAACTTGTGTTGAGTCATAAAAAATTTTAAGTTAATAACAAAATTTACCGTGTATAATTTTCAATTGACTGGGTTAGGAATTTGATAGGTTAACTAAATCACTAATTCTTGAATTTTTGGTTTTTAGAGTAGTAATTTTCTGCTATTTTTTAGCACATGTTAACAGGGTAATTTTTGAGTTATTTCACTTGAAATGGAATCATACGGAATCCTACTTTAATATTTATTTTTCCTATATTTTTTTAATTTTATTTTCTTGGGAATTTGGCATGTTATCTCACATGTAGTAGTCTTGTAGCAGTCCTGTAGAACTCCTGTAGCATGTGTAAACTTCACCATATCTGCTCCAAAAGATTGGTTTTTGTCCCTTAGACTTGACTAATGACCCCTAGGATATAAATCCATGATTTAGGAAGACCAAATACAACTTTGGATTTTGATTTTTACCCCTACAACACATCTCAACATTATGGGTCAATGGAAAGATTTATGAATTGGATAAAACAATAATTATTTTCTTGATTGCCACATGAAGTATATAATTAAATCTATCAATGGATATAACCTATTTGGAATGTAGTTATTGATTACATTCTCTTCCATTCATGCATTTTAGATTAGTTTACTTTCTTTATTCTTAAGCTAGGGTTTTCATTTCAAGCACTATTATTTCCATTCCATGAATTAGGTTTCCTTTTCAATGAAAATTTCACATTATGTAGATAGGCTAGTGTTTTATTTCATGATATTCACTTCATTGCATAAAATAAACAAAAGAATAACACATTGCATGTTGCACATATTATGCTGACACCATCGCAACCTAGTCAAAATGGTATGATGCAAAAACCTAATTCCCAATTTCAAGGTTATGCACATCCATCTAAAATTATTTGGAGCACATCCTTTCCTTGGAAACCTTAACCATCTCAACCCCAAAAAAAATCTTGGCAACAAGGTTTTCAAGGAATTTCTGGGATAAATCCACAATATTTTCCTTAATATCGTCCATACCTAACTCCATGCTATCCCTACCATCCACCTCCACCACAACCACAGCCTCAACCACATCAATCTCAAATATCCACTCCCACTCAACTACCTATACAACCATTTCCTAACCCAAAAAATATAGTAACTCAATCCACTTACAATGTTGAGGTACAATAATTATCTCGAGAGAACCAGAATGAAGATTCAAAAGAAGGGCAATAGACCTACAATTTCTTAAAGAATGTCATGATAGCAATATTATTCCCCCTTTAGCATTTTAATGTGGGGAATAACAGTGACCTAACTTGTCATATCCTTCTTAACTATTAATGGCCTAAAACCCTTCTTCTAATTATTCATTCATTTGTCCTGAAGATGGATCCTTGTTGGGATTCGAAACATTGAGAAATGTTCCTTGATACTGTGGATAATCCGAAAAAATCTTCAAAAAATGACAAACACAGGAACTTAAAAACCAAAATTTTGTCCCTGCATGGAGGGGATTTTTGGGAAGAGATTTTTTATCTCGAGAGAACTAGAATGAAGATTGAAAGAAGGGCAACATACCTTCAATTTCTTAAATAATCTCATGACAGCAATCTTATTCCCCCTTTAGCATTTTAATGTGGGGAATAACCGTGACCTAACCTGTCATATCCTTCTTCACTATTAATGGCCTAAAACCCTTCTTCCAATTCTTCATTCAATTGTCCTAAAGATGGATCCCCGTTGGGATTCAAAACATCGACAAATTTTCCTTGATACTGTGGATAATTTGAAAAACTCTTCAAAAAATGACAACCACAGGAACTTAAAAACCAAATTTTGTCCCTACACGAAGGGGATTCTTGCGAAGAGATTTGTTATCTCGAGAGAACCAAAATGAAGATTGAATAAGGGAAGCAGACCTACAATTTCTTAAAGAATGTCGTGACAACAATCTTATTCCTACTTTAGCATTCTAATGTGGGGAATAACTGTGACCTAACCTGTCATATCCTTCTTCACTATTAATGGCCTAAAACCCTTCTTCCAATTCTTCATTCAATTTTCCTGAATATGGATCCCCGTTGGGAATCGAAACGTTGACAAATGTTCCTTGATATTGTGGATAATCCTAAAAACTCTTAAAAAAATGACAACCATAAGAACTTAAAAACCAAATTTTTGTCCCTGCACGGAGGGGATTTTTGGAAAGAGATTTGTTATCTTGAGAGAACCAGAATGAAGATTGAAAGAAGGGCAGCAGACCTACAATTTCTTAAAGAATGTCATGACAACAATCTTATTCCCCCTTTAGCATTTTAATGTGGGGAATAACCGTGACCTAACCTATCATATCCTTCTTCACCATTAATGGCCTAAAACATTTATTCCAATTCTTCATTCAATTTTCCTGAAGATGGATCCCCGTTGGGATTCGAAATGTCGAAAAATGTTCCTTGATACTATGGATAATCCGAAAAACTCTTCAAAAAATGACAACCACATGAACTTAAAAACAAAAATTTTGTCCCTGCACAGAGGGGATTCTTGGGAAGAGATTTGTTATCTCGAGAGAACCAAAATGAAGATTGAAAGAAGGGAAACAGACCTACAATTTCTTAAAGAATGTCTTGATAGCAATCTTATTCCCCCTTTAGCATTTTAATGTGGGCAGTAACCATGACCTAACCTGTCATATCCTTCTTCACTATTAATGACCTAAAACCCTTCTTCCAATTCTTCATTCAATTGTCCTGAAGATGGATCCCCGTTGGGATTAGAAACGTCGACAAATGTTCCTTGATATTATGGATAATCCGAAAAACTCTTCAAAAATGACAACCACAGGAACTTAAAAACCAAAATTTTGTCCCTGCACGAAGGGGATTCTTGGGAAGAGATTTGTTATCTTGAGAGAACCAGAATGAATATTGAAAGAAGGGCAACAGACCTACAATTTCTTAAAGAATTTCATGACAACAATCTTATTCCCCCTTTAGCATTTTAATTTGGGGAATAACCGTGACCTAACCTGTCATATCCTTCTTCACTATTAATGGCCTAAAACCCTTCTTCCAATTCTTCATTCAATTTTCCTGAAGATGGATCCCCATTGGGATTTGAAATGTCGACAAATGTTCCTTGATACTGTGGATAATCCGAAAAACTCTTCAAAAAATGACAACCATAGGAACTTAAAAACCAAAAAATTCCAAAAAACTCCTCTAGATATTAATGGAATTCACTTTAGATCAGGAGGTGTATTGAAAAAAATATATTACCTTGATGTCACTAAAGAACAACATCCATAAGAAGAATATCCCTAGGAGACCAAGGAATCATGTACCACATTTAATGGAGAGAAGCCATTGGAGACTGAGAATGAATAATTTATGTTATGCTTATCATCATGTTATTTATGTGTTAAAAAGAATAATCAACATAAAATAAAATTTGAAAGTTATGGAAGAATAAGTCATTCAATATGATCTAGATGAGAAAGAGAACCAAGGGCATCACAACTATATTGAACTTTGCTTCTAGGAAATCAACATGATGGTGCATCCCTCTCTTCTTCAACAATGTTTAATATCATCATAGTCAAAGAAATTGGTCTCTCATATTCAGGTGCATGTCAATGCATTTATTTCAAGCGTATAGATGAGTTTTTATGTCATATTATTATGCATATGGCTCTATTGGAATTATTCCTATACTTGAAAGGTATTTTACTTTTTTCACATAGAGTAGGATAGAGGAATTAAAAAAGGAGAAAAATAAAATAAGAAAAAATAAAATCTCAAGTGAAATACTCCTCTAAGGCACCTGATATTGGCTCATTGAATGAAAACCTCCTTGAGGCAGTTAGTGGGTTGAAAAAATTATTAAAAAAATTAAAATATACTAGGTGAAAACCTCCTTTGAGGCATCTAGGTAGATTTTCTAGTAAAAAACTCATTGAGGCATATAGTGGGCCTAAGAGAAAAGGAAAAAATTTAAAAATTAAAATAAAATATTTATTTTCTCCATGAATCTCCCTCTGATGAATGCAGGTGCTCTCCAACCTTTGCAAGCAACAAGACCAAGTTAGTACCAAAATAAAAAAAGTTGATAAAAATCCTAGTAAAAGAAAGTCAAACTTGGGCTTTCTCCTTTTCTTAGATGCTCCAATAGGTTCAAGGCCATGTCAATCCAGCACACACATCCATTTCCAACATCCACCCATAATTACCAATCCTTTCACATTCATTTTCCTCAATGTCCTAAAGTGCTACAAGAAGGTTCTATTTTGCTATAGGATTGATAAGATATACATGGAAGAAATTGCTTTCACGATCTCTCAAAAATTGTGCATATTTGTGTCGACATGTTTACGAGGAAAATTCATAAGTATTATGTTAACACGCTTAAGAAATTTCACCAAATTCTAGTGCATACTTTTAGATAAATTACCCTCCATCACCTACAACTATTTTTCATTTTTTCTTGATATTCGTGCATCTGTTGGCCAAGATATTTTATGGGGAGATGAATAATGATGATGGAAACATGCTAAAAAAAATTAGGTCAACACAATATATTTATTTAGAGATATGGATAGATAAATTTTGCTACAAGAGTGTTCCATAATTGCTACAAGAGCGACTACAATTGGTACAAGATTGTGATCGACATAGAAAAAGGGCTCAAATATTATCATTTTTCATCTAGGAACAAGAGGATGGATCCAAAATAACCCTATCTTCCATTCCTAACACCATTTTACAATTTTCCCACATTCATTCCCATATCTATCCATCAAAATAATTGGCCTTCATTCCTTTTTCCACCTATTTTCATCACCACATAACTCTCTCACACTCATGAGAAGCTTCCTTATGAATTATCAATATTTTATCAAGAAACACTTGGAGAACATTTTGGTCCTAGAAGGGCTTGTGTGACTATTATAGGAATACACATAGTCATGTAGAAGCCTACACATACCCTATAAGACCACATTCAAGGTGCCAAATAAAGAAATCTATGCATCATGAAGCGTCAGAGGACTTGAACTCTAGTTTTGGACAACTGCAGGGTCCTCTACAGATTGATACAATATCACTATTCATCTCCAACAATATCACTTGATCCACCATGAAAAAAATTGTGTTGATAATCCTCTATCATTCAAATACATGTCAAAAAAAAAATTTCCAGAACAGATCCAATGCACAAAGCAATAAACATGGGATGATAACATCTCAAGAAGGCAACAAATCAATCATTATTATTGAAGCAACATGCAAAGGAAATGATCTCTCAGTAGATTCTCAAGAACAACTTCATCCATGTCCAAAATTCCATGCAAGCACCACAGGATCAACACGTCAACTTCAGAACCAAAAAAGGCACCTTCAACAATGATATCAACAACCTCAATATCACCTGCAAAACCACACGCAGGGTAAGGCTCATGTATGCAATCCTTTAAACATTTCCTACAAACTTATTTTAGCTTGAAAACGTTGCAAGTGTATGAAGGAAACATTTTTTTTATATCCAAACTTAGTAGCATAGAAGCCTCAGCTTATCTAGTAGTCACCTTCAATTTTCACCAAGACATCCACACGTGTGGGACAGGAACAAGACAAAAGTGAAGAGGACTTCAGAAATTGGGTTGTAATCATTTAGTCATTATGGATAATAAGGAGTTTGAAGGGTTAAGTAAGGTCCAACTCAGTTAACAAAAAACACTCTAATTTTATTTTGCATGCAATGAAAAAAGAGAAAAAAATTGAAAAATTAATAAAAAATAAAAAATAAAAAATATAATTATATAAAAAAATGTGGACACACCACCTCTTGACATGCAAATTTTAGTTTCTATATGATTCAGGTTGTGTGCTACAAGAAGAAAAAATACTGCTACATGAACAACTAGGACTGCTACAGGAGCAACCAAAAATGCTACAGGAAGGGGCAACCACATCAAAAGGGAGAGAAGAAGACCTCCAAGAACTCCAGTAGTCTGATCCACAACCTGACCTTGGATCCTACTAAAAATTCATAGAGTATGGGAGAATTATAGCCACCAAATTTTGAATACCACTCCTCTTTGACTTGGAAAGGGAAAGAGGCATAAATCATAGGTGGATACAGATAACAAAATCTAGGAAGGTAGAATATGTGGGCCTCATAGGGGGAAAAGTGAAACAAATGTGTAAGGAATTCAATGAATTTAGGCTAAATGATTTATTTATGAAGGAGAAACTACAATTAGAAAGAAAATTGATTAGAGATCAACTATAGGAAAATGAAGCACAACTTGCCATCCCGGAAAGTTTTTCCAAGAAGACCATCCAGTGTAGGAAACCATCAAAATCAACTGCCATTTTCCTCAAAGAAAAATGAGCTAAGGAAGAGAATTTCATGAAGTACAACATGGAAAGAAGATGGATATGATGCTTAGAGGATGAGAAACAATTTCAGTAGGGGGGTATGATGGGCCTCCAAATTTGACACAAATTAAGGTTCATCTAACCTTTCCTCGAGACATAAGGACTATATTAAATATGTCATACACTTAATAATGTTTTTTTAGCTTTAATATGTTCTCAGGAAGGTTTAGAGATAATTATGTATTATGTTCCTAATATTATTTATTTTTGCTGAATATTGAGAGAATATGGAGTAAATTATGAATGAGATAATATAGGTATTTTCCCCTTACTACAGGATGGACCAAGACTAGATAATAAATGAACTGAATATCATGAAATTATTGACAATTTCTCGAGCTCCAGTGATTGAGATAATCTATGAATGTGTTCCATCTAATTCAATGAATATTCCTAGTGTTGGGAACGAGATCCACTTTTTGCGGGATTTTGGATGGGAAAATTTTCTCTTTCAAGGATAATTCTTCCTCATCTATTTGTATAAATAAAAATTCAAATTTTCCTCTAGGGGCATGTATTTCTTAGTCTTTTATGGAAAAATTTGTTATTTAGCAGCTCCACTTTCATTTCTAGCAGTGATGTACCTCTATTGATTCAAATAATGAAGTTTGGTGCAATTTTTAGCTTCTAAATCTTGCTATCATTCATAGGAATCCAAGTAACCTTTGGCTTAGCCATCCCAGGAGCCCCAGAGCCTTGTTGTACGATTGATTTTTCTTCTTTAGACTTCTTATTCACATGCATATCTTATTCTTGTTTTTTCTATTCTCTCATTCAATATTTATGTTTCCACTGCACTCTTATTCTTCATTTATTTCCCCAGGTGAATGGAAAAATTTTGGGTTTAAATCACAAACCCAGGCGGACTTTACCGAGGACTGAACCGTTGGCTTCTTGGTTGGTAGATGATAATGAAAGCAGTTGCTGGAAGAGGTCCCGAGGTCAAGCCTGTTGGCCTCCTCCTTATAACATGCGTTAGTTTTCATTTACATGGGGATCCAAACCATAAACTACAATAACCATGCTATATACGTTGGTTTTTTTTTATTTTTTTGATTTTTTTGATATGGTTTGTTTCCAAAAACCATAATTACTCCATGTATTTTTTTAAGAAAATAAGACATGAATTTTAATATAACCACATTGGACTATTTTGGATTTTAATATTCATAATTTATTTATTTTGGGTTTCTTAACAGTATTTTAATAACCATTTTTTTAATTATGTTATATAATTTTGTCTTATATAGTTTTTGTTTTATATGGGATATTAATTTTTTCTTTTCTTTTTTGTAGGGGAAAGGAGCCAATGAGGGAGTACCATGTGTCAATGGCTGATGGATTTCCATGTGGGTCCCACTTGCTAATTGGGATGCCATGTGGCATACTATGGGCCCTTCTATTTTTCCCTGTATTATCAAACTTTAAACTGCCATAATTTCATCATACCGACTCCGATTTCAATGTCGATTATGCCATTGGAATCGTATCGATGAGAGCTAAAAACTTGGTCTTGGTTTCTATTCCTTTTGAATATTTTTATTTTTTAGATTTTCTTGAACTCTCTAGGGTATTTTAGTATCCCTAGAGCCACCTGGATCATTAATAGGGCCTAATTACCCTAGGAAACTATGCAAGGAAATAGGGATCCTGGAGGGTAGAAAATTGGTTAAGTATTGAATCATGCTTGTCTAGGAATCATTGAGACAGATAGAGATAGTGCAAAGGTTTCTTAGCTTGGAGAAAATCATTGTAATATTCTCATATTCTTTGACTTATGAAATATAAAGATAGCAGGGTTTTTAGTTGAGTCTTTCCCTAGGAAAATCTTTGTTTTGTGCGATTGAAATTATTTCTCTTTCATGTTTTTTGATTTCAAGATATAAATTGGTTTTCGCAAATGATACATTATATTCAAGTATAATTTTTTAGCATATTACAATTATCATTTTAATTTACATGAATTTTCTACATGTTATCAAAGCATGAATCGCTCTAGAAGAGAAGAATACAAGATTCTTCTCTGTAGGTGAATCGAATTTGCAGATCTACACTTCAGGGCTAGGAGTAGGATCATGATGTCTTTCTCTGGATTACGACTCGAATATTACCTTGAGGTTAGTTTTAATTACATATCTTGGAGAGACAATATAGAAGAAATTTTGGAATACAATGGATTGAAGGAATTCATAGATAGTGATATTCCTAAGCCCGCAACAACAGATGCTCAAGATATGGCGACGTGGAAGAAGAATGTAGCAAAGGAATAAGGATTATATTGGATGGTGTTTGAGATCATATTGTCTCAAATATACATGGAAAGGAAAATCCATATTATATTTGGAAGGCCTTATAAGATTTATTTCAGAACAACAACAACCACATGAAGCTAGCGCTGAAGGAAAACCTCAGAAAAATCAAGATAGAGGAGGGCGAAATAATACCAAAGTACTTGACCAAGTTCACACAGTGTCAATATGAACTTGGAAGTGTTAGTGTTACCATTTTCAATGATGATCTACTAAGCCTAGCACTTCTAGGCCTTCCCAAGAGGTGGCACAACTATCGGGATTTAGTAAACGGGAGGGAGAAGCTACCAGAGTTGGAGCGATTGTGGTCCAACTTAGTGTAGGAATAGACTAGGAGAAACACTAGAGACGAGACCTATTCCAAAAAAGAGGACTTTTATTAGTTATTAAAAGAAATAAATATAAAGGAAAGAAGTCCCAAGGCGAAGAGGGAATGAATAAATACTTGTCGAACATCACTTCCACGAGTTCAGGAACTATGCCACGAAATGTCCACATAAGAAGGCAAGCAAGAAGGATCCTGCAGTAGTAGCAGCAGGTGAAGCTCTAGCATCCAAATGTGAAATTGATTTCAATCTCATTGCATGCATTAAAAGAAATATATTAGGATGTATAATGTATCTCGACAACGATGCTTGTTCCATATGATGAGGAATAAAGATATCTTCAGTGACTTGGAGGTGAAAGACCTCAAGCAAAAAATCGAGTTTGGATATGATGGGAGGTATAGTGCGTCCGACATCAGTATTGTTACCTTTCAGAGGGATTCTGGCTCCCCTATCATACTCACATATGTATTATTTGTTCTATGACTAAAGAAGAATCTTGTTTCCGTAGAGGTATTGGAAGGTAGTGGCTATCATGTGATATTTAGAAAAATAAAAAATTTCCTTAGACACATCACCACGAGACAGGTGAATCAGATTGGTGTGAGAGTCAAGAACATGTATTCTCTTGAGGTAGAAGATGCATACAAAGGCTTGAGGAGCAAGGAAAAGGTTAGAGACTTGGTGGCTGAGAGGGAGTTCAACATGCAACCTCAAAAGAAACCTCAGCAAGTTGTGGAGAAACCACAATTGGAGAAGCATAGAGGAGACTGAGTGGAGATATCCAATAGGGGGAATTTTGAGCCAAGTGGGTAGAGGGAGCACATGCAGCCATACCTCCAGGTGAGAGGTGGGGCGATGTGAAGAAGTAGTCCAAAGGGTGCAAAACTTTAGGTAGGGTCCATTGAGATGCATTTTCTCATGGATCATTACCTTGCTACAGGGCCCCAACGTATACTGTAGAAGGATGGAACAATGGTGGTTGATGTATTCAGATGACAGAGTGACAGAAGAAGAGACTCAACATCGAGATACTCAGGAACGCAGTTAGAGTTGGCAGAAGTGCATATGGTACAATGCAGAGTCAACAGTAGTTTTTCAGTAGAAAGTGCAGTAGCTAGGAGTAGTGAGAGACTCGGGTGTTAGATGCATCATACTGATCACCATTGATTTAGTTTGTTTATTTTTTGGGTAATTTTCAGTTTTAGATGTTGTATTAGCAACAAAAAAAATGAGAAGTGTTACATGCAGAAAATTCCAAAGGTACTGGATTAGGATAGAGTTGAATTCCTTCCTTGCTGAGAGGGAGTGTTGAAAATGGCAACAAGAAATGTTGAAAATGGCATCAAGAAGGATCTTAATTTAATTTTCCCTTGATTAAATTAGAATAAAATTATAATTCCACATCACATGACAACTTATACGATTTAATTAATCTAGGATAACTTAGTTGTTTCAGTTAATTCAAGTTGAGGATCAAACTAGAGGCATGTATACTATCTCCTATATTATAGGAGCCCTCGTTGAGTTTATTTCAAGTTGGAATTAATTAAATCAAATTATCTAAGTCAAATTTAGTTAAACTAGTTCTAATTGATGGAGGAACAAGTAGGATGTTAGACAGTGGGGTGTCGTTCATGTGTTCAACTAGTTAACTGATAATTCACTCATAAATATCTCATGCATGTCATTTATGAGAAACACCCAGTTGAGATTGGAGTTCAAGGGCAGTGTACTATTAGTTTTATAATTATTCAAATTATATAGGTGGGGCATGAATTCATATGAATGTCGGTAATGGATTGCACAATATGGATTGGGAATTTCCCTAATTAATAGGGCCCAATAATATAAGAAAAAATTGCAAGGAAATAGGGATCTTGGAGGGAAAAAAATTGGTTTAGTATTAAACCAGGCATCGTCTAGGAATCATTGAGATAGATAGAGATAGTGGAGAGGTTTCTCAAATTGGAGAAAAGCATTGTAATATTCTCATATTCTATGGCTCATGCAATACAAAGATAGTGGGGTTTTTAGCTGAGGCTTTCCTCGAGAAAATCTTTGTGTTGTGCGATTGAAATTGTTTCTATTTCATATTTTGGGATTTCAAGATCTAAATCAGTTTCCGCAATTGGTAGAGTAGATTCAAGTATAATGTTTTAGCATATTACAATTATCAGTTGAACCAAACTGTATTTTCTAAACTTCAATATATTTTCCATTCCACCAGGAATCAAGATTAAAATAAGAGAAAACTCCTTCGAAATATAAATTACAAAAGGAAAGTGAGTAAATAAATGAGCAATAGACTCCCAATTCATTCAAAACAGAACAAAAAATGTGGGACTTACCCATCCTCACTTAGCAAGAATATCCAAAGTCAATATTTTTTCTTCCAAGAAAAACTAAAGGAACAACCCAAATTTAAGGAGGCCTTGTTCATTCCATACTTATATGTTCCACCATTTTGAGGAAGAAAGAATGTTGACTTAAATTAGTGAATCATATCTAGATCTAGTTATTATAATTCCACTTTGTTTATCGTGAGATAAATTGATGATGTCTTGCTCCTCATAGTTAATTATAATACAAGATTTACCAAAATTCAATATATAATATCTTTTTACACCTATATAAACACAAGAAATTCCTAAATATTTAGTTGAAAACCACTCTTGACTATCTGAAATTGCATCTACCCACCTAGCAACATATGCAATAACAATATAAACCAAATGATTTTAAAACTCCACCTAACTATCAGAGAATCTATGGAAGCCATTGCATCCCATCATTAGGTTATGACCAAAAATAACTTTATCCCCATTCCCAATCTTGCATAAGATACATTTCTCCAAAGCTTGTAGACTTCTTACCAAATTACTCCAAATCATAGAATCTCCCTTAGTCACATTTTGCTATTTCCTAAGCCAATCTAAAACTGAGATGAATTTCAAATATTTCACCCTCATTACCAGACTCCACATATTATTGTGAAAAATCATATGCCAATAGCTCTCGGCTACAAGAGCTAGTCCAAATTTCTCCATATTACGTAAGCCTAAACCCCCTAGAGACTTCAAAATTGCTATATTGTTCCAAGACACTAGAGGCTTTCCTCTCACATGCTTCTTTCTATTCCAAATAAAATGAATACATAACCTTTTGATAACAACTAAAATACTCTTATGAATTTTTGCTAAATTCAAGTAGAATAATGGCTTCCTTCAAATATGAATTTGATTAAGATCGGATGGCTTCCTAAAGAAATCCATCACATTTTCCTACCTTTTTAACAAGCCTAGGACCAATATGTGCTTTCCTAATTGTCATGTTTTAAGAAAAATCCAAGACATTTAAAGTCATCATTTAAAGAACCAAACCTAAGAGGAAAACATTATTAGATCAAATTCACTTGGGGTTCATTGAAGTTGCTATTGACCTCCATGCCCAATATTGCACAAAAACAATGCAAAATACCTTTTTATTTTTTCCATTCATCAATAGTCCCTAAGTACTGACTCATGCTTACATCTATACTCATCTCAACCAATAAAGTCACGTAAAATCCCATGTGTACAATTCAAAACAAATGATGCTACAATTCCCCATGTAAAATTGAAAACAAATAATGCAGAAAATATAAATGGCTTTGCCCATTTTACCTTTTTTTTTCTTCAATTTCAAAACAAAACAAATATAGCTAGTACAACCAAATTATTAATGTGGTTGATATATATTAACCAATTTCATTTTTATATTTTTATTGGTTTATAAAAGGTATAAAATTCCATTGATTGACATCTATCATTCACATTAGTAAATGTGGTGTCCTAGTTAATGACTAACATTTTAAAGTTTGATTCGTTGACCATGGTTGAAGAGGATTGATGAATTTAATAATGGTATACAAGGTTAACTGAAGTTGAATAGGATTGACCATGGTCAACCATTAATGTAACATTATATCAATGTTACATCGATCTTACGATGTTACATTAATGTAAATGTTAATGTTACATTAATCTTATAAAAATTGTTGCATTGATGGTTGAAGTGGGTTGATGGGGTTGACCATGGCTGAAAGTCAACATTTTTTTGTCAAGGCATACCATGGTTAACCAAGGTTGACCGTTCTTGACTCTGGTTGTAGATGGTTGAACATGGGTGACAATGTTTGACTATGGTTGAGTTTTTTTAACCATGTTTGACGATAGTTGAGCTGGTCAAGCATGGTTGAATTTTTCAACATATGGTTGACTATGGGTATACAAGGTTTATCAAGGTTGAAAATGTTTCCTATGTATGACTATGGTGAACCATGGTTGGCCATGTTCAACCATGTTTCCCATAAGTGACCACTATTAACCATTTTTCCCATGGAGGCCATTATTAAAAATGTATTGACCATATTTGACCTTAATTAACCATGGTTTTTGAGGTTTAAGTGGTGGGCGATGGTTACCTATAGTTAACTATAGTCAGAATATGGTTAAGGTTAATTAGCATTTCCCTTTGTTGCTATGGATGACCATGTTTGATCGATGTTAACCTTGCTTGATTATAGTTAGTTATGATTTTCATGGTTCATAACCATGGTACACCATTTACTATGATAGATTATAATTGATAGTGGTTGAACATGGTTTTCCATGTTCGATCATGGTTGACGATGGTTGATAATGGTTGACTATAGTTGGATATTATGACCATGGTTTGACCATGTTGAGCATGGATGAACATGGTTTGACATATTTGGCCATATTTGATCATACTTTCCTATGATAGATTATGGATGCTCATGTTGACAATGGTTGACCATATTCAACCATAGATATCTTGGTTGGCCATCAAGATTGGGTAGATCATGGGTTGTTCTAGGTTGAATACGGTTGACTAGAGATGACCATGGTGAAACAAGGTTGACCATGGTTTACTATGGCTAACTAAGCCTTGTGTATGGTTGAAAATGGGTGGAAATGAGTGATAATGTTTAACCATGTATGACCATGGTTGATTTTTTTCAACCATGTTTGACCATAGTTGAGTTGGTGAAAAATAGTTAAATATGGTCAACATATGGTTGAAAATTGATGTACATGGTTGATAAATACTTTCAGTGTTTTTCTATATATCATTGTGGTGAACCATGGTTGAAAATTATGTCCATGTTGACTATGTTGACCATGATTTCCTTGTTGACTTGGTTAACCATGTTGACCATGGGTGATCACTATTAACCATATTGATCATGCAAACCATTGTTAAAATGGATTGACCATATTTGACCTTAATTGATCATGGTTTCTAAGTTGTTTATAGTGTACAATGGATTAATATCTCTAACTAAGGTTGCTTTTGGTTTACTATGGTTTAGTATGGTTAATTATGGTCAACATATGGTTGATTAAGGTTGACTGCTATTGACTATGGATGACCATGTTTGATGATGGTTGGAGGGTCAACTATATTTTATTATGGGTGATGATGGCTAAGCATGGTTGACAAGGTTTATGAGGATTTACCATGGTTAACCAAGGGTTTATGAGACTTGAACATAAATAACCATGGGAAGCCATTGGTGACAAGGATCGACAATCATAAACTATGGTTAACTATGGTTGACCATTGATGATCATGTTAACCATGGTTTACTATTATTGAGTTGGTTTACTATGGTTGAACTTATTTTCCATGTTTAACCATGGTTAGCATGTTCAACCATGAATAAACTTGTAAGACCATGGTCGAATATGGTCAAGTATGGTTGACTAATGGTGAACATGGTTGGCCATGGTTGGAAATGTTTAACAATAGATGAATATGGTTGATCATATTGACTATGCTTGATAAAGTGGCCAGCCATGGATGTCTATGGGTGATTATGGTGGCCATGGTTTATTATGATGACCATGGTTGACCATTGTTGATTTTTTTCAAGCATGGTCGGTCATGGTTGACTATGTTTGAGTAAGTTGAGTACTATTGATTATGGTTGACCATATTTTATGTGTTGGATTTGTTGATTATGGTTGAGAATGTTGAATGATGACTATGGTTGATTGTGTTGAATATGTGAATATGATGAATATGGTAAACCATGTAGAAATGGTTGACCATTGTGACCGTCATCAACCATTCTGATAATGTGAATTTATGTCCATGTTTGACCATGTTGACTACATTTGAACATGTTTGAAATTGAAGACTATGTCAATATATATCAACCACAATCAACCCATAATACAATGCATATGCCATTAGCGTATTCCATATGTTGTTTGGCACATTACGAGGATATTTATTTTTGGTCCATTCTAATGATGTTTATTGTTGATCACAATGTGACAATGTTGATTATAAGTTTATGTAGATTTTCACAGTTATTCATATTATAAGAAGAATTTTTGGGAAGGGAGCTTTGTTTTTTAATTTAGTTTGTGCTTCATGTATATTTTCAAAGTTATTCATATTTTAAGATTGTTTTTTGGAACAATATTGTGTTTTTGAATTCAAATTTGATTATTCCTTAATCTCTCATCCAAGTTTCCTCCATGTGGAAGGCCAACCCAGCGATCAAGTCACCTTAACCTGCCAATGTAACTCTAACCCTTATTTTTCGTTAAATCCCAGTTCTCTCCACTCCTAAAGTCACACTCTAGGAGGTAATACCTCCACTTTTAGTTTTTATTGTGTCCCCTCCTCTCTTCCCATTTAGCCTTTGGCTTTAAATAGTCCTTTAGACAGCCAAATGATTTTCAAATTAAAAAATTTAATTAAAATGTAAAAATTATTAATAAAAATAAGAATTATAATAGTAATAATAATAATATTTACA
The DNA here is from genome assembly GCA_034641835.2 of Pinus albicaulis. Classification (NCBI taxonomy): domain Eukaryota; kingdom Viridiplantae; phylum Streptophyta; class Pinopsida; order Pinales; family Pinaceae; genus Pinus; species Pinus albicaulis. Next base: position 170,472,899 of record CM076570.1, read on the forward strand.
ATAATAATAATAATAACAATAAAACTTTGAATAGCAATGTTGAAGGTAGGATGATTAATAATAATAATAATAAACTGGACATTTTTTAACACTACTTGAGCAATAATAATAATAAAGATCATGAGAATTACTATAATAATAACAATAAAAGCAACATCAACAACAAGAATAATAATAATAATAAATCCTCTTCTTTCCCTTCTTGTAATAGGGTTATTAATCTTTCCCATTATTCCTTTGATTGTCCTGTTTATACTCTTTTGGAGAAGGGTCTAAATTTTTCCTAGATCCTAGTAAAATCCCTGTGCAAGACATTATTTGCAATATAGAATTAAGGATTAAGGATTTTCCTCATGTCACTAAATACATCATTAGAAAATATTGTGCAATGATCCTAAGGAAAGCTAGACCCCCTAAGAGAAACCTTAGAAAACCTGAGTTTGAGGTCGTAAAAACCTTGAGCAGTAACCAAGACATTGTTGTTCTCAAAGCTGATAAAGGAGGTGATACGATCATATTAAAAAAATAATATTACCATAGAAAGATCTTATATCAACTTTGTAATAGAATTAGCTATAATAAATAATACAAAAATCCCCTTAAGAAAGTTTCAAGGGTCGTTGCTCTAGCCATAAAATGTAGTAGCATGGTAAGGTCTCTTAGTAAAAATCTTATTGAGAGTAACCCTTTCACTTTGACGATCTATGGTCTACCAAAGATCCATGAGGAAGGATCCCCCCTTCACCCCATTTTCAACACCATAGGAGGTTTGACTTACGTTCTTGCTAAATTTTTAGCCAATAAGCTTAAACCTCTTATTGGCCTCAACAATTACTTTTTCAAAGACTCATCCTCCTTTATTAATGAGTTGAAAGGAATTAGAATGGATCGTGATGAAAAGCTTGTAAGTTTTTATTTGGTATCATTATAAGCATGTATTCGCATTTATGAGGATATTGATGTCATAAATTGAATCACTGATCCTGATACTACCAATCCAGTTGAGATTTGTCTCTCCTCGATCTTTTTAGTTTCGAGGGTAAATTCTTTGAGAAAACCTATGGTGTGGCCATGGGTTCCCCCATATCCCATGTTGTGGCTAATATTTTCATGGAAGAATTTGAATCCAAGGCCCTTTCCTCAGCCCTTTTCCAACCTAGACTTTGGAAAAGGTTTGTATATGACACTTGTGTTGTCTGGCCTCAAGGCAAGGAGAAATTGGACCTTTTCTTCCATCATCTTAACGATCAGCCTGAATCCATAATGTTCACTATGGAATGTGAATTTGATGGAATCCTGCCTTTTCTTGACATTCTTATTTCAAGAAATGATGATAGTTCTTTTCCTCATCAGGGCATTAGAAAGAAAATGCACACTGAGAAATATCTTCATATTGGTTCTCATAATTTCTCTGCGTAAAAGCTAGGTGTTCTCAGCACCTTAGATACCAGAGAATTAAGAATCTTAGATGAATACCATATTGAATAAGAAAAATACCACCTCTTGAGCATTTTCAATAAGAACAACTATAGCAAGTCTAGTGCCTTAGAGCTTTTCAAAAAGAAGAAAACGGTCCGAGGAATAAAAAATATTCTAGTGATTTTTTATCTGGATTTTACCTCTCGTTTATTCAAGGGACTACTGATAGTATTACTAGAATCCTTAAGAATCATAATGTTTCCTTGAATTTCAAGCCCCTCCGCAATATTCATAGTTCTGTAAGGTCGGTAAAGGACCTAGTAAGCCCAGGGATGGTAAATGTGTTTACCTAATTCCTTGCTGATGTGGGGCTCCATACATTTATGAAACTGGTTGTTCCATTAATCAAAGGATTCACGAACATGTGGCTAGCCTTAAGCATGGAATTTCGTGCTCCACTGCCTTAGAAGAGCATGTTGAAAAAATGGAGCATCAAATTTTCATTGAAGAGGCCAAGGTTATTGCTAGGATTTACCATTTTCATCACCATAAGTTAAGGGAAGTGTTAGAAATCGAGAAAAGACCGGTTAACCTTAATAGAGACTATAGGTGGAGTGTTAGTGGGTGTTGGATCTTTTCCTTTAATCCTTAGTCGATTTTTATCTTTAGCACCCCTCCTCTCTTTTCTCCTTTTTTCTCCTTTTTATTTGTTATTGCTTAAAAAAAAATTAACCTTTCTATTAACCCTAATATTGACTATTATTCTCATGGGATGCGAGCACGGATGAAATTAATGAGGCGAGGGCTGTGTGTGACCTCAGTACCCTGCCAATAGTGCCCACATGGCTCATGGCACTATGCCCGCTGGAGCTATTAATTCGCCTCGAACGGACCAGAGAGGCAGTTATTGCATCATCGTTCTTGGATATATGGGGCTGGTTTTATGGAATGTCTGCAGTATGGATGGAATGTCGAACAGTGAGAGCCATGGCGGACCTCTGAACCCGCTTGATGCTGTTTGTTCGCTCGATTGCGCCAACTCCAGCTGCAAAACGCAGACTGGACGCCGCTGCAGCATCTTCGCCTGTCTGGAGATCGTCCCGGGTGTTCATTTCTCCAACAGTCCCTTCTGCGGAGCTTCGGCCTCAACTGGAGTTACAGCAGAATTCGCTGCAGGTAATCCGGCTCTCTCTGGCCTCAATTTGCATTCCTCGGACAATTACTCCACAAGCAATTGTTTTGCTGGTTATATCGTTTCTCCGTCTGGTTATATTGCTTCTCCGTCGGGTTTTATTGCTTCTCCGTCTGGTTATTTTGCTTCCTCAACTGGTTACATTGCTTCTCAGTCTAGTTGGCCTAACCCTGGTACCCTCCTCACTACTCCCCATTCTCGGCCCTCCCTTCTTGGCGGGCCTCGTGAGAGCCACCCCTTGTTAGCCATGCCACGCCTCAGGCAGCGCATGCGCTGCAGAAGAGGCACTTGTCGAGGTCTGGCCATGGAAAATCCACCCTCCCCGCTTTCTGAGCTCAGCTCGTCCTCTGAGGATGATGCTCACACGCCCCCGCCTGCCTCTCGAGGTGGTGGAGCCAGAGGAAGATGCTGGGGTCGACGTGCGGTGAATTATGCTTCTACAGGCAGAGGGAGGGGTCGTGTTCGCGCCAGGAGTTCTGGTGACTTCCCAGGTCAGCCACCTCTAGCCTCTGAGCCTCCTGGCCCTCCTGGAACTCTGGCTCCTACCAGTCAGCCTCCTTCTGACTTCCCTACCCCTCCCAGTCAGCCCACTCCCCGGGAAAGTCACATTCGCGGTGCCACCATCCGTCAAACTACTCAAAATGCCGAACTCTGTTTCCACTGCACCTCCTTCGACTCCATCATCACCGCCCTCATCTCTGTCTCGCTCCGTGAGGAAATTCCGCCTTATGCCACCCCTTCCCTCCCCTTTGACCATCGCCCCTCTCCCCCTCCACCCACGGAGTTGCATTCTGGAGCTGACAACAAAGATTTGCAGACTGATAGCCAAGCAGGAAAGGAGGACAGTAGCGAGGAGAATGAATATGCATGCAGGATTGAAGAGGAACCAATTTCTTCTGAGCACGAGGGCTAAATCCCCTGGCTCATTCACTTCTGGTCTTTTTGAGTTTTGCTGTTTCAATTGCTCCACCGATGAGCAGTATGTTGTTTCTAGTTTTTCCAGTACTGTTTACATTTTATGTATAATCCTCGGGCCGGTTTCCCTTCTAAGGGCGGCACAGCATCTTCTGCTTAATGGGTTGGTTTCCCACTCTGGGCAACCCAAAACAATCAAGAACAGTGATGTTAATCAGTCCCAGCTCGCTGGCTCACACAGCAGCAGCATGGGTAGTTTTGTAACAATACTTTTATAAATTAATAGATTAGTCTGATTTAGAAAAAAAAAAATATTGACTATTATTCTTATTCTTATTCTCCTTTGACCAAGATATTTTTAATTAATAAATTAAATTAAAGTATATTGTAATAACAAAATATATTAAAATTATATTATATAAAACTAATAGTAACTACATTAATACTAAAAATGAATATTAATAAAATTATTTCCCATTATTATTCCTATTCTCCTTTAACAAATATATTTTAATTAATAAATTAAATTATAATACAATATCATAATAAAATATATTATAATTATATTATTAAACTAATAAACTAAATTAAAATATAATATAATAATAAAATAATTTAAATTTATATTATATGAAACTAGGAATAATACATTATTATATAATTTCATTTATATATCTATTTTTCCCCATAGTCAAACTAGTCGCTATATTATAACAGCTAGTTGGATCTTCTCTTCATCTAGTTAAACCCGTTTCCTTGGTCTGATATCTCATCTTTTCCTAAATATGAACCACACTGGTTGGTTTTAAACACGTCAAAAAAATATGATCAAATTTTACTATCATTGAAAGTTGTTCTATACAAATTTTGGATCACAAAAGCGAAATTCCAAAAATTGTAACATTGTTTGTCACATTATGACGTTGTTTGTTATCCATTACATTGCAATGGCATTGATTAGATGTGACATTATGATGACATATATTATTCGTCACATTACATTGGTGTGTTTTGTTTGTCACATTGTAATTCCATTTAATACTTTTCACATTGTGATGATGTTTATTATTCATGGCATTGCAACTCCTTTGTTGTTCACCACTATGTCAACTTTAGAGTTATTAAATTTATATCGTAGGTAACATTGAAATGATGTTTAGTTTTCATCATATTGTGGCATCATTTCTTATTTTGCACATTGTGACAATTTTGATTATTTTTAACATTGTGACATTGTTTGTCATATTATGACATTGGTTTTTATTTGTCACATTGCAATGGAATGTATTATTTGTCACATTATTATGATATATATTATTTGTCACTTTACATTGGTGTTTGTTGCTTGGAACATTATAATGGTGTTTAATATTCATCACATTCTAACAATGTTTATTATTCATCACATTTCAATGTTGTTTGTTGTTCATCACATTACAACATCATTTGTCACACAACACATTGTGATGTTGTTTGTTCTTCATCACATTACAAACAACTTTAATTTTATAAATTTATATTGTTGATAATTATTATGATGAAGTTTATTTTTTATCACATTGTGACATCACTTGTTCTTCTACACATTACAATCAGGTTTAATATTTGTCACATTGTAACAATGTTTATTGTTTATCAGAATGCAACTTTATTTACTGTTCATCATATTGCAACATCATTTGTTGTTTAAGACATTGTAACATTGTTAGTTGTTTGTCACATTACAAAAATCCTTAAAATAATAAAGTTATATTGATTAAAATATAAAGTTAAATTGATATCAAAGTTATATTTTATTGTTGGTGATTATTGTGATGAATCTTATTTTTCATCACATTGTGACGTCATTTGTTATTATACATATTGTGATGATGTTTAATATTCGTCACATTGTAATTGATCCAGGTGGATATTGGTGGCCACTCACCTATTCCACTTGCACCCCCACCATTGTTTCTTTCACTTTCCTTAATTGTAGCACAATTTACTACTTTGACAGTTTTTTAGTCCTTAACTTCCCAAGCCATTTTGAGGCTCTAAACGATGTTTTTTTTTGGAAAATAGGAAAATTAGTAGCATGTGGAAGGGGTTTGCAGTCAAAATTTTTATTCCTTGGATATATATTTCTAATGAGGTATCGTATGCATCAAACAAAGATCGTATTCCAAAGTTACAACCTTGGGAAGCTGATGTACCAATTTACCCCAACGAGGGCCACAAACGTTTATCGCTTCATCTACTAGGGTTAGGTATTGGATGTTTAGGGTTTTTGATTTCTTTTCAATAATAAATAAGTCTTTGAGCCTCAATGTAACACAATTTAGAAGGCATGTAGCCGCCACATCTCTTCTTAGAGATAAGCTCCCATTGCCTGAGATAGTTTATTTCCATTCTGCATGTAAAGAATTTTTCAGTACTTTGTTATTAATGAATTGAAGTTATGCTTTCATTGTATCTTTGTGTTTTTGTTCATGTTTGTATTTCATTTCGTTCTTTCATAAATATGTATTAGTGGTATCAGAGTGGTTTGATCTTTCTCTTCTTTTATATGGATGTCCCAAACGAGGTAGAGCTATAAGAAGTTATGACTCAAAGTGGTTGAACCTTTGCAAGATCGGCTTTGCCAACCTTGACAACCTCCCATGGTAGAAGAAAATAAAGATGAGAGACTGGGAGATCATTTTGATGGGACTCAAAATTAGACACAAATTAAGGCCCATATAACCTTTCCTAGGGATATAAATGCTATATTAAATCTCTCCTCCTACACTTAATAATGTTTTTTAGATTTAATATGTTCTTAGGAATGTTTAGAGATAATTGCATATTATGTGCCTAATATTATTTATTTTTTCAGAATATTGAGAGAATATGGAGTAACTTATAATTGAGATAATATAGGGACTTTCTCTTTACTACAGGATGGACCAAGATTGGTTAGTAAATGAAATTAATATCATGAAATTATTGACAAATTGTGGAGCTCCACTGATTGAGAAAATTTAGTAATGTGTTCCCTGACATTTAATGAAGATTCATAGTGTTGGGAACCATATCTACTTTTGAGGGATTTTGGAGGGGAATTTGACTCCTTTCAAGGAGAATTTTTCCTCATATATTTATATAAGTACCGATTCTAATTTTACTCTAGGGGCATGCATTTATTAGTCTTCTTGTGGAGAAAACTTGTTATTTAGAAGCTCCACTTTCATTTCTAGCATGGATGTACATGGATTGATTCAAATAATGAAGTTTGGTTCCATTTTTATCTTCTAAATCTTGGAATCCTTCATAGGACTCTTAGTAACCTTTGTCTTGGCCATCCCAGGAGCCTCATATCCCTCGTTTACAATTTATTTTTCTTCTTTTCACTTCTTATTCAGATGCATCTCTTATTCTTGTTTTTCTGATTTCTACATTTATTATTGATGCTTCCTTTGTTGTAGGTTACATTGGTTAAATGATTGAAGTGAGTGGGTTTTCAAGTTATTTGAAAATTCATCATAATTATTCATTCTCAGGACAACTTTGAAAATTCATATTCATCATTGAGCTACTTGGATTAGTTTACTAATTCACAAATCTAGAATTTTTGGAAGTCTCTTATAACAAAATAGTGCTAATTTTATGCTATTTTTTAGAATGTTTTAATGATATTTATTTGAGTTTATTCAACTTGTGTTGAGTCATAAAAAATTTCAATTTAATAACAAAATTTAAGCCATATAATTTGCACTTGATCAGGTTAGGAATTTGATAGGTTAACTAGATCACTAATTCTTCAATTTTGGGTTTTTAGAGTAGTAATTTTTTGTTATTTTTTAGCACATGTTAACAAGGGTATTTTTGAGTGATTTAACTTGGAATGGAGTCCTATGGCATCCTACTTTAATATTTTTTTCCTATCTTGTTTTCATTTTATTTTCTTGGGAATTTGGCAAGTTATTTCACTCCTATAACAATCCTTCCACTCTTGTAGAAGTCTTGTAGCAGTCGTGTAACACTTATGTAGCACGTGTAAACTTCATCATATATGCTCCAAAAGCTTGGTTTTTGTCCCTTAGGATTGAATAATGACCCCTAGGACCTAAATCCATGATTTAGGAAGCCCAAATACAACTTACGATTTGGATATTTAACCCTCAAACACATCTCAACATTATGGGTCAATGGACATATTTATGAATTGGATAACACAATAATGATTTTCTTGATTGCCACATGAAGTATATAATTAACTCTATAAATGGATCTAACCTATTTGGAATGTAGTTATTTATTATATTCTCTTTCCTTCATGCATTTTATATTAGTTTACTTTATTTATTCTTAAGCTAGGGTTTCTATTTCAAGCACTATTATTTCCATTCCATAGACTAGGTTTCCTTTTCAATGCAAATTTTACATTATGAAAATAGACTAGTATTTGATTTCATGATATTCACTTCATTGCATCAAATCAATGAAATAAAAAAACATTGCATGTTGCACATATCATGCTGACACCATGGCACCCTGGTCAAACTAGTATGATGCAAGAACCTAATTCACAATTTGAAGGTTATGCACATCCATATAAAATCAATTGGAGCACACCCTTTCCTTGGAAACCTTAGCCATCTCAACCCCAACAAAATCTTTCCAACAAGGTTTCCAAGGGCCTTATGGGATAAATCCACAATATTTTCCTTAATATCCTCCATACCCAACTCCATGCTATCCCTACCATCCACCTCCACCACAACCACAACCTCAACCACATCCATCTCAAATAACCACTCCCACTCAACTACCTGTACAACCATTTCCGAACCCAAAAAATATAGTAACTCAATCCACATACAATTTTGAGGTACAATAATTCCAAACAACTCCTCTAGATATGAATGGAATTCACTTTATATCGGGAGGTGTATTGAAAAAAATAGATTATGTTGATGTCACTAAAGAACAACATCCATAAGTAGAAGATCCAGAGGAGACCAACTAATCATGTACCACATTTAATGGAGAGAAGCCATTGTAGACTAAGAATGAATAATTTATGTTATGCTTATCATCATGTTCTTTATGTGTTAAAAATCCGAATCAATAAAAAAATAATATTTGAAAGTTATGGAAGAATAAGTCATACAATATGATCTAGATGAGAAAGGGAACTAAGGGCAACACAACTATATTGAACTTTGTGTCTAGGAAATCAACACGATGGAGCATCCCTCTCTTCTTCAATAGCGTTTAATATCATCATAGTCAAAGAAATTGGTCTCTCATATTTAGTTGCATGTCAAAGCATTTATTTCAAGCCTACACATGAGTTTTTCTATCATATTATTATGCATATGGCTCCATTGGAAGTATTCCTATACTTGAAAGATATTTTCTTTTTTCACGTAGAGTAGGATAGAGGAATAAAAAAAAAGAGAAAAATAACATAAGAAAAAATAAAATCTAAGGTGAAAAACTCCTTTGAGGCACCTGATATTGGCTCATTGAATAAAAACCTCCTTGAGGATGTTAGTGGAATGGAAAAATGATTAAAAAAATGAAAATATACTAGGTGAAAACCTCCTTTGAGGCATCTAGGTAGATTCGCTAGTCAAAAAACCTCATTGAGGCATATAGTGGGCCTAAGAGAAGAGGAAAAAAAAAAAAAAAAAAAAAAAAAATCAATTTCTCCATGTATCTCTCTCTGATTAATGCAGGTGCTCTCCAACCTTTGCAAGAAACAAGAGCAATTTAATACCAAAATAAAAAAAGTTGATAAAAAACCTAATCAAAGAAAGTCAAACTTGGGCTTTCTCCTCCTTTTCTTAGATGCTCCAACAGGTTCAAGGCCATGTCAATCCATCACACTCATCCATTTCCAAAATCCACCCATAACTACCAATCCTTTCACATTCATTTTCCTCATTGTCCTAAAGTGCTACGAGAAGGTTCCATTTTGCTATAACATTGCCAAGATATACAAGGAAGAATTTTTTTTCACGATGTCTCAAAAATTGACATCTTTTTGTTAATGTGTTTCCTAGGAAAATTCATAAGGATTATGTTAACACGCTCAATAAATTTCACCAAATTCTAGTGCATAATTTTCGATAAATTACCCTCCGTCACCTACAACTATTTTTCATTTTTTCTCGATATTCGTGTATCTGTTGGCCAAGATGTTTTATGGGGAGATGAATAAGGATGACGGAAGAAAAAATTAGGTCAACACAATCTATTTATTTAGAGATATGGATAAATAAATTATCCTACAAGATTGTTCATAATTGCTACAAGAGTGACTAGAATTGCTACAATATTGTGATCGACATAGAAAAAAATGGTTCAAATATTATCTTTTTTCATCTAGGAACAAGAGTATGGATCCAAAATAAACCTATCATCCATCCCTAACACCATTTTAAACTTTTCGCGCATTTATTCCCATCTCTATCCATAAAAATAATTGGCCTTCATCCCCTTTTCCACCTATTTTCATCACCACATAACTCTCTCACACTCATGAGAAGCTTCCTTATGAATTATTAATATTTTATCAAGAAACACTTGGAGAATATTTTGGTCCTAGAAGGGCTTGTGTGACTGCTACAGGAAGACACACAGTCATGTAGAAGCCTACACATACCCAATAATACCACATTCAAGGCACCAAATAAAGAAATCTATGCATCATGAAGCATCAAAGGACTCCAATGCCAGTTTTGGACAGTTGCAGGGTCCTCTACAGATTGATACAATATCACTATTAATCTCCAACAATAGCACTTGATCCACCATGAACAAAAAAAAAATTGACAAGCCTCTTTCAGTCAAGTACATGTCAAAAAAAAAATCTAGAACAAAGCCAATGCACAAAGAAATAAACATGGGATGATAACACCTCAAGAAGGAAGAAAATCAATCATTATTATTGAAGAATAATGGAAATGAAATAATCTCTCAATAGATGCTCAAGAACAACTTTATCCATGTCCAAAAATTTCATGCAAGCACCACAATATCAACACATGAGCTTCAAAACTGACAATGGCGGCTTCAACAGTGATATCAACAACCTCAATATCACCTGCAAAACCACACCCAGGGTAAGGCTCAGGTATGCAATCCTTTAAACATTTCCTAAAAACATATTTTAGCTTGAAAACATTGCAAGTGTATGAAGGAAACTTTTTTTTTATATATCCAAATTTAGTAGCGTAGAAGCCTCAGCTTATCTAGTAGTTACCTCCACTTTTCACCAAGACACCCACACATGTGGGAGAGGAACAAGACAAAAGTGTAGAGAAATTAAGAAATTGGGTTTTAATCATTTAGTCATAATGGATAATAAGGAGTGTTATGGGTTAAGTAAGGTACAACTCAGTTAACAAAAAACACTCTGATTTTGTTTTGCATGCAATGAAAAAAGAGAGAAAATTTTGAAAAAATAATAAAAAAATAACAAAATAACAAAATATAATTATAAAAAAAGGGTGGACCCACCACCTCTAAGCATGCAAAGGTTAGTTTCTATATGATTCAGGTTTTGTGCTAAAAGAAGAAAAATAACTGCTACATGAGCATTTGGGAAAGGTACAAGAGCAACCAGAAATGCTACAGGAAGGGAAAACCACATCAAAAGGGAGAGAAGAAGGCCTCCAAGAACTCTAGCAGCCTAAACCACAACTTGAACTTGGATCCTACTAAAAATTCATTGAGGATGGGAGAATTATACCCACCAAATTTTCAATACCACTCCTCCTTGAGTTGGAAAGGGAAAGAGGTAGAACTCATAGATGGATAATTCTTCTTCATCTATTTCTATAAATAACAATTCAAATTTTCCTCTAGGTGCATGCACTTCTTAGTCTTCTTATGGAAAAAGTTATTATTTAGCTACTCCACTTTCATTTCTAGTAGTTATGTACCTAGATTGATTCAAATATTGAAGTTTGGTGCCATTTTTAGCTTCTAAAGCTTGGTATCATTCATAGGAATCGAAGTATCCTTTGGCTTATCTAGCCTAGGAGCCTCAGAGCCCTATTGTACGATTTATTTTCCTTATTTTCACTTCTTATTCACATGCATATATTATTCTTTTTTTTTCTATTCTTGCATTCAATATTGATGTTTCCACTACACTCTTGTTCTTCATTTATTTCCCCAGGTGAATGGAAAAATTTTGGGTTTAAATCACAAACCCAAACAGACTTTACCAAGGACTGAATCGTTGGCTTCTTGGTTAGCACATGATAATAAAAGCAAGTTGTTGGAAGAGGTCCCGAGCTCAAGCTTCTTGGCGTCCTTCATATAACATGCGTTAGTTTTCATTTACATGGGGATGCAAACCATAAACTACAATAACCATCCTATATACGTTGGTTTGTTTTGATTTTTCAGATTTTTGTTATATGGTTTGTTTCCCAAAACCATAATTACTCCATGTATATTTTTAAGAAAATAAGACATGCCTTTTAATATAACCACATTGGACTATTTTTGATTTTAATATTTGTTGGTTATTTATTTGGGTTTTCTTAACAATATTTTAATAACCATTTTTTAAATTATGTTTTATAATTTCGAATTATATATTTTTTGTTTTATATGAGATATTCAATTAGGTTTTTTTAATTTTTTTCAAGGGTAAGGAGCCAATGATGGAGTGCCATGTGTCAATGGCTGATAGTTTTCCATGTGGGTCCCACTTGCTAACTAGGATTTCATGTGACATACTTTGGGCCCATCTCTTTTTCCATGTCTTGTCAAACTTTAAACTGCAATAAGTTGATCATACGGACTGAGATTTCAATGTCGATTGTGCCATTGGAATAATATAAATGAGAGCTAAGCCTTGGTCTTGGTTTCTATTCATTTTGAATATTTTTATTTTCGAGCTTTTCTTGAACCCTCTTGGGTCTTTGAGTGTCCCTAAAGCCACCTGGACCATTAATAGGGCCTAATTACCCAATGAAACTGCACAAGGAAATTGGGATCATGGAGGGCAGAAAATTGGTTAAGTATTGAATCATGCTTGTCTAGGAATCATTGAGACATACAGAGATAGTGCGAAGGTTTCTCAGCTTGGAGAAAATCATTGTAATGTTCTCATATTCTTTGACTTATGCAATATAAAGATAGAATGGTTTTTAGTTGAGTCTTTCCTCGGGAAAATATTTGTGTTCTGTAGTTGAAATTATTTCTCTTTCATGTTTTTTGATTTCAAGATCTAAATTGGTTTCCGAAAATGATATAGTATATTAAAGTATAATTTTTTAGCATATTACAATTATCATTTTAATCTACGTGAATTTTCTACATGTTACGAAGCATGAATCGATCTAGAAGAGAGGAATACGATTTTTTTCTCTACATGTGAATTGAATATGTAAATCTACACTTTAGGGCTAGCAATTGGATCATGATGTATTTCTCTGGATTATGACTCGAATATGCCCTTGAGGGTAGTACGAATTACATATCTTGGAGAGACAAGATGGAAGAAATGTTGGAAGACAATGGATTGAAGGAATTCATAGATAGTGATATTCCTAAGCCTGCAACAACAGATGCTTGAGATATGGGGACATGGAAGAAGAACATAGCAAAGGACAGAAGGGTTATATTGGAAGGTGTTTGAGATCATATTGTCTCAAATATCCATGGAAAGGAAAATCCATCATTAGGGTAATTTAGAGGTCTAAAATGGACCTCCTAAGGAAATTATAAAATAATAGTGGAAATAATAAAATAATAATTGATTACATCATCAAATTTTGGAGGGAAAAAAGAAAAAATACTTTTTCAACTCGTATTTTCAACTTATCTCCTTATGGGTTTACTCAAATTTCGAGTGGGAACACTCTCTGAATCCATTATTTAATTCCCCATCCAAGTATTACCCATGTTGCATACAGTTGATGGACCCTGCTATACGAAAAATGAGAAATACATGAAAAACGTGATTGTAATATCCATTTTTCATGTATTTTTCATTTTTGTGTAGCAGGCTCCATCGAAAATATGAAACATGGGTACTCCTTGGATGAAGAATTAAATTTTGCATCCAACAAGTATGAACACTCGAAATTTAAGTAAAAAATTAGGGAGAGAAGTTGAAAATACAAGTTGAAAAAGTGGTTTTTCGTTTTATTATTTTTTAATATTTTTACTTTTTAACCCCAAAAATGGTGAATCATCCCCCATGGTTGACATCATCATCTTGAATCGTATTGGTTCTTATAAAGTTTATTTTTTTGCACATTTTTCTTAGGAGGCCCATTTTAGACCTCAAAATTTCTCTAATGATTCTATGTGGAATGCCTTAACAAATTTATTTCAGAACAAAAGCAACCACGGGAAGCAAGAGCTGAAGGAAAACCTCAAAAAAATCAAGATAGAGGAGGGCGACACAATACCAAAGTACTTGACCAAGTTCACTTAGTGTCGAGATGAACTTTGAAATGTTATTGTTACCATTGTCGAGGATGATTTGGTGAGCCTAGCACTTCTAGGCCTTCCCAAGAGCTGGCATAACTATCGGGATTTCGTAAACGGGAGGGAGAAGCTACCAGAGTTGGAGCGATTTTGGTCCAACTTAGTGTAGAAATAGATTAGGAGAAACACCAGAGATGAGACCTCTTCCAAAGAAGAGGAATTTTTATTAGTCTGTAAAGGAAATAAATCCAAGGGAAAGAAGTCCCAAGGTGAAGAAGGAAAGAATAAATACTTTTCCAACATCATTGCCACGAGTTCAGGAACTCTGCCACAAAATTTCCACATAAGAAGGTAAGAAAGAAGGAGCCTGTAGTAGTAGAAACAGGTGAAGCTCTAGCCTCACAATTTGAAATTGATTTCACTCTCATTGCATGCACGAAAAGCACTATATTAGGATGCATGTGGTATCGCGACAACAGTGCCTTGTTCCATATGACCAGGAATAGATATTTCTTCTATGACTTGGAGGAGAAAGACCTCAAGCAGAACATAGATTTTGGAGACTATGGGAGGTATAGAGCATCTGACATCAGTATTTATACCTTTAAGAGGGATTCTTGCTCCCCTCTCATACTAACATATGTGTTGGTTTTTCTAGGACTAAAGAAGGATCTTGTTTCCATAGCGGTATTAGAAGATAGTGGCTATGATGTGATATTTAGCAAAAAAAAAAAATTCCTTAGACACATCACCATGGGATGGGTGAATTAGATTGGTGTGAGAGTCAAGAACCTGTATGCTCTTGAAGTAGAATATGCATACAAATCCTTGAGGAGCAAGGAAAATTTTAGAGACTTGGTGGCTGAGAGGGAGCATAAATTACCTCTCAACATGCAACCTCAAAATAAGCCTCAGCAAGTTGTGTATTAACCAGAATTGGAGAATCATAGAGGAGACCAAGTGAAGACATCCACTCAAGAAGAGACATCTAATAGGGGGGGATTTTGAGCCAAGTGGGCAGAGGGAGCACATGCAACCATACCTCCAAGTGAGAGGTGGGGCGATGTGAAGAAATAGTCCTAAGGGTGCAGAAATTTAGGTAGGGTCCATTGAGATGCATTTTCTCATGGATCATTACCTTGCTATGGGGCCCCATATTATACAGTTTAAGGATGAATCAATGGTGGTTGATGTAGTTTGATGCCAGAGTGAGAGATGTAGAGACTCAGCAGTCAGATACTCAGGAACGCAAGGAAAATTGGTAGAAGTGCATATGGTACAATGCAGAGTCAGCAACAATTTTTTTAGTAGAAATTCCTGTAGCTAGGAGCAGTGAGAGACCCGGGTGACAGATGCATCATACTGATCACCATTTATTTAGTTTTTTTATTTTTTGGTTACTTCTCAGTTGAAAATTTTGTAGTAGAAACAACGAAAATGAGAAGTGTTGCATGCAGAACATTCCAAAGGTACTAGATTAGGATAGAGTTGAATTCCTTCCTTGTTGAGAGGGAGTGTTGAAAATGGAAACAAGAAATGTTGAAAATGGTATCAAGAAGGATCATAATTTAATTTTACCTCGATTAAATTAGAGTAAAATTGTAATTCCACATCACATGAAAACTTATATGATTTAATTAAGCTAGGATGACTTAGTTGTTTCGGTTAATTCAAGTTGAGGATCAAGATAGAGGCACGTATATTGTATCCTATATTATAGGAGCCCTGGTTGAGTTTATTTCTAGTTGTAATTAATTAACTCAAATTGTATGAGTTAAATTCAGTTAAACTAGTTCTAATTGATGGAAGAACTAGTAGGAGGTTAGGTAATGGGGTGTCATTCATGTTTTCAACTAGTTAATTAATAATTCACTCATAAATAACTCATGTTTGTCAGTTATGAGAAAGACCCAGTTGAGATTGGAGTTCAAGGGTAGTGCACTATCAGTTTTGTAATTATTCAAATTGTATAGGTGGGGCATGAATTCAAAGGAAGGCCGGTAATGGATTGCGTAGTATGGATTGGGAATTTCCCTAACTAATAGGGCCTAATTATCTAAGAAAAAATTATAAGGAAATAGGGATCATGAAGGGCAGAAAATTGGTTTAGTATTACGCCAGGCTTGTCTAGGAATAATTGAGATGGATAGAGATAATGGAGAGGTTTCTCAAATTGGAGAGAAGCATTGTAATCTTATCATATTATTTGGCTTATGTAATATAAAGATAGTGGGGTTTTTAGCTGAGGCTTTCCTTGAGAAAATCTTTGTGTTGTGTGATTGAAATTATTTCTTTTTCATGTTTTGGGATTTCAAGAACTAAATTGGTTTCCACAATTGGTAGAGTAGATTCAAGTATAATGTTTTAGCATATTACAATTATCAATGAATCAACGTGGATTTTCTACACTTCAATCTATTTTCCATTCCACTAGGCATCAAGATTAAAATAAGAGAAAACTCCTTTGAAATAGAAATTACAAAAGGAAAGTGAGTAAATAAATGACCAATAGACTACTCATTTATTCGGCATAGAACAAAAAATGTGGGACTTACCCATCCTCACTTAGCAATGATATCCAAAGTCAATATTTTTGCTTCCAAAAAAAACTAAAGGAACAAACTAAATTTAAGGAGGCCTTGTTCCTTCCATGCTAATATGTTCCACCATTTTGAGGAAGAAAGAATGTTGCCTTAAATTAGTGAATCATATATAGATCTGGTTGTTATAATTCCACTTTGTTTATCATGAGACCACTTGATGATGTCTTGCTCCTAATAGTTAATTATAATACGAGCTTTACCAAAATTCAATATAAAATATCTTTTTACACCTAAATAAACACAAGAAAGACCTAAATATTGAGTTGAAAGCCACTCTTGACTATCTAAAGTTGCATCTACCCACCTAGCAACATCTGCAATAATAATATAAACCAAATGATTTTAAAAATCCACCTAACTATCATAAATCTATGGAAACCATTGCATCCCATGATTAGGTTATGACCAAAAAGAACTTTAGCCCCATTCCCAATCTTCCATAAGAGACATTTCTCCAAAGCTTGTAGACTGCTTACCAAATTACCCCAAATCATAGAATCTCCCTTATTCACTTTTGGCTATTTCCTGAGCCAATATACAACTAACATGGATTTCAAATATTTCGCCCTCATTGCCAGACTCCACATTTTATTTTGAAATATCATATGCCAATAGCCAAGAGCTAGTCCAAATTTCTCCATATTACATAAGCCTGAACCCTCTAGAGACTTCACATAGCTATATTGTTCCAAGACACTAGAGTCTTTCCTCTCACATGCTTCTTTCCATTCCAAAGAAAATGAACACATAACCTTTTGATAACAACTAAAATACTCTTATGAATTTTTTCTAAAGTCAACCAGAATAATGGTTTCTTTCAAAGATGAATTTGATTAAGATCATATGGCTTCCTAACAAAATCCATCACATTTTCCCACTTTTTTAACAAGCCTCGGACCAATCTGTGCTTTGATAGTTGTCAGGTTTTAAGAAAAAACCAAGACATTTAAAGTCGTCGTTTAAAGAACCAAAAATAACAGGAAAACATTATTAGATCAAATTCACTTCGGGTTCATCAAAGTTTCTATTGAAACAAAAATACTTCTCTAGGCCGACATCCATGCCAAATATTGCACAAAAACAATGCAAAACAACTTTTTATGTTTTCCATTAATCAATAGTACCCAAGTACTGACTCATGTTTACATATATACTCATCCCAACCATTAAATTTGCTTACAATCCCATGTGTACAATTCAAAACAAATGATGCTACCATTCCCTATGTAAAATTCAAAACAAAAAATGCAGAAAATTGAAATGGCTTTACCCATTTTAATTTTTTTTTTCAATTTCAAAACAAAACAAATATAGCTAGTATGACCAAATTTATTAATGTGGTTGATATATTTTTACCAATGTCATTTTGATACATTGATTGGTGTATAAAAGGTATAAAATTCCATTTATTTACATCTATCAGTCACATTATTAGATGTGGTGTCCTAGTTAATGACTAGCATTTGTGAGTTGGATTCATTGACCATGGTTGAAGAGGATTGATGAATTTATTGATGGTTGACAAGGTTAACTGAAGTTGAATAGGATAGACCATGGTCAACCATTAATGTAATATTATACCAATGTTACATCGATCTTACAATGTTACATTAATGTTAATTTTAATGTTACATTAATATTATGAAAATTGTTGCATTAATGGTTGAAGTGGGTTGGTGGGGTTGACTATGGTTGAAGAAAGTCAATATTTTTTTCTCAAGGCATACCATGGTTAACCAAGGTTGACCATTCTTGACTTTGGTTGTAGATGGCTGAACATGGGTGACAATTTTTTACTATGGTTAAGTTTTTTTAACCATGTTTGATGATAGTTGAGCTGGTCAAGCATGGTTGAATATGGTCAACATATGGTTGACTATGGGTATACAAGGTTTATCAAGGTTGCCAATGTTTTCTATGCGTGACTATGGTGAACCACGGTTGACCATGTTCAACCATGTTTCCCATAGGTGATCACTATTAACCATTTTGACCATGGAGGCCATTATTAAACCTTAATTGACCATGGTTTTCCAAGTTTTCAATGGTGGATGATGGTTGACTACGGTTAACTATAGTCAAAATATGGTTAAGTTTGATTAGCGTTTCCCTTTGTTGCTATGGATGACCATGTTTGATCGATGTTAACCATAGTTTATTATGGTTAGTTATGATTTTCATTGTTCATAACCATGGTACACCATTTACTATGATATATTATAATTGATAGTGGTTGAACATGGTTTTCCATGTTCGATCATGGTTGACGATGGTTGATAATGGTTGAATATAGTTGGATATGATGACCATGGTTTGACCATGCTGAGCATGGATGAACATGGTTTAAAATATTTGGCCATGGTTGATCGTACTTTTCTATGATGGATTATGGTTGCTCATGTTGACAATGGTTGACCATATTCAACCATAGATATCTTTGTTGGCCATGGTTTGCCATCAAGATTGGGTAGATCATGGGTTGTTCTAGGTTGACTACAATTGACTATAGATGACCATGGTTAAACAAGGTTGACCATGGTTGAATATGGCTAACTAAGCCTTGTGTATGGTTTAAAATGGGTGCCAATGAGAGATAACGTTTAACCATGTATGACCATGGTTGAGTTTTTTTAACCATGTTTGACCATAGTTGAGTTGGTGAAACATAGTTAAATATGGTCAACATATGGTTGAAAATTGATGTACATGGTTGATCAATATTTTCAGTGTTTTTCTATATATCACTATGGTGAACCATGGTTGAAAATTATGTCCATGTTTACTATGTTGACCATGAGGTCCTTGTTCAATATGGTTAACCATGTTGACCATGGGTGATCACTATTAACCATATTTATCATGAAGACCATTGTTAAAAATGGATTGACCATATTTCACCTTAATTGATCATGGTTTCTAATTTTTTTATAGTGTACAATGGTTGACTATTTATAACTAAGGTTGATTTCGGTTGACTATGGTTTAGTATGGTTAATTATGGTGAACATATGGTTGATTGAGGTTGACCATTGTTGATTATGGATGACCATGTTTGATGATGGTTGGAGGGTCAACTATATTATATGATGGGTGATGATGGCCAAGCATGGTTGACAATTTTTATGAGGATTTACCATGGTTAACCAAGAGTTTATGAGATTTTAACATAAATAACGATGGCAGGCCATTGATTACAAGGATCAACAATCATAAACTATGGTTGGAATATTTAACAATAGATGAATATGGTTGATCATGTTGACTATGCTTGATAAAGTGGCAGGACATGGATGTCTATGGGTGATTATGGTGGCCATGGTTGATTATGGTGACCATGGTTTACCATTTTTGATTTGTTTCAAGCATGGTTGGTTATGATTGACTATGATTGAGTAAGTTGACTACTATTGATTATGGTTGACCATATTTTATGTGTTGGATTTGTTGATTATGGTTGAGCATGTTGAATGATGACAATGGTTGATTTTGTTGAATATGTGATTATGATGAATATGGTCAACCATGTCGAAATGGTTGATGATTGTGACCATCATTGACTATTCTGATAATGTGAATTTATGTCCATGTTTGACCATGTTGACTACATTTGAACATGTTTGAAATTGAGGACTATTTCAATATATATCAACCAAAATCAACCCATAATACAATGCATATGCCATTAGTGTATTCCATATTTTATTTGGAACATTATGATGATATTTATTGTTGCTCAGATTCTGATGATGTTTATTATTGATCACAATGTGACAATGTTGATTATAAGCTTATGTAGATTTTCACAGTTGTTCATATTATAAGACGAATTTTTGGGAAGAGAACTTTGTTTTTGAATTTAGTTTGTCCCTCATATATATTTTCATATTTATTCATAATGAAAGATTATTTTTTGGAAGAGTATTGTGTTTTTGAATTCGAATTTGATTATTCCTGACTCTCTCATCCAAGTTTCCTCCAACGTGGAAGGTTAGCCGAGTAGTCAACTCACCTTAACTTGCAAGTGTAACTCTAACCCTTAATTTTCGTTAAATTCTGGTTCTTTCCACTCCTCAAGTCGCTCTATAGGAGGTAATACCTCCGCATTTATTTTTTATTGTGTCCCCTCCTCTCTTCCCATTAAGCCTTTGGACTTTAAACAATCCTTTAGACAGCCAAACGATTTTCGAATTAAAAAAATGAATTACAATGTAAAATTTATTAATAAAAATAAGGATTATAATAATAATAATTACAATAATAATAATAATAAAACTTTGAATAACAATGTTGAAGGTAGGATGATTAATAATAATAATAATAAACTGGAGATTTTTTAACACTACTCGAAAAAAAATAATAATAAAGATCATGAGAACTACTATAATAATAACAATAAAAACAACATCAACAATAATAATAATAATAATAATAATAATAATAATAAATCCTCTTCTTTCCCGTCCCGTAATAGGGTTATTAATCTTTCACATTCTTCCTTTGATTGTCTTGTTTATAGTCTTTTGGAGAAGGGTTTAAAATTTTCCCTAGCTCCTAGAAAATTCTCTGTGGAAGACATTATTTTTGATATAGAATTCAGGATTAAGGATTTTCCTCATGTCACTAAATACATCATTAGGAAATACTGTGTAGTGATCCTAAGGAAGGCTAGACCCCTAAGATAAACCTTAGAAAACTTGATTTTGAGGTCATAAAAACCTTGAACAGTAACCAAGACATTGTTGTTCTCAAAGGTGATAAAGGAGGTGCTACAATCATCTTAAACAAATAATATTACCACAGAAATATGTTATATCACCTTTGCAATAGAGTTAGCTATGAAGAAACAATACAAAAATCCCCTTAAGAAAGTTTCAAGGGTCGTTGCTCTAGCCATAAAATGTAGTAGCATGGTAAGCTCTCCTAGTTAAAATCTTATTGAGAGTAACCCTCTCACTTTGAGGATCTATGGTCTACCAAAGATCCATGAGGAAAGAGCCCCCCTTCAACCCATTTTCAACACCATAGGAGGTCTAACTTACCTTCTCGCTAAATTTTTAGCCAATAAGCTTAAACCTCTAATTGGCCTCACCGATTACTTTGTTAAAGACTCGTCCTCATTTATTAATGAGTTGAAATGAATTAGAATTGATCCTGATGACAAGCTTCTATATTTTGATTTGGTCTCCTTACATACATATATTCCCATTAATGAGGATATTGATGTCATCAATCGAATCACCAATCCCGATACTGTCGATCTAGTTGATATTTGTCTCACCTCGACCGTCTTTAGTTTCGAGGGTGAATTCTTTAAGAAAATTTGTGTTGTGGCCATGGGTCCCCCTTATCCCATGTTGTGGCTAATATTTTCATGTAGGAATTTGAATCGAAGGCCCTTTCCTCAACTCTTTTCCAACCTATAATTTGGAAAAGGTTTGTATATGACACTTGTGTTGTCTGGCCACAAGGCAAGGAGAAATTGGACCTTTTCTTCCATCATCTTAACGATCAACCTAACTCCATAAAGTTCACTATGGAATGTGAATTTGATGGAATCCTACCTTTTCTTGACGTTCTTATTTCAAGAAATGATGACAGTTATTTTCCTCATCAGGTCTTTAGAAAGAAAATGCACACTAAGAAATATCTTCATGTTGGTTCTCATCATTTCCCTATGCAAAAGCTAGGTGTTATCAGCACCTTAGCTACTAGAGCACTAAGAATCTCATATGAATACCATATTGAAGAAGAAAAATCCCACCTCTTGAGAATTTTCAATAAGAACAACTATAACAAGTCTAGTTCCTTGGAGATTTTCAAAAAGCAGAAAACAGCCCGAGGAATAAAAAATATTCTAGTGATTTGTTATCTGGAGTTTACCTCTCATCTATTCAAGGGGCTACTCATAGTATCACTAGGATCCTTAAGAAGCATAAATTTTCCTCAAATTTCAAGCCACTCCGCACTATTTAGAGTTCTCTAAGGTCGATAAAGGACCAAGTAAGCCCCAGGGATGATAAAGTTGTTTACCTAATTCCTTTCTCCCGTGGGGCTCCATACATTGGTGAAACTGGTTGTTTGATTAATAAAAAGATTCACAAGAACATGGCTAACCTTAAGCATGGAATTTCATGCTCCTCTTCCTTATAAGAGCATGTTGAAAAGATGAAGCATCACATTTTCATTGAAGAGGCTAAGGTTATAGCTAGGATTGACCATTTTCATCACCGTAAGTTAAGGGAAGTGTTAGAAATCGAGAAAAGACCAGTCAACCTTAAGAGAGACGATAGGTGAAGTGTTAGCAGGTGTTGGATCCCTGCCCTTCATCCTTAGTCGGTGTTTAATTTTAGTGCCCCTCCCCTCCTTTCTCCTTTTTTAATCCTTTTTATTTATTATTCCTTAAACAAATATTAGCCTTTTTACTAACCCTAATAATAACTATTATTCTTATTCTTATTCTCCTTTGAGCAAGATATCTTTAATTAACAAATTAAATTAAAATATATTATAATAATAAAATATATTGAAATTATATTATATAAAACTAATAGTAACTACATTAATGCTAAAAATGAATATTAATAAAATATATTTCCCAATATTATTCCTATTCTCCTTTAACGAATATCTTTTAATTAATAAATTAAATTATAATATAATATAATAATAAAATATATTATAATTATGTTATATTAAACTAATAAAATAAATTAAAATATAATATAATGATAAAAAAATTTAAATTTAAATTTAAATTATATGAAACTAATACTAATACAATAATAGATAATTTCATTTATAGATTTTTCCCCTTAGTCAAACTAGTCGTTATATTATAACAGTTAGTTGGATCTTCTCTTCATCTAGCTAAACATGTTTCCTTGGTCTGATATCTCATCTTGTCCTAAGGATGAACCACACTGGTTGGTTCCAAACACGTTGACAAAATATGATCATATGTGATTATCACTGGAAGTCTTTCTATACAAATTATGGATCACAGAAGCCAAATTCAAAAAATTGTAACATTTTTCATCACATTATGACAGTTTTTGTTATCCATTACATTGCAATGCCATTGATTAGATGTCACATTATGATGACATATATTATTCGTCACATTACATTGGTGTATTTTTGTTTGTCACATTGTAATGACATTCAATATTTTTCACATTGTGATGATGTTTATTATTCATCCCATTTCAACTCATTTGTTGTCCATCACTATGTAAACAACTTTAAAGCTATTAAATTTATATCGTAGGTGTTCAATTATGTTTATTTTTCATCACATTGTGGCATCATTTCTTATTTTTCACATTGTGACAATTTTGATTATTTTTAACATTGTGACATTGTTTGTCATATTATGATGTTGGTTTTTATTTTTCACATTGCAATGGAATGCATTATTTGTCACATCATCATGATAGATATTATTTGTCACATTACATTGGTGTTTTTTGTTTGGAACATTCATAGTGTTGGGAGCCAGATCCAATTTTGAGGGATTTTGGAGGGGAAATTATCCTCCTTTAAAGGAGAATTATTCCTCATATATTTATATAAGTATTGATTCTAATTTTCCTCTAGGGGCCTGAATTTATTAGTTATCTTGTGGAGAAAACTTGTTATTTAGTAGCTCCACTTTCATTTCTAGCATGGATGTACATGGATTGATTCAAATAATGAAGTTCGGTGCCAATTTTATCTTCTAAATCTTGGACTCCTTCATAGGACTCTTATTAACCTTTGGCTTGGCCATCGCAGGAGCCTCATGTCCCTATTTTACAATTTATTTTTCTTCTTTTCACTTCTTATTCACATGCATCTCTTATTCTTTCTTTTTTTCTGATTTCTACATTTAGTATTGATGCTTCTTTGTTGTAGGTTACATTGGTTAAATGATTGAAGTGAGTGTTTTTTCAAGTTATTTACAAAGTCATCATAATTATGAATCCTCAGGACAACTTTGAAAATTCATATTCATCATTGAGCTACTTGGATTATTTTAGTTTTTATATGATTCAGGTTGTGTGCTACAAGAAGAAAAATAACTACTACATGAGCAACTGGGACTGCTACAAGAGCAACCAGAAATGCTATAAGAAGGGGAAACCACATCAAAAGGGAGAGAAGAAGACCTCCAAGAACTCCAACAGCCTGATCCACAACCTAACCTTGGATCCTACTAAAAAATCATTGAGGATGGGAGAATTATACCCACCAAATTTTCAATACCACTCATCTTTTATTTGGAAAGGGAAAGAGGCAGAACTCATAGATGGATGCAAATGACAAAATCCAAGAAGGTAGAATATTTAGGCCTCATAGAGGGAAAAGTGCAACAAATGGGTAAGGAATTCGATGACTTTAGGCTAAATGATTTAGTTATGAAGGAGAAACTATAGTTGGAAAGAAAGTGGCTTAGAGATTGACTATAGGAAAATGAGGCACAACTTACCACCCTGGAAAGTTTTTCCACAAAGACCATCCAATGTAGGAAACCATCGAAATCAAATGCCATTTTCCTCAAAGAAAAATGAGCTAAGGAAGAGAATTGCATGAAGTACAATAGGGAAAGAAGATGGATATGTTACTTAGAGGATGAGCAACAATTTTTGTAGGGGGGTATGATGGGCCTCCAAATTAGACACAAATTAAGGTTCATCTAACCTTTCCTCGACACATAAAGTCTATATTAAATCTCTCCTACACTTAATAATGTTTTTTTAGCTTTAACATGTTCTCATGAAGGTTTAGAGATAATTGTGTATTATGTTCCTAATATTATTTATTTTTGTAGAATATTGAGAGAATATGGAGTAAATTATGAATGAGATAATATAGGTACTTTCCCCTTACTACAGGATGGACTAAGACTTGATAATAAATGAATTGAATATCATGAAATTATTGAAAATTTATGGAGCTCCAGTGATTGAGAAAATCTAGGAATGTATTCTGTCTCATTTAATGAATATTCCTAGTGTTGGGAATGAGGTCCACTTTTTGTGGGATTTTGGACGAGAAATTTTTCTCTTTCAAGGATAATTATTCCTCATATATTTGTATAAATACCAATTCAAACTTTCCTCTAGGGGCATGTATTTTTTATTCTTCTTATGGAAAAAAAATTTATTTAGCATCTCCACTTTCATTTCTTGCAATGATGTACCTAGATTGATTCAAATAATGAAGTTTGGTGCCATTTTTAGTTTCTAAAGCTTGGTATATTGATAGGAATCCAAGCATCGCTTGTCTTAGTAATACCAAGAGCCTCAAAGCCTTGTTGTATGATTTATTTTTCTTCTTTTCACTTCTTATTCATGTGCACATATTATTGATGTTTCCTTTGTTGTAGGTTACATTTCTTAAATGATTGAAGTGAGTTATTTTGAAGTTTATTTACAGAGTCAAAAGCATGATGCATCCTTATAACAAATTTGAAAAATAATATTCATCATTGAGATACTTGGATTGGTTTACTAGTTCACAAATCTAGAATTTTTGGAAGTCTCTTGTAGCAAAATAGTAGTAATTTTCTGCTATTTTTTAGAACGTATAAATGAGATTCATTTGAGTTCATTCCAATTGTGTTGAGTCATTAAAAAAATCACCCCATATCATTTTCACTTGATCATGCTAGGAATTTGATAGGCTAACTAGCTCACTAATTCTTGAATTTATGGTTTTCAGAGTAGTAATTGTTTGCTATTTTGTAGCACATGTTAACATGCATATTTTTTATTGATTCCACTTGGAACAAAGTCCCGGGTCATCCTAGTTAATAAAAAAAGTTTTCCCATCTCATTTGAATTTTATTTTCTTGGGTATTCATAAATTTATATCACTCCTGTAGAAATCCTGTCACTCTTATAATAGTCATGTAGCACTCCTGTAACAGTCATGTAGACTACTGTAGCTTGTATAAAATTGACCATATCTTCTCCAAAAGACTTCATTTTTTCTCTTAGGATTGAATAATGACCCCTAGGCTCTAAATCCATGATTGAGGAAAAACAAAGACCACTTATGATTTTCCTTTTTACCCATGCAACACATCTAAACAATTTGGGTTAATAGACATATTTATGAATTAGATAGCACAATAATGATTTTCTTAACTGCCACATGTAGTATCTAATGAAATATTTCAATCTACTATTGTTATTTATTATTTTTGAATACGTGTGTGTGTTAAATTTATATTTATACCATACTTACTTAAATTAATTAATTAATTAATTATATAGTTAAAAAAACATAATTTTAATATTTCATAGGAAATAAAAAATTATAATCTCTTGGATGCATATCACTACACTTGATAACTTAAAAAATTGGGTTGAGAGCAATCCCACATATATCTTGGACCTTAAATATATCTTGAAACTTAATTAAATCTCGTTTCTATGGGATCAAATATATTAGAGGATAAAATAAATAACACGTTACCATTAGAAACCCATGAGCTGGATATTAACTCAACATCTAATAGCAGAGCTTCCTTGGATAACATATATTTCATATCATATCTTCACTATATGTATGAAGTATGTTTAGACAATTCAGTGTCCTGAATTGATAGCATAAATTATCGACTAGGGCTTGTAAACTGATGAGGTATAGTTTCACTATATGTGCCTAAATATCCTTATTCTTATTTCATTATTTTCATTATTTTGTTGATGTTTTTGTGTTTTTTTATGTTTAGGTTTTAGTATGCTATTCTATGTTCAAAAGGTGACATCAAATATATGACAAAAAGGAAAGAAAAGAGAACCCTAGACTCAAAACAGAGTGTAATTGTAAATTCTGTCTCTAATTAGGAAAATGATGAAAAATAGAGCATTCTAATCCATGGATGTCCTAGCTTGCAAATGAACATAAATGTAAGTCAAGACATTATATTTAAACCTGATCCTTTTAGTTAGAGGTTTGTTGGAATAGTTTGTGGAAGAGATTGAACTCCAATGTGATGAGGATCTTCCTAAAAACAGACAGCAACTTAGAATATTATAGTGCAATCTTATTCATATAATAGAGATATTTTGGAACAGCTTGAGGAGAAAATTTCTATAATATGCTAAGGATATCCTATGAATATGTGAACTACTTATGACATTATAGCTAGATCTCGTTCATCAGCTAGATATTTATTGGAAGAGTTTATTGAAGGAGACTAGATATAACGAAATAAGGATCTTCTAAACAACAAGTAACCCACAGTATTAAAATTAGGTATGTTCTGTGATTTAGAGATTTATTGGAATAGTTTTGAGAAAATACTGCTTATAACAATATGAGGATCTTCTATCTAATTGCAGAACAGGAACTGCTAATTAACTCAACATAGTAAAACCAAATCTCATTCGCATAATAGTGATATGTTGGAAAAGATTTTAAGAAAAAGAATTGCTGTAGGATATTGACGATCTTTTAATCTAAATGATGGAGCTAAAGTGTTGGTAACTCAAGATGTCACAATTAAATCTATTCATTAGATAGAGATATGTTGGAAAATCTTTGAGAAAAGACTAATTATAACATCATGAGGATCTGTTAGTTAAACAAACAGTGCAAGACACGATACTAAAAGATATGAACTCAGAAAACTGTCTAAGTGAAAATAATAACAACACAGAATTAAAAGCTACTTATCTAGAAAGCATGTAGAAGCCTCCTTAGATAGTAGGGTCCTCTTCTATCAATTTGGCATGAAAATATTTAACTCCTCATGTTTCTCTTCAACACAGCATCAAAGTTATGCTTCTTCTTATTATCAAAAATACTTCGAAACAGAGTATCACAGTATTGGCAAAAATAAGAGTTAACTTGTGTTTCTCTGTCTCACCGAGCTAAATTTATAGGCAATTACATAACGGTTATTGAATAAAAATAGGCACAGGTGTATTCTAAAGTCATAATCAAACTAAAACTCATTTTCAGGAATCGTGATTTGCTATAGAAAATCAAGAGTCCTTATCCTTATAGAAATCTACTTCTCAGACTTTTGGTTTGACCACATACATAAGCATCTCCAGTTTTTTATTCAGCCTTCGTGGATGACAAGGAACAATGTAGGAAAGATTTAGAATCTAACCATATACTCCTTTTCTTCATATCACACCTGTAATACATTCAAACACCAAAATGGCTATGGAATGTGTAACAGGCTACAAAATGAATACATTTTGTAGCTAAAACTTCTCAGAAATCATTAAGAAAACAAAACCACAAAAGTACAACAAGTTAGCCATTGCATGTATTCCTTAAGTGATTTTAATCATATTATTGATCTTTAGTTCTATAAAATGACAAAAGGAATGATAAGATGAAATGGAATTTGGCAAAGGAGAAGACACTTTTAGGGCTGAACATACCCCCACTGCAAAAATTTTGCATGTCCTCATGCAATTTCATTCCATTTGTACTGATACTTCTGCAAAAACATCTAACCTTATTTTTCTCCTTCTTCTAGTGGTTAATGCCATCCTGGGTTTCCTTATGAGTGTCTTGAACTTTAGGTTAATAAGTGCCATGTTCAATTTCTTGTTCCTTTTTCTTCAACTTCTTGTTTGATTTATATAATCCTTCCATTTTCTAAGAGAGAGTGTTGTTAATGCTTCCTTTAAATTTAACCTGCTCCCTTAGAATTTCATTTTCATTCTTAATATGGTTATTGAGTATCTCCAATTCATAATTGTCTCTTTTTAATTTTTCAATTGGAGGTTCTTGTGGACTAGGGGATCTTTCTTTATTCTCTGAGGCTTTTCTCTCTAATGATTCCACATGGTCATAAAACTGTTGTTGTGCTCGGTCTACATCTAGGGTTCTTCTACCAAAGTTTTCTTCATATTGGTATACAGGAGATCTGTCAACCAGGGTCTGAACTGGAACTTCTTCTTCTTCAATGTTTATGACTCAAGTTCCTTTAATGCATGTATTTTTAATCATGCCCTTAAGCCTACAACTTCTTCTCAATTTGGGTGGATTTTCATCTTTTACATCCTCTTCTTCAACACATTTATTTATTAATTCCTCCTTCCTTTTATTTTTGAGTTGTTTCCTGATTTTTACCAATTTCTCAAAGATTATTTCATCACTGTCTTCCTGTGTTGATACATTAGGCCTAACTTTAACAGTTTTAACATCTTTTCCTCTCCTACTTCTGCTCATAAGTTTTTCTTTAGACAATGTTTCTCTAGGTTCCTCAAAATGGTTTCTTAGGAGGAATTCATCCCAATTATCTCCTATATTCTTTAAATGAAACTCAATTAACATTTTGATTATGCCATGATGATGTAAGGTAGTCTCTAAGAACTAAAGCCTTTTCTGGACATTTGAAGATATCCTTTTCAAACTATTAAGTAGGAAAAAGGACAGATTTATTTCTTCATCTAGAAAATTCATCATGAGTCTAATGTGATAAACATACAAAGTGCCAAATCTGCCTTCACAGGTTATCAAATTTTGTAAAATTAATAGCATATTCCTCCATTTATTCTTCATAGTTGAACTAGGAATACCTTTCTTAAACACTGCAGTGTCCATACCTGGGTTTTTTAGCATTTGTCTCCAAGCCTCATTATGAAATTCTTTGTTTTTAAACCAACGCTCTCCTTGTCTTGGCAACTCTTTTGCTTCTGCTATGAATGCCTCTATGATGGTGAATTTTATATCCCGAATCTCCACTTCTTATCCATCGAACGACCTGGAAAATGACTTTGTGATTTCCTTGTGGAATCCATTAAACTTCTCTATAAAGCTTAGTCATCCAGTCTGTTGCAATAACCCTTTAATCTGAGGGTATCCTTCCAAATACTTAGTTCCAATTGGCTCTGACCTTACAATAAGCCCAATTTCTTCTTGATGAAAATTGCTTCCTTTCTCTGGCTTCAACTCACTGCTCTGTTCCTGTTCTTAAAGAAAAAGAAACTGTGAAGGGTTGTCTTGCCCTAAAATGACTTCTCTGCAGATGAGGATTTGGCTACGGAAAGAAATAACAGTGAGTGGATGTGAATGGAATGGGGTAGTGGTAAATCCTAAGGATAATCAAGAGTAAGAATTTGTCATGGAATGAATGACCGTGAAGAAATCTTATGAATATTTTCAAAAATCATCAATGAATGCTACGTTCTGTTGACGTGACCTAATAGGTCACTTCTAGGCTCTAACCGTTAGCTTTCAATTAATGATGATTTTTTATGGAGCAAGCTGAAAGCGATTTGGTCAAGGAATTTTTATGATAGGGGTTTGATCAATTTGAATCATAAAATAACTTAGGAAAACATATGACCTAACCACATTATACCTTTAATGATTTTCTATCAAAAATAATTTCATACAATTTTACCTTAGCCATTTTTTTTAAATCTTTGCTCCTTTCATGTGCTTTGTCCTTCATCTGAAAAATATTGATCCCTTAGGTTCCATAATCTTCTTTGACTCATCCTATGTTTACTGAAGTAGATTTTGTAGAATCAATTGGCTGCAGAACAAGTAGCTATAGAATGTACCTGTAAAAACTCTGAAATATGAAATGGAATGAAGTGAAATGTGGATGGAATGAAGTATGGAATGGAATGAAGTGAAAATGTGGATGGACTAAAGTATGAGATGGATCATGAAATATGGATAAAGTGAGATATGGATGGAATGAATGAAATGGATCATGAATATGTAAAGTGAATCTAAAACTTATGATTTTATGATACTTAATTGCAGAAAAGAACAAATTTTGAAAATCAAAAGTGTCAGAAGAACTCTGATTTTCACCTTGGATTTTTTGTATAAACATGCCAATCAATGATTGGTTTTCATGTTTATACCCCTTTGTTTATATATATATATATATATATATATATATATATTGAAGAAGAGCCTAATTATGTTAGTGAAGAAGAAGGGTTCTTCATGCTAACTATTTCCAAATGTTATCTTGAAATTTCTTGACAAATTCCTCTCTTGAAAGTGGCTTATGATATAATTTTCGTCTGTGTCCATTTACAATAAAGGCTACCTTTTCCTTCATCTATTGTCCTAATTTTAACATCATTTCCAAAAATTTTCACAATCTCATATGGCCCAAGCCAATGAGTTTGAAATTTACCTAAAAATACTTGAACTTTGAATCAAATAAGAGAGCCAATTCACCTTCTTTAAATTTCTTTTACTTGATGTACTTATCATGCCATCTAGTCCTTTGTTGTTGTACTATGCTTTTTCTCTGGTTGCATCTTGTATGAGTCTCATCCCGATTCATTAATCTTTTCGATACGTACTTATGTGTGAATCAGTCTAACGGACGCCATTTTGAAAGTTTGGATACGAAACTCTGTAGAGCAAGACTTATTTTCCATAAACAAGTTCATAAAGTGTAACTGTTGTGTTTCTCCATGTAGTTTTGTAGGCCCATAAGGCTTTGGGAAGCCATACGCAATATTTCTGTGTAAAATGAGCAGGTCTTTGTGGGATCCCTTGATGACTTTATCGGTAGATTCCACTTGACCATACGCTTGTGGATAGTAGGTGGAGTAGATTTCTTTGTGTCAAATTTTGTACTTTTCTACCATTTGCTCCACTAGCTTTGATGTGAATTGAGCTCCTTGATCTGTAACAATTTCTCTTGGGACACCAAAACGAGTAAAAATATCCTCAAAAAGAAAATTGACTACAGATTCTTCAGTAGCAGAAATTAATGGTTTTGCCTCAACCCATTTGGTAACATAATTAGTGCAAACTAATATATATTTCTTTTGTCTTGATGGAGGATTAATAGGTCCTACAAAATCCAAAGCCCATTTCTCAAAGGGTTCAATGTGTACCTGAGGTTGCAGTTGCATTTCACCTGAAGGAGAAGGTTTCCCTACCCTTGGCAACTGTCACACCTTTTAACATATTCTTTAGCATCCTTAAAGAGGGATGGCCAATAATATCCTAAATGAAGGATCTTATAAGTTTTCCTCTTATCAACAAAGTGTCCACCACATGGTTCATCATGACATGCCTTGAGGATTTCAGGCATCTCATCTTATCGAACACATCTTCTGATAATGAAATATGGACCTATTTTGTATAACTCATTAGCAATCCATGAATATTTTTCACTGTCATAAATGATCTTTATTTTATCCCTTGTATTCATAATTGAAGGAAATTTTCCTGAAACTAGATAGTTAGCAATATCAGCAAACCAGGGAGTTTGAGTGGTAATTGCAAAGAGATATTCATCAGGGAATTTGTCTTCAACTGGAGTATTGTCTTTAATGTTTTGGAGTCTAGATAGGAAATCAGCCACTGTATTTTGTTTCCTAGGCCTATCTAGAATGATCATGTTAAACTATTGTAAAAGTAATAACCATCTTGGGACTCTGCCATTAGTAATTGATTTATTCATTAAGTATCTAATTGCAGAATGGTCTGTGTGAACAAAAGTTTCATAGCCTGTTATATAGTGTCTAAATATATTTATGGCATGAACAACAGCTAAGAACTCTTTTTCAGTTACAGTATAATTCAACTCTGAAGGAGTTAAATTTTTACTTGTATAGTAGATGGCATAAGGAATCAGGTATTTTTGTCCTAATACAACTCCTAAAGCTATATCTAAGGCATCTGTTGAAATATGAAAAGGTAATTTCCAGTTAGGTCCCTTTAAAATAGGTGCTTCAGAGATTTTTGTTTTTAGGGTTTCAAAGGCTAACTGGCAGTCAAAATTTCAATTGAATTCATAGTCTTTGGTAAGTAATTTCAAAAGTGGAGATGCTATCTTGGTGAAGTTTTCTATAAATCTCCTATAATATCCTGTAAATCCTAGAAAACTCCTAACATCTTTTTGACAACTTGGAACTAGTAGTCTGGAGATGACTTCAACTTTTGACTTATCAACTTTGATCCCCTCTCCTAAAATGTGATGTCCTAGAACAATCCCTTCATTAAACATCATAAAACACTTTTCATGACTTAATGAAATATTTTCTTCTTTACATCTCTTTAGAAATTTTTCCAAGTTTTCTAAGGCTTCTTCAAATTTGTTTCCATACACTGTGAAGTCATCTATGTAAACCTCCACACAATCATGTATTAGATCTGAAAAGATTCCTAATACTACCCTTTGGAATGTTGCAGGTGAATTGCATAATCCAAATGGAAATACTCAGTAAGCATAGGTACCCCAGGTACAAGTAAATGTGGTTTTGTCTTGATCCTCAAGTGCTACTTGAATTTCATTATAACCACTGAACCCATCCAAAAATGAAAAGTACTTCTTGCCTACTAATGTGTCTAACACCTGATCTATGAAAGGTAAGGGAAAATGGTCTTTAAGAGTAGCTTTGTTCAGTTCTCGGTAATCAATACATACCCTCCATTTTCCATTCTTATTGGGTACAATCACCAAAGGAGAGACCCATTGACTATCTGAAATGGAATAATTAAAATTGACATTTAAGAATTTCTGCAATTCTTCTTTAAAAATTTCCCTAAGGTTTGGATTCATCCTTCTCTGAGGTTGTCTGACTGGTTTACAATTTTCCTCTATATAGATATGATGAGTGCAAGTCTTAGGATTAATCCCTTTCATGTCAATGTACTCCCAAGAATATGCAAAAGAGTGTCTCTATAATGTTTTGACTAGTTTTTCTTGTTGAAACTTCTCTAGGTTTTTGTTTATGTTTAAGGTCTTTCCTGGGAATATTTCAATTGCAGAGCTGCCAAATTCTTCCATGGAGTAAAGATACATCTGTCTTGATGATAAGAACTCAATGTTAGATTCTTCTTGAAATTGTTCATATTTAAATTCTGAAGAAGATTCATAATTTTCCAAAGTATTCAGAATCTGACTATCTTCACTAATTTTTGAAATAGTGAAGAGAGGTTGTATATCTTCTTCATCATCAATCCACTGAGTATCATCTAATTCTGTGATTGTTCTTGCTAGAGGATACAAGGTGAATTTCTTGGTTGAACTTCCATCAGAGATGTACATATCACCAGATCTACTGCTAATGAAAGCATCAGCTGTAGCTAACCAAGGCCTTCCTAATATAATAGGATGTCCTCCTAGATCATTTTTAGGAGTTAGGATCATGAAATCCACAGGATACTCCCAAGAATCTAAGGATACTGGAATGTCTTCTATTACCCCATCTGGTTTGATCACAGATCTATCTGCTAATTGTAGCAGTGTGGGTGTAAAAAGAAGATTAGGAAGTTTTAGTTTTTCCATGATTTGCCTACTCATGATATTGATTGCTGCTCCTAAATCAATAAGTGTGTTTTGGATTTCAATTCCATTGATGTGTATTCTGACAACTGGATTTCTTGGGTCTAGATACTTAGGAATGGCAATCTTACCCATCATTATATCTACTATTTTTCCTACCAGTGGTATTTTCTTTATCTCTTTTATTCTTTTTCCTGTTTTTTTCATACTCAACTCCTTTATTGTTTTTGCTAAGATTGGGATTTCCTTGATAGCTTGCAATAATGGAATCTTAATATAAACATTTCTTAACTCATCTAGGAAATCATAATTAGGCATCATAATTTGTTTTTCTACACCCCTATCAATTTGTAATCTTTCTGGAAAAGGAGGTGTAGAAGTAGATGTTGATGGCTGCTCTAATATAGGAGTTGAAATTATTGGCTCTTTCTTTTTTTATTTTTCAATGTTTTGGTCTTGAAAAGATGTGCTTCCCTCAAGACTTTTATTTACCCGTAGAGAATCTTCCTCAGAATTGTTTTACTCTTGTATAATTACAGAAGGTTTCTTCTTTTCAAGTATTCTTCCAGACCTAAGTTGAACATCATTAAGGTCTAAAGGAGTAATCAAATAGGTTGGGAATTGTTGACCTTCTATCATATATGTATTCTGAGGGTTTTTATTGTTGGGGTTTGGTATTGGCTGGGCAGGCAATTGATTTGATTTTTGAGGAAATGGTAATGGAAGTGGTTGATTTTGATTTTGGTTTTGATATTGTGGATTCTGTTGGGGATTTTTTTGAGGATTTTTTTGTGGGGGAAAGTTTGAATATGTTGGATATGAGGGATAAGAAGGTGGATATTGATATTACTGGGAGAACCTTCCATAAGGATTTTTTGTTCCTTGTGCCCAAGGTTGAGATTGATTTTGAAATTGGGGCCAGGGTTGCTGCCAACATTTCCAATTTGGTGGGGGTTGATTATACATTTGATTATTAAACCCTTGTGTCTGAGGTCCCTGCCAAGGTCTTCTAGAGACAAAGTTAAGAGATTCTATGGAATTTGTGGGTATTTCTTCTTGAAAGACTGCCTTAAGACTAGGGATTGAAGGACACCTCTTGGTCCCATGTTTTTCTGAACAAATTGTACAAGTCTCTATTACTTTTGCATCTAAAGGGCACTCTCTCAAGGCATGCTTCTTCCTACATTTGGGACAAAATATTGCTAAGGCATCAACTTCGGCTTTTTTCTTGTTTTGTAACTTAAGGGTGTCTATTTGTTCACTAAGACTCCCTAGAATGTCAGAATTAAATTCATCAAGCATATTGCCTATTTTTTCCCTAATTACTGTTCCAGCTGCAGTTTTACTTGCCCTTGCAAGAGTAGGGTCTCTTGGTCCTTTTAGAATTTTAGATTTTCCTCTTGAAATATTGATACATAACTCAGCTATATCAGGTAATGGAAGCTTAGATATGTCCCATTTTCCCATCATATCAAGGATATCTATCCATTCATCCCTAATTGTTTTCAACAAGAGAGCTTCCAAAGTTTCTTGATCTAGGGTTTCCATTTTTGCCCTCTTGATGTTATAATTGAATCTTTCCAACAATTCTTCTAGATTTTCATCCTCTTTTTGCATCATATTGAACACTTCTTCCTTATGGTTGACTGGTATACAGTAATTCAAGTATCTCTGTAGAAATTCTCTCTTCATATCATCCCATGTCCTAATAGACCTATTGATTAAACTCATAAACCATTTTAATGCTACTCCTTTCAATGTTGAAGGGAACAGTTTAAGTTTCTGAGCATCTTGTAGATAATCATAAGTTCTATATAGAACTTCAAATTCAAATAAGAAGGTTTCAGGATCCTCACTTTTTAGTCCATGAAAGTTTGGAAGAATAGAAGGTGATATGTTTTTCATAGTTGCATTAGTCTCTTAATCTACTATAGGGAATCCAAAAGAACTTCCAGATTCCCTTCTACCTCTTCCTCCTTCTGTATTTCCTCTTCCTCCTTCTACATTTCATGTACCTCTTCCTCTACCTCCTCCAAATAGTGTATGTTCTCCATTAAAGACTTCTCCTTCCCATTCTTCTGCCATGATAGACTCTTCTAAACTGATATAGGGTTTAGTTGGAAGAGCTAGTTGTTCTACTGGTTCTTCTATTAAGGGTATATTAAAGAAATAGTCATTTTCTTCCTCTTCACTAGGGATTTGTAATTCTTCTGCTAGAATATATTCCCCTATGGAAGTGAAAAAGGTTACCCCTTCTATAGGAGTCCTTGGATCTTCTTCCTCTAGAATTGCTTCCGTGGATGAAGTGGGGGATCTTCCTAATGGGATATCTGATCTTGAGACTTCTGGAAGCCTATGACCAGTATAGTATGGAATGTGAGTTTGAGTTGGAGGTGTGCTACCTCTTGGTTGTTTTATTATAGTGGTGAGTATTCCCGCCTGTCACGCGGGTGACCCGAGTTTGATCCCCGGCAATGGCGCCAAAATGTTTAGTCAATTCAGTGTCCTGAATTGATAGCATAAATTATCGACCAGGGCTTGTAAACTGATGAGGTATATTTGCACTATATGTGCCTAAACATCCTTATTCTTATTTCATTGTTTTCAGTATTTTTTTGATGTTTTTGAGTTTTGTTATGTTTAGGTTTTAGTATGCTATTCTACATTCAAAA
The DNA here is from genome assembly GCA_034641835.2 of Pinus albicaulis. Classification (NCBI taxonomy): domain Eukaryota; kingdom Viridiplantae; phylum Streptophyta; class Pinopsida; order Pinales; family Pinaceae; genus Pinus; species Pinus albicaulis. Next base: position 170,510,357 of record CM076570.1, read on the forward strand.
GGTGACATCAAATCTATGACAAAAGGGAAAGAAAAGAGAACCCTAGACTCAAAACAGAGTGTAATTGTAAATTATGTAGCTAATTAGGAAAATGATGAAAAAAAAAGCATTCTAATCCATGGATGTCCTAGCTTGCAAATGAACATAAATGCAACTCAAGACATTATATTTCAACCTGATCCTTTTAGTTAGAGGTTTTTTGGAATAGTTTGTGGAAGAGATTGAACTCCAATGTGATGAGGATCTTCCTAAAAACAAACAGCAACTTAGAATATTATGGTGCAATATTATTCATATAATAGAGATATTTTGGAACAACTTGAGAAGAAAATTTCTATAATATGCTAAGGATCTCCTATGAATATTTGAACTACTTATGACATTACAACTAGATCTTGTTCATCAGCTACAGATTTATTGGAAGAGTTTATTAAAGGAGAATAGATATAATGAAATAAGGATCTTCTAAACAACAAGTAACCCACAATATTACAATCAGGTCTTTTCTATGATTTAGAGATTTATTGGAACAGTTTTGAGAAAAGACTGCTTATAACAATATGAGGATCTTCTATCTAATTGCAGAATAGGAAATGCTAATTAACTCAACATAGTAAAACCAAATCTCATTCACATAATAGTGATATGTTGGAAAAGCTTTTAAGAAAAATAATGGATGTAGGATACTAAGGATCTTTTAATCTAAATGACAGAGCTAAAGTGCTGGTAACTCAAGATGTCACAATTAAATCTATTCATTAGATAGAGATATGTTGGAAAAGCTTTGAGAAAAGACTAATTATAACATCATGAGGATCTGTTAGTTAAACAAATAGTGTAAGACATGATACTAAAAGATATGAACTCAGAAAACTGTCTAAGTGAAAATAATAACAACACAGAATTAAAAGCTACTTATCTAGAAAGCATGTAGAAGCCTCCTTAGATAGCAGGGGTCCTCTACTATCAATTTGGCATGAAAATCTTTAACTCCTTAAGTTTGTCTTCAAAACAGCATCAAAGTTATGCTTCTTCTTATTATCAAAAATAATTCAAAACAAAGTATCATAGTATTGGAAAAAATAAGAGTTAACTTGTGTTTCTTGGTCTCACCGAGTTAAATTTATAGGCAATTACATAATTGTTATTGAATGAAAGTAAGCACAGGTGTATTCTAAAGTCATAATCAAACTAAAACTCCTTTTTAGGACTCGTGATTTGCTAAAAGAAAATCAAGAGTCCTTATCCTTATAGAAATCTGCTTCTCAAACTTTTGGTTTGACCAAGTACATAAGCATCTCCAGTTTTTGATTTAGCCTTCGTGGATGACAAGGAATGATGTAGGAAAGATTTAGAATCTAACCATATACTCCTTTTCTTCATATGACATCTGTAATATGTTCAAACACCAAAATGGCTACGAAATGTGTAACTGGCTACAGAATTACTGCGTTCTATAGCTAAAACTGCTCAGAAATCATTAAGACAACAAAACCACAAAAGTACAACAAGTTAGTCATTGCATGTATTCCATAAGTGATTTTAATCATCTTATTGATCTTTAGGTCTATAAAATGACAAAAGGAATGATAAGATGAAATGGAATTTGGAAAAGGAGAAGACGCTTTTAGGGCTCAACAAAGTACTTTCACATCATTGTATTTCTCTTGTGGTTGGCATATTTTCCTTTGTCACGATTCTAAATGAAGGACCCTTTAGTTAGCTCTTCCATTGAACTAGCCCATAAGGACTTTTGAAACACGATACAATTTGAATACTTCTAGCTTCTTCCAAATGGAAATACGCATGGCACACCACATAGAAAGGAGTTTAGTTATAAATTTTTTCCTTAACCAATACCTAATTTTCATTTATTAATTGAAATATTGCAGAAGAAAATTACTATACACACACCACAAACATCATTCTCACTGGCTCCATCGAAGAATGCCCATACTATACAAGTCAATAGCTCCACATCTCTTATTACCCTGATCTTCTTCCGTTTGAACAATTTCACTTTGTCAAGCTAAGATGGTCTTGCATTGTGTGCAATAACTTTAGAGAAAACCACATAGTCTTCAAATAGACACTTTTTTTCTCCAACCAAATTCCCCACAATACAAAGATCAAAAAGAATTTCAGGGAAGAAGAAATAAACATTTGATTCCAATTCTAGAGGCACTCTTCGTGTTGAAAATGAAAACAAGAAACCTTGAAAATGGCATCAATAAATATTTTAATTTAATTTTCCCTTGATTAAATTAGAATAAAGTTGTAATTAAACATCACATCACAACTTGTATGAGTTAAATAAGTTAGGATGACTTAGTTGGTTCAGTTAATTAGAGTTGAGGGTAAAACTAGAGGCATGTAGAGTGTCTCCTATATTATAGGAGCCCTGATTGAGTTTATTTCGAGTTGTAATTAATTAACTCAAATTATCTGATTTAAATTTAGTTAAACTAGTTCTAACTAATGGAGGAACTAGTAGGATGTTAGACAACGGGGTGTTGCTTCATGTGTTCAACCTGTTAAATGATAATTCACTCATAAATAACTCATTCATGTAAGTTATGAGAAATACCCAGTTGAGATTGGAGTTCAAGGGCAGCGTACTATCAATTTTATAATTATCTAAATTGTACAAGTGGTGCATGCATTCAGCGGAAGGCCCCTAATGGATTGCATAATATGGATTGAGAATTTCCCTAATTAATTGATCCAAATATTTTTACTTCAAATATGCATACAAATTTTCATATAAAAGAGATGTAACCATGAAAGAATATCATATGAAATAAGTAGAAATGAAAGACAACCATGAAAATGAAAATACAACAGATTGGTGATGGAGTTCATCCAGTGTGGGCTACGTCTCCAAAATCTGCTCAAAGTGGGGAGGTTGCTTTCATTAATATTCAGAAAAAATAAAATTACATGCTTGTACAAAGGAACCCTTATACATCCATTTTTGGGGATGGCATGAAAATTCACATCTCCACTAGAGAAACAAACAATACCATTGAATTCCTTGCTTGAAATCATGAAAAACGACTATAAAGTTGAACCTGTTTTTACTTGGTCAAAATTTGGACCCTCGGGAATCTCAAAGACTCCCCCAAAGATTCATTATCGGTGGTTGAATGAAAAACTACTCCCTAGATGAAAAATATTAATTCATCAGTGCATTCCTTGCAAAATTCTAAGAAAAATAAGTATAAACTCGGTCTAGTTATGAAACTATGAAATTTTTTCCCCTAGGGAATCTTTTAGATTCCTCAAGGTTCCCGAAATATTCCTCCTTGCAAGTTGACTGAAGACATGTTTCTCAGATGGGGAAATTGATAATGTTTTGGCATTCCCTGTGAAATTATGAGAAAAATGAGTATAAACTTGGCATGAATTTGTCACTATGAAATTTTTAATTCTAGGGAATCTTTTAGATTCATCACTGATTCTGCATGGAGTATTTTGTCTCAAAATTCATGCCTGGATGGGCACAGTTCCTCGGCTCTTGGTTCCACTGCACTCTTGTTCTTATTTGATTACCCCAGGCAAATGGAAAAATTTTGGGTTTAAATCAGAAACCCAGGCGAACTTTATCGAGGACAGAACCGTTGGCTTCTTGGTTGGTAGAGGATAATAAAAGCATGTTGTTGGAAGAGGTCCCGAGGTCAAGCCTGCTGGCCTCCTCCATATAAAATGCATTAGTTTTCATTTAAATGGGGATCCAAACCATAAAATATAATAACCATGCTATATACATTGGTTTGTTTTGATTTTTCAAATTTTTGCTATACGGTTTTCTTCCCAAAACCATAATTACTCCATGTATTTTTTAAGAAAATAACAGGTGCCTTTTAATATAACCACATTGGACTATTTTGGATTTTAATATTCGTTGGTTATTTATTTTGGTTTTCTTAACAATATTTTAATAACCATTTTTTTAATTATGGTTATACAAGTTTGTCTTATATATTTTTTGTTTTATATGGAATATTTTTTTTTCTTTTTTGCAGGGGAAAGGAGCCAATGATGGAGGTCCATGTGTCAATGGCTGATGGGTTTCCATGTGGGTCACACTTGTTGTCTGGGATTCCATGTAGCATACTGTGGGCCCCTCTCTTTTTCCCTATCTTTTCAAACTTTAAATTGCAATAAGTTGATCATACGGACTCAGATTTCAATGTTGATTGTGCCATTGGAATCGTATCAATGAGAGCGAAAACTTGGTCTTGGTTTCTCTTCCTCTTGAAGATTTTTATTTTTGAAATTTTCTTGAACCCTTTTGGGTATTTGAGTGTCCCTATAGCCACCTAGATTATTAATAGGGCCTAATTACCCAAGGAAACTGCACAAGGAAATAGCAATCTTGGAGGGCGTAAAATTGGTTAAGTATTGAATCATGCTTGTCTAGGAATCATTGAGAAAGATAGAGATAGTGCAAAGGTTTCTCAGCTTGGAGAAAATAATTGTAATGTTCTCATATTATTTTACTTATGAAATATAAAGATAGTGGGGTTTTTAGTTGAGTCCTTCCCTAGGAAAATATTTGTGTTGCGTGATTGAAATTATTTCTTTCCATGTTTTTTTATTACAAGATCTAAATTGGTTTCTATAAATGATATAGTAGATTCAAGTATATTTTTTTAGGATATTACAATTATTAATTTAATATATGTGAATTTTATACATGTTATCAAAGCATGAATCACTCTAGAAGAGAAGAATACGAGTTTGTTCTCTACATGTGAATCAAATTTGCAGATCTACACTTCAGGGCTAGCAGTAGGATCATGATGTCTTTCTCTGGATTATGACTCGAATATTCCCTTGAGGGTAGTTTGAAATACATATCTTGGAGAGACAATATGGAATAAATGTTGGAATACAATGGATTGAAGGAATTTATAGATAGTGATATTCCAAAGCCTACAAGAACAAATGCTCAAGATATGGCGATGTGGAAGAGGAACATAACAAAGGAAAGAAGGATTATATTGGAAGGCATTTGGGATCATATTGTCTGAAATATACATGGAAAGGAAAATCCATATTCTATGTGTGAGGCCTTAGCATATTTATTTTGGAACAACATCAACCAAAGGAAGCTAGCGCTAAAGGACAACCTCAAAAAAATCGAGATAGAGGAGGGCGATACAATACCAAAGTACTTGACCAAGTTCACTCAGTGTCGAGATGAAATTGGAAGTCTTAGTGTTACCATTTTTGAGGATTATTTGGTGAGCCTATAAATTCTAGGCCTTCCCAAGAGCTGGCACAACTATCAAGATTCAGTAAACGAGAGGGAGAATCTACTAGAGTTGGAGAAATTGTGGCCCGACTTGGTGTAGGAATATATTAGGAGAAACACCAGAGACGAGACCTATTCCAAAGAAGAGGAATTTTCATTAGTCAGTAAATGAAATAAATTGAAGGGAAATAAGTCCCAAGGTGAAGAGGGAAAGAATAAGTACTTGTCCAACATCACTATCACAAGTTCAAGAACTATGCCACAAAATTTCCACATAAGAAGGAAGGCAAGAAGGAGCCTGCAGTAGTAGCAGCAGGTGAAGCTCTAGCCTCAAAATTTGGAATGGATTTCACTCTAATTTCATGCATGAATAGCACTATATTAGGATGCATGTGGTATCTCGACAACGGTGCCTTGTTCCATATGATGAGGAATAGAGATCTCTTCAGTGACTTGGAGGAGAAAGACCTCAAGAAGAACATAGAGTTTGGAGATGATGGGAGGTATAGCGTGTCCAAAATCAATATTTTTACCTTTCAGATGGATTCTATCTCCCCTCTCATACTCATGTATGTGTTTTTTGTTCCATAACTAAAGAATAATCTTGTTCCCGCAGCGGTATTGGAAGATAGTGTCTATAATATGATATTTAGAAAAATAAAAATTTTCCTAGAAACATCACCACGAGACAGGTGAATCAAATTGGTGTGAGAGTCAAGAACCTGTATTCACTTGAGTTAGAATATGCATACAAAGCCTTGAGGAGAAAGGAAAAGGTTATAGACTTGGTGGTTGAGAGGGAGCATAAATTACCTCTCAACGTGCAACCTCAAAAGAAGCCTCAGCAAGTTGTGGAGCAACCATAATTGAAGAAGCATAGAGGAGAAGGAGTGGAGACATCCGCTCAAGAAGAGACATTATATAGGGGAAATTTCGAGCTAATTGGGTAGAGGGATCACATGTAGCCATACCTCCAGGTGAGAGGTGGGACAATGTGAAGAAATAGTCCCAAGGGTGCAGAAATTTTGGTAGGGTCCATTAAGATGCATTTTCTCATGGATCATTACCTTGCTACGAGGCCACATAGTATACAATAGAAGGATGGATCAATGGCAGTTGATGTAGTTAGATGCTAGATTGATAGATGCAGAGACTAGCAGCAGTCAGATACTCGGGAACGCAATGCAGATTTGGCAGAAGTGAATATAGTACAATGTAGATTCAACAATATCACAGATTTTTTGCAGTAGAAAGTGAAGTAGCTAGGAGCAGTGAGAGACTCGGGTGATAGATGCATCATATTGGTCACCATTGATTTATTTTGTTTATATTTTGGGTACTTTAAGTTGCATATGTTGTAGTAGCAACAAAACAAATGAGAAGTGTTGCATGCAGAGCATTCCAAAGGTACTGGATTAGGAAAGAGTTGAATTCCTTCCTTGCTGAGAGGGAGTGTTGAAAATTGCAATAAGAAATGTTGAAAATGGCATCAAGAAGGATCTTAATTTAATTTTCCCTTGATTAAATTAGAATAAAATTGTAATTCCACATCACATAACAACTTATATGATTTAATTAATCCAGGATGACTTAATTGTTTCAATTAATTCGAGTTGAGGATCAAACTAGAGGGATGTAGATTGTCTCCTATATGATAGGAGCCGTAGTTGATTTTATTTCGAGTTGTAATTAATTAAATCAAATTATCTAAGTTAAATTCAGTTAAATTATTTCTAATTGATGTAGGAACTAGTAGGAGGTTAGACAATGGGGTGTCATTCATGCGTTCAACTAGTTAATTGATAATTCACTCATAAATAACTCATATATGTTAGTTATGAGAAAGAATCAGTTGAGATTGGAGTTCAAGGGTAGTGTACTATCATTTTTATAATTACTCAAATTGTATTGGTGGGTCATGAAGTCAAAGGAAGGCTAGTAATGGATTGCGCAGTATGGATTGGGAATTTCCCTAATTAATAGGGCCTAATTATCTTAGAAAATTTTTCAAGGAAATAGGGATCCTGGAGGGTAGAAAATTGGTTCAGTATTAAACCAGGCCTGTCTAGGAACCATTGAGATGGATAGAGATAGTGGAGAGGATTCTCAAATTGGAGAGAATAATTTTAATCTTCTCATATTCTTTGGCTTATGCAATATAAATATAGTGGGCTTTTTAGCTGAGGCTTTCCTCGAGAAAATATTTGTGTTGTGCGATTGAAATTCTTTCTCTTTTATGTTTTTCGATTTCAAGATCTAAATTGGTTTCCACAATTGGTAGATTAGATTCAAGTATAATGTTTTAGCATATTACAATTATCAGTTGAATCTACGTGTATTTTATACACTTCAATATATTTTCCATTCCACTAGGCATCAAGAATAAAATAAGATAAAACTCCTTCAAAATAGAAATTACAAAAGGAAAGTGAGTAAATAAATGACCAATATACTCCTCATTCATTTGACATACAACAAAAAATGTGGGACTTACCCATCCTCACTTAGCAATAATATCCAAAGTCAATATTTTTGCTTCCAAAAAAAACTAAAGGAATAACCTACATTTAAGGAGGCCTTATTCCTTCCATAATAATATGTTCCACCATTTTGAGGAAGAAATAACGTTGCCTTAAATTAGTGAATCATATCTAGATCTAGTTGTTATAATTCCACTTTTTTTATCGTGAGACCACTTGATGATGTCTTTCTCCTAATAGTTAATTATAATATGAGATTTACCCAAATTCAAGATAAAATATCTTTTTTCACCTATATAAACACAAGAAAGACCTAAATATTTAGTTGAAAACAACTCTTGACTATCTGAAGTTGCATCTACCCACCTAACAACATCTGCAATAATAATATAAACTAAATGATTTTAAAAATCCACCTAACTATTAGAGAATCTATGGAAACCATTGTATCCCATCATTAGGTTATTACCAAAAATAAATTTAGCCCCATTCCCAATCTTCCATTAGAGACATTTCTCCAAAGCTTGTAGACCGCTTATCAAATTAATCCAAATCATAGAATCTCCCTTAGTCACTTTTGGCTATTTCTTGAGCCAATCTACAACTGACATGGATTTCAAATATTTCACCCTCATTACCAGACTGCATAGATTATTGTTAAAAATCATACACTAATAGCTCTTGGCTACAAGAGCTAGTCCAAATTTCTCCATATTACATAAGCTCAAACCCCCTAGATACTTCAAAATATATATATTGTTCCAAGTCACCAGAGGCTTTCCTCTCACATGCTTCTTTCCATTCCAAAGAAAATGAATACATAACCTTTTGATAACAACTAAAATACTCTTATGAATTTTTGCTAAAGTCAACCAGAATAATGGCTTCCTTCGAAGATGAAATTGATTAAGATCAGATGGCTCCCTAATGAAAGCCATCACATTTTCCCACCTTTTTAACAAGCCTAGGACCAATCTGTGCTTTGATAATTGTCAAGTTTTAGGAAAAATCTAAGAAATTTAAAGTCATCGTGTAAAGTACCAAACCTAAGAGGAAAAAATTATTAGATAAAGCTCACTTGGGGTTCATCGAAGTTTCTATTGAAACAAAAATATTTCTGCAGGTCGAGCTCCATGCGCAATATTGCACAAAAATAATGCAAAATACCTTTTAGTCCTTTCCATTCATCAATAGTCCCCAAATGCTGACTCATTCTTACATCGATACTCATCCCAACAAATAAATTGCTTACAATCCCATGTGTACAATTCAAAAAAAATGATGCTACAATTCCCTATGTAAAATTCAAAACAAATGATGCAGAAAATATAAATGGCTTTGCCCATTTTAATTTTTTTTTCTTCAATTTCAAAATAAAAAAAATATAGCTAGTATGACCAAATTTATTAATGTGGTTAATATATATTGACCAGTGTCATTTTCATACGTTGATTGGCATTAGGGGAATTTTGAGGTCTAAAATGGGCCTCCTAAGGAAAATGTACAATCAAAATTCACTTTATGAGAACCAATCACATTTTAGGGGATGACATCATCCCTAATGGTTGAGGTGGCATTGCTTGAGTTAAAGGTACTTACTTGTTACATTCTCAATGGTGGATAAAAACTCATGGTTAACCATGGTAGTGCTCTAAGTACTTTAAAAGTCAAAGTAAAGTACTCATAATAAATGTCATTTTACACTTTTTGAGTAAAAATATATTATTGTCATTTCATATTTCTTGAAAGAAACAATGCATATCCCTATACATTTATTATATTATATTATTTTTATATAGTATATTAATTACATGTTATTATACAATTTAAATAATATATATTTTAATTAATAACATATAATAAAATTAAGAATTTATAAATTTATATTTTATTTTATTTTAAGTTATTTAAGTACAAAGGGCAACTACATTAGTTGTTCAATGATAATGAATTTTTCTTAAAAAGCTCATTCTTATTTATAGTCACATCAATACAATTTTTTTATTAATTTTATTTTGGTACATCTTTTGAATTGAATTTAACCATGGTTACATGGATTGTGGTGCAAAAAATAAATTGCAAATTCATAAATATTATTTTATTGGTTTAGCTATTATTTTATTATTTCCTTAGGAGGCCCATTTTAGACCTCAAAATTCCCCTAATGTGTATAAAAGGTATAAAACTCCATTGATTGACATCTATCATTCAAATTAGTAAATTTGGTGTCCTAGTTAATGACTGACATTTGTGATTTGGATTCGTTGACCATGGTTGAAGAGCATTGATGAATTTAATCATGATTGATAAGGTTAACTGAAGTTGAATAGGATTGACCATGGTCAACCATTAATGTAAAATTATATCAATCTTACATCGATCTTACAATGTTACATTAATGTTAATGTTAATGTTACATTAATGTTAATGTTAATGTTACATTAATCTTATAAAAATTGATGCATTAATAGTTGAAGTGGGTTGATGGGGTTGACCATGGTTGAAGAAAGTCAACATTTTTTTGTCAAGGCATACCATGGTTAACCAAGGTTGACCATTCTTGACTCTGGTTATACATGGATGAACATGGGTGACAATGTTTGACTATGGTTGAGTTTGTTTAACCATTTTTTATGATAGTTGAGCTGGTCAAGCATGGTTGAATATGGTCAACATATGGTTGACTACGGTTATACAAGATTGATCAAGGTTGCTAATGTTTTCTATGTGTGACTATGGTGAACCATGGTTTACCATGTTCAACCATGTTTCCCATAGGTGACCACTATTAACCATTTTGACCATGGAGACCATTATTAAAAATGGATTGACCATATTTGACCTTAATTGACCATGGTTTTCCATGTTTTCAATGTTGGACGATGGTTGACTACAGTTAACTATAGTGAAAATATGGTTAAGGTTGATTAGGTTAAGCTATGGTTTCTATTTCAAGCACTATTATTTACATTCCATAGACTAGGTTTCCTTTTCAATGCAACTTTCACATTCTACAATTAGGCTAGTGTTTGATTTCATGATATTCACTTCACTGCATCAAATCAACGAATGAAGGAAACATTTAATGTTTCACATATAGTGTTGACCTCTTAATTTTTCACGAACCCCGGGTTGATAATTTAAGTTGGTAGACTTGGGAGTTGCATCATTATTGTTGAAATATTAGGGCTCATCAACTTTCAAAATATTGCTGAAAAGATATCTCAAGCGACAAAGGAATGAAATGAGAGAAACATTTTCCTAGATCCTTTGATGGATGCCCGCCAATGATGCATATTCATCCAATAGTTACTTCAGAGGCGCTTCCCCCTTTAAGGTACAAGTAAACTTTGATATCTCTATATTAGAAGGTCAAATAGATGCATATGTTGTAGATAAATGGTTGAATCTGTTGGAAGGTTACTTTTCAGTCCATATTTTCTTCTATAGGGATAATAGTACTTTTGCAATGTTTAAGGATACTCCCCATGTCAAGGATTTATGGGAAACGTACTGTAGGAAAAGGGTCTAGGAACCCACTCTATTTACAACTACGCCCTCTTGCAACTCTTTCTGAGACACTATCAAAGAACATTATTACCCTGTGGAGAGCTATTAGGACAAGTACATACAATGTACCATGCTATGAAAACAAAGGGACCATTTGTTTAGTCAATTAATGTCTTAAATTGCTTACATAAATTATCAACCTAGGTTTGGAAACTGATGAAGTGTGGTGCATTGTATGTGCTTAGTTAACCTTTTTCTTACTTCGTTGTATGTATTTTTATATTTTTTTGGGGGTTTTGTTCTTGATGTTTAAGAATGTTAATCTAAAAACTATGAAAGGAATCAAATGAACCTAATAATTTTTAAGAAGGAAAAAAAGGAAGTGTTCCTAAGTTAAACTGATTTACATAAAAATAAATCAAAGACTATTGACTAGTTAAAATCAAATCTAAAAAACATAGTATCTATCTTAATGATTTCTACCTTAACATTAGTTCTATTCCATGGATAAATCTTATATCTTACATTGAAATTGCAGTGTTATTCTAAGTGAAAGCAAAAAAATATAAAAAGTAATGTATATTTAGTTACTGCAGCATTCAATATGAAGTGTCACCTTCTTGAGATGATGTGTAAGTAACTAAATACACCTTTAACTTCTAATGTTCTAGAAAAGCAAGTAAGGTATGCAAAGGAAAACAACTAATGTATATTTAGTTACTCTAAAATTCAATTATGAAGTGTCACCTTCCTGAGATGATGTTAAGTAACCAATTATACCTAATGATCTAGAAAAGCAAGTAAAGTATGAAAAGGAAAATTTAGTAATTGAATGAATTAAATATTCAATCATTCAGTCTAGAAATATGATAAAATCAACTTCTTGGAATGACCTTTAGGAACATCAGTGATGCAATTAAATGAGGATCTAAAAGAAAATGTAAAAACATGGAAATTTAAAGCTAAACTAATTTTAAAAAACTAATGTATGTTTTATTTACTCCAACATTCAATATGAAGTATTATCCCCTTGAGATGTTGTGTAAGAAATCAATTATACCTTAGTTTCTAAGTTCCTAGAAAGCAAGTAAAATATGCAGAGGAAAAACTCAATAACTGTATGAATTAGACATTCAATCATTTAGTTTAGAATCATCATCTTGAAATGACCTTTAAGAACATCCATTGATACAATTAATTGATAGTTCTAATCTAGGAAAGAAAATGACAAAACAGTAAAAGAAACTAGATAACTGTGCATTATTATTGCTCCAAACTTAGTTCAATTCGAAAATAGAAAGATCTATCCTCACAAAATGTTTCAGAAGAACAATTATTACACAGTTATGATTTAATTTTATGCTAATGATTAAAGCTGAAATGTAACATTAATTTACTTCAAAAAATGAAATTGAAAATAACAGAGTAAGAAAATTAAGCTAAAACAATGAATGAAAAACCTCCTCTAGTGCAAGGGCCCTCTACAACTAATTCAGTTGAAATCCTAGCTGGTTAAAAATTAAGCTAAAACAATGAATGAAAAACCTCCTCTAGTGCAGGGGCCCTCTGCAACTAATTCAGTTGAAATCCTAGCTGGTTAAAGACAAACTTAATCAATCATTGGCATGAACATGATCCTTGTATTATAACAGAGCGAAATCTTCAAACAATACAATGTTTCAGCAAAATATTAACTTAAAACTTAATTCTTCTCAGTTTTGTAAAACCAGTATTTATAAAAACATACATAATTGTTTATGAGCTAATTTTTCTATATGTGGCTAATCTTATCTTACTTATAGAATTGAAATATGACTGTATAACGCTATATTTTCTACGATAGATAAAATCAAGAGTCATTCTGTTCTTGGCTAATGTTCTTTGACCACGCCTTTGACCACGATCTGAAGCCTCCTTTTCTATCGATATAAATCAAATAGATAGGACAAAATCCATGTAGAGATGATTCTGAGAATTCCCATGTGGTTCATTTCTCCAATTGAACCCTGAAACCTCTCAGACCATGAAACTAGCTACATAACCCATGATTAGTTGTAGAATAGGCTACGTTCCATAGCCAAATTATAATAATTCATTCGAATAGAAAGAACATCAGAATATAACATGGAAATCACTTAAATGCATTCCTTGAGACAAAACATGATATTTATCTTTGATTGGAGTATGTGAACTTATGAGAAAATAAGGAAAAAGTTGAGAAAGGATGTTAGAGAGAGGATAATTCTGAGGTTCAACATACCCCCACTGTGAAGTCATTACATGTCCTCATGCAATTTACCAAAAATGTGAATGCTCATCTCCTATTGCATTTTTTTAGACACTTCTCCTAACACATCCAATTTCCTTACTTTTAATTTTCTTTGAAGTGATTTCCATCCTAGGTTTTCTCATAAGAAGCTTGTATTTGAGATTAATGACTACCATGTTTAGTGACTTGCTCTTTCTTTTCAACTTCTTGTTCTTTTTGTACCATAGTCCTAAATGCAAAATCGTATTGTCACTAATTACCTTTTCCAATTTGTTCTGCTGCTTCAAGGCCTCATTCTCCTGTTTAATATCCTCTTCAATTTCTCTAGTTCATAAATTTCTTGTTTGAGAGTTTCAACTAGAGGTTCTTGTGGATTGATAGGATTCACTACTGCACTTATCTTCTCCAATGACTCTATGTAATCATATATTTCTTGTTATGCTGGGTCTATGGCTGGAGATTTTCTACTGGGGCTACCTTCAAAATTATGAATAGGAAAATTTTGAGGACTGTGTGGAGGAGAAATATTGATAGGAGATGGTATTGGAGTTTCTTGATCTAAACTTACAAACTTTGTCTCTTTTGGTAGCTTTTCCTTCATCGAACCTTCGATTCTGGAGCTCCTTCTTAGCTGTAGAGGATTTTCGTTTTCCTCATTTGTATCCTTGCTCCTCTTTCTTATATTAACTCGTGTCTTGACTTTATTTTTCTTTTTGTTCTCTGTCAGTTCTTCAGATATGAGCTTTTCATCATTTTTATACAATGAAGATGTAGGTCTATCTTCAATGTTTGTATCAGTCTTCTTCCTTCTACTCTTTCTAACATTGTCTTCTTTAGGTTGTTCTGGTACTTCTTGAAAATGGTTTCTGATAAGAATATTCTCCCAGGAATCTCCTATGCTTTTTAAATGAAACTCAACAATTATTTTTACCAACCCACGATGGCGCATGGTGTTATTTATAAACTTTATTCTCTTCTACACGTTTGTAGACATTATTTTTAAGCTATTCAACAGAAAGAAGGGAATATTTATCTCACCATTATCTAATAAATTCATCAATAATTGAATATGATATACATACATGCAACCAAACCTTCCTTCACAGGTGATAAATTTCTGTAAAATCAAGAGCATGTTCCTCCATTTATTTTTTAGGGCTAAGCTGGGAATACCTTTTTTGAAAACAGAGACATCCATACCTGGGTTAAGGATAACTTTCCATGATTCATTGTGAAACTCCTTGTTTTTTAACCACCCTTCTCCAACCCTTGGAAGTTCTGTGGCTTCGGCCATAAATGTCTCAGTAATTGTGAACTTGATGTCTCCAATTTCCACTTCCGTGTCATCAAAAGAAGGAGAAAAATATTTTGTAGTATCTTTGTGAAAACCATCAAATTTCTCTATGAATTTGAGCCATCCAGCTTTCTGCAACATTTCCTTGATCTGTGCATATCCTTCCATATATTTTTTTCCCACCAGTCCTGATCTGACTATTAGTCCCATGCCTTCTATTATGAAGAGTTCTCAACCTTAAAAATTATCCCTCTCTGTGTATGAAATGAATTGGGTTACAGATTTGATGAAAGGCATTGAGGGTTTGTAGGAATAAATAGGTGATATGGATTGGGGTTTTGAAGAAACATAGACGGATATGTCACGTCAACAGGTCATGACCATTAATCATCAATGAGGGAGTCAATTGTGGATCGTTATGAAACATAATGCGGAGGATGTGGTTGATCTATGGTATGATGGAAATCGCAATTAAATCAAATGATGATATATCAAGGGAGCATATGACCATCCATTTTATACAAGCTAATGTTTTAACCTTGCTATTAAACAAAATTTTGCAACTTTACCTTTAGAACTAACCTTTTCAATGTTGTTTCTTTGGTGTTTATTCTTCAGGTACCTTTTAGCATGCTGGTCTTCAAAATGTAGTCCTTCAATTTCCTATATTCATCATTTGTTTGTAGGCTATACAAATGTGTCAGAGATGATGAATGAAATGTAATGTGGCTGCAGAATAGAATCAACGGCAGAATGGAATCAACTGCAGAATGGAATCAGCTGTAGAATGTAATAAAGTGTAGAATGTTATCAGCTGCAGAATGTAGTCAGCTGCAGAATGTGATTTGTAAATAAAATGAAGTATAGTTGTGGAATGGAATGGAAGTGGAATATTACTGTGTAGTGGAATGAAAGTGGAATATGACTAGGGAATGGGATGAAAGTGGAATATGACTGTGAAATGGAATGCAAGTCGATTATGACTGTGGAATGGAATGAATTTGCATATTATGAGCTGCAAAGATAAAATATGAATGTAGTTTTTTGTACTACTTATTTGCAGAAAAGAAATGGAAAATATAGGATGTCAGAAATATCTTATTTTCACCCTGTATTTTCTGTATAAGTATGTCAATCATTGATTGGTTTTCATACTTATATACTTTATTTTTTTATTTTATTTTAATTTACTTTTGGTATATATATAGGAAAAATAAAATCTAAGTTAGTGAAGAAGAATAATTCTTCTTCACTAACCTCATATCAGTATTATCTTGGAAAATCTTGATAAAATATTCTCTTGAAATTGGCTTATGATATACTTTCAACTATGACCATTCACAAGAAGAGGTACCTTTTCATCATCAATTGTCCTTATCTTGACTGCTCCATTATCAAAGAATTTTTCAATCTCATATGGCCCAAGCCAATGAGTTTGAAACTTTCCCTAAAAATATTTGAATTTTGAAACGAACAAAAGTGCCCAATCCCCTGCTTGAAACTTCTTCTCCTTGATATACTTATCATGCAATTTAGCCTTTTTTTGCTAAACTATACTAGCTCTTTGAACTGCATCTTGCCTTATTTCATCAAGCTCATTGAGTTGCTCCAATCTATGTTTTTGTGCTTCTGATAAATCAAGTCCCAATTGGACTGCCTCTTGAAGGTTCGAATCTGAAACTCTATAGGGAACAGGACTTGCTTTCCATAAACAAGTTCATAAGGAGTATGTCCTGTTGTATTCCTCCATGTAGTTTTGTAGGCCCATAAGGCTTCAGGAAGCTTTTTTTCCCAATCTCTTCTGTATAGATGTACAGTCTTAGTGAGAATTCCTTCAATCACCTTATTGGTAGATTCTATTTGACCATTTTCTTGTGGAGGATAAGGAGTAAACTTTTTTTTCTTGATCTTGTAATCTTCCATGAGCCTTTTCACCAACTTGGATGTAAAATGGGATCCCTGATCTGTCACAATTTCTCTTGGAACACCAAAACGAGTGAAGATATCCTCAAAAAGAAAAGTAACTACAAAACGTTCATTTGAAAAAGATAATGATTTAGCCTCTACAAATTTGGTGACATAATCAATATATACCAAAATATACTTCTTTTGTTTAGATGGTGGATTGATTGGTTCAAGAAAATCCAAGGCCCATTTTTCAAACAGTTCAATGACTACCTGAGTTTGTAATGTAATTTCATCTGAAGGAGCCAGTTTCCCTACCCTTTGGCAGTTTTCATACCTTTTGACATATTCTTTGGCATCTCTAAATATGGATGGCCAATAATATCCTAAATGAAGGATTTTATAAGCTGTCCTCTTGTCAGCAAAGTTTCCACCACAAGGTTCATCATGACATTCCTTAAGAATTTCAGGCATTTCATCTTCTTGAACACACCTTCTGATAATGAGACCTAGACCTATTTTATACAATTCATTAGTAATCCATGAGTATTTTTCACTTATTTGAATGATTTTTCTTTTCTCCCTAGGAAAAAAATGTGAAGGTAATTTTCCTGTGACTAAGTAATTAGCAATATCTGCAAACCAAGGAGTTTGAGTAGTTATTGAAAAAAGATATTCATTAGGAAATTTATCTTCAACTGGAGTGTCATCTTTGATATTTTGAATTCTAGACAAGAAATCAGTAACTATGTTTTGTTTTCCAGGTCGGTCTAGAACGGTGATGTTGAATTGTTGTAGGAGTAATAACCATCTTGTAACTCTGTCATTAGTAATAGATTTATTCATTAAGTATATGGTTACATAGTGATTTGTATGAACAAAGGCTTCATAGCCTATAATATAATGTCTGAATTTGTTGATAGCATGAAGAACAACTAAGAATTTCTTTTCAGTTATAGTGTAATTTAACTCTGTGGGAGTCAAATTCTTTCTTATGTAATAGATGGCATAGGGGATCAAATCTTTTTTTCCTAATAGAGCTCCCAGAGTTGTATCTAAAGCATTTTTTGAAATATGAAAAGGTAGTTTCCAATTTGGACCTCTCAAGATGGGTGTTTCAGAAATTTTTGCTTTTAAAGTTTCAAATGACAATTGGTAATCAGGATTCCAACTGAATTCAACATATTTGGTAAGTAATTTGAAGAGTGGAGATCCTATTTTAGTGAAATTTTCTATAAATCTTCTCTAATATCTTGTGAAACCTAGAAAACTTCTAACATCCTTATGAAATCTTTGAATTGATAGTTTGGAGATGACTTCAACATTAGATTTATCAACTTTAATTCCATCTCCTGAAATGTGATGTCCTAAAACAATACCTTCTGTTAACATCGTAAAACATTTTTCATGGCTTAATGAAAGTTTTGCTTCCTTACATCTTTTAAGAACCTTTTCCAAAATTTCTAAAGCTTCTTCAAATGAATTCCCATAAACTGTAAAGTCATCCATGTACACCTCTACACAATCATGTATTAGATCAGAAAAAAATCCTAGTACAACCCTTTGTAATGTTGCAGGTGCATTGCACAATACAAAAGGAAGTACTTGGTAAGCATAAGTCCCCCATGGACAGGTGAATGTGGTTTTATCTTGGTCTTCAGGTGCTACCTGAATTTGATTGTAACCACTAAAACCATCCAAGAATGAGAAATACTTCTTACCTACTAATGTATCCAATAATTGATCTATAAAGGGTAAATGAAAATGATCTTTTAGGGTAGCTTTATTCAATTCTTGATAATCAATGCATACCCTCCATTTGCCATTATTTTTGGGCACAATCACTAAAGGGGAAACCCACTCACTATCTGAAATTGGGTAAATGAAGTTCACATTCAGCAATTTTTGCAGCTCTTCTTTCACAATTTCCCTAAGATTTGGATCCATCCTTCTTTGAGGTTGTCTGATAGGTTTACAATTTTCCTCAATATATATGTGATGTATACAAGTCTTAGGAATAATTCCTTTCATCTCAATGTATTCCCATGCATATGAAGAAGAATGTTGTTGTAATGTTTTGATTAACTTTTCTTGTTGTAATCTCTCCAAGTTATTTTTTATGTTCAAAGTTTTCCCTGGAAAGATTTCAACTCTAGAGCTATCAAATTCTTCCATAGAATAAAGAGACATATGCCTAGATGACAAATATTCAATATTGGATTTTTCTTGAGATTGATCATGTTCATTTTCTGGGGATGATTCAAAATTTTCCATTGAGTTTAAGATTTGACTATCTTCACTAATGGTTGAAATAGTAAATAGAGGCTATATATCATTGTCATCATAAATCCATTCTTTGTCATCTAACTCTGTGATTGTTCTTGCGGGAGGATATAGAGTGAATTTCTTTGTTGAGTTACCATCAGAGATATACATGTCACTAGATCTACAACTAATGAAAGCATCTGTTGTAGCCAACCAAGGTTTTCCTAATATAAGTGGATCTCCTCTTAGATTGTTATTAGGAGTTAAGATCATAAAATTAACAGGATAATCCCAAGAGTCTAAGGATACTAAAATATCTTCTAACACGCCATCTGGCTTGATTACAGATCTGTCTGCTAATTGCAGTAATGTAGGTGTATACAGAATATTAGGAAGTTTGAGTTGTTCCATGGTTTGTTTGCTCATGATGTTTGTTGCTGCTCCTAAATCAATCAATGTATTTGGAATTTCAACTCCATTGATATGTGTTTTTACAACTAGGCTTCCTAGATCTAAATATTTTTGTATGGAAATTTTTCCCATCATTATGTCTGCAATTTTTCCTACAAGCTGAATTCTTTTTATTTCTTTTGTTTTTCTTCCTGGTTTCTTCATGCTCATCTCTTTTATTGTTTTGGCTAGAATTGGAATCTCTTTAATGGCTTGTAACAAAGGGATTTATCTACAAAAAAATTTCAATTCATCTAGAAAATCATAATTGGGTAACATAATATACTTTTCTACCCCTCTATCAACTTGTAATCTTTCAGGAAAAGGAGGTGTAGAAGTAAGTACTGATGGTACCCCTCTATCAACTTGTAATCTTTTAGGAAAAGGAGGTGTAGAAGTAAGTACTGATGCTTTCTCTATGATATGAGTTTTATTGGTTCTTTTTTTCTTTCATTTTCAGAATTCTGGTTCTGAAGAGATGTTCCTTCCTCAAAAAATTTATTTGGCTATAGAGAATATTTCTCAAGATTATCTTGTTGTTGAATAACTACAAAAGGCTTTTTCTTTTCTAATATCCTGCCAGATCTAAGTTGGACATCACTAAGATCTAGAGGAGTAATCATATAGGTTGGAAATTTTTGTCCTTCTATCATGTAGGTATTTTGAGGTTTCTTATTATTGGGGTTTGGTAATGGTTGGGCAGGTAGTTGATTTGGTCTGTGGAAATGGTAATGAAAGTTGTAGATTTTGGTTTTGGAGTTGAGGTTGTTCACTTTGTTGACGAATTTTTTGGGGAAGACAGTTTGGATATGATGGAGGATATTGATAGTATTGAGAGAATCTTATAAAGGGATTTTGCATTCCTTGTGCCCAAGATTGAGATTGAGATTGAGATTGAGGACAAGGTTGCTGCCAAGAATTCAAATTATTTGGTGGGGGCTGAGTATACATTTGATTGTGAAAGCCTTGAGTTTGTGGCCCCTGCCATGGTCCTCTAGAGACAAATCAAGGAGATTCTATTGGATTTGAAGTTGTTTCTTCTTGAAAAATAACATTAAGACCTGGAATTGAAGTACAAATCTTATTCTCATGATTTTCTAAACAAATCATACAGGTCTCTATGACTTTTGCATTAAGAGGAAATCCTCTTAAAGCATGCTTCTTTCTACAATTAGGGCATAAAATATCTAAATCATCAGTCTGAAATTTCTGCTTGTTTTGCAATTTAAGGGTGTATATCCGTTCACTAAGACTCCCTAAAATATCTGTTTTAAATTCATCAAGCATGTTTCCAATTTTTTCCCTACTTATTGTTCCAATTGCAGATTTATTTACCCTAGCAAGAGAAGGATCTCTTGGACTTTTCCTCATTTTTTATTTTCTCCTTCAGAGATGGATGCATAATTCACCAATATCAGATAATTGAAGTTGAGAGATATCCCCCTTCCCCATCATGTTGAGAATGTCGATCCATTCATCTCTAATGGCTTTTAATAAAAGATCTTTTAAAGTATCTTGATCTAAATTATCCATTTTTTCTCTTTTTATGTTATAATTGAATCTTTCAATTAAATCCACCAAATTATCATCCTCTTCTTGCATAATTTTAAATAATTCATTCTTATGATTGATGGGTATGCAATAATCCAAATACCTCTCTAAAAATTCTCTCTTCATGTCATTTCATGTTCTGATAGACTGAGTGATTAAACTCATGAACCATTTTAAAGCTGCTCCTTTTAATGTTGAAGGAAATAATTTAAGTTTTTGAGAGCTTTATAAATTATCATAAGTTCTACATAAGGATTCAAATTCAAACAAAAAGGTTTCAGGATCTTCACTCTTTAATCCATGAAAATTTGGAAGGACAGAAGGTGAGATATTTTTCATTGAGCCAATTGTCTCTCCATCAACTATAGGGAATCCAAAAGAACTACCAATTTCCATATTTCTTCTACCTCCTTCTACATTTCTTCTACCTCTTCCTCTACCTCCTCCATTTAGGACTTCTCCTTCTCCTTCTCCTCCTTCTCCTTTTCCTGCCATTATAGATTATTCAAAGCTAATATAAGATTCAACCTACAAAGTTAACTGCTCTTCCTCTCGTTCTTCAATCAATAGAATGTTGAAGAAAGGTTCTTCCTCTTCTTGTCCACTAGGAATTTCTAACTCTTTAGCTAAAATATGTTCCCCTGTAGAGGTGAAAAAGGTTAATCCTATGGGAGATCTAAGATATTCTTCCTCTAAGACTGCCTCAATGGATGAATTAGGAGATTCTCCTAGTTGGATTTCTGACCTTAGAACTTCAGGAAGTCTATGGCTAGTGAAGTATGGAATATGAGTTTGAGATGGAGGTGTATCACTTCTTAATCTTGGTGGAGTGAGTGGTGTTGTAGGAATTAAACTCTTGCCTCTAGCTATGAATCTACCCCTAGAGTCTCTTTCTCTACGCATATCATTTTTTTAGATGTAGTAAATGAGGCTATCTCATTACACTTCCCTGACAATGGTGCCAAAATGTTTATTCAATTTAATGTATTAAATTGCTTACATAAATTATCAACCGAGGTTTGTAAACTGATGAAGTGTGGTGCATTGTATGTGCTTAGTTAACCTTTTTCTTACTTCGTTGTATGTATTTTTATATTTTTTGGGGGGTTTTGTTCTTGATTTTTAAGAATGTTAATCTAAAAACTATGAAAGGAATTAAATGAATCTAATAAATTTTAAGAAGGAAGAAAAGGAAGTGTTCCTAAGTTAAACTAATTTACATAAAAATAAATCAAAGACTGTTGACTAGTTAAAATCTAATTTGAAAAACAAAGTATCTATTATAATGATTTCTACCTTAACATTAGTTCTATTCCAAGGATGAATCTTATATCTGAGATTGAAATTGCAGTCCTATTCTAAGTGAAACAGAAAAAGATAACAACTAATTTATATTTATTTACTCCAGCATTCAATGTGAAGTGTCACCTTCTTGAGATGATGTGTAAGCAACTAACTACACCTTTAACTTCTAATGTTCTATAAAAGCAAGTAAGGTATGCAAGGGAAAACAACTAATGTATATTTAATTATTCCATCATTAAATTATGAAGTGTCACCTTCTTGAGATGATGCTAAGTAACCAATTATGCCTAATGATCTAGAAAATCAAGTAAAGTATGCAAAGGAAAACTCAGTAATTGCATGAATTAAATATTCAATCATTCAGTCTAGAAATATGATAAAATCAACTTCTTAGAATGACCTTTAGGAACATCAATGATGAAATTAAATGAGGATCTGAAATCAAATGTAAAAACATGCAAATTTAAAGCTTAACTAATTATAAACAACTAATGTATGTTAGATTTACTCCAACATTCATTATGAAGTATTATCCTCTTGAGATGTTGTGTAAGAAATCAATTATACCTTAGTTTCTAAGTTCCTAGAAAGAAAGTAAAATGTGCTGAGGAAAAACTCAATAACTGTATGAATTAGACATTCAATCATTTAGTTTAGAATCATCATCTTAAAATGAACTTTAAGAACATCCATTGATACAATTAATTGATAGTTCTAATCTAGGAAAGCAAATGAAAAAAATGTAAAAGAAACTAGATAACTGTGCATTCTTATTTCTTCAAACTTAGTTAAATTTGAAAATAGAAAGATCTATCCTCATGAAATGTTTCAGAAGGACAATGATTACACAGTTATGATTTAATTTTATGCTAATAATTAAAGCTGAAATGTTACTCAAAAAACGAAATTGACAAAAACAAAGTAAAAAAATTAAGTTAAAACAATGAATGAAAAACCTCCTCCAGTGCAGGGGCCCTCTGCAACTGATTCGGTTGAAATCATAGCTAGTTAAATACACACTTAAGAAATCATTGGAAAGAACACGATCCTTGTATTATAACATAGCGAAGTCTTAAAACAATGTAGTGTTTCAGCAAAATCTTGACTTAAAACTTAATTCTTCTCAATTCTATACAACCGGTATTTATAAAAACAAACATAATTGTTTATGAGCTAATTCTACTACAGGTGGCTAATCCTAACTGACTTATAGAATTTCAATTTGACTGTTTAACCCTTGATTTGCTGCGATAGATCAAATGAAGAGTCCTTCTGTTATCGGCTAATGTTCTTTGACCATGCCTTTAACCACGATCTCAGGCCTCATTTTCTATCCATCTAAATCAAATAGATAGGAAAAATACATGTAGAGATGATTCTGGAAATGCCCATGTGACTCATTTCTCGATTCGAACCCTGGAACCTGTCAGACCATGAAACTAGCTACGAAACCCATGATTAGTAGCAGAATAGGCTACGTTCTATAGCCAAATTACAAGAATTCATTTGAATATCAAGAACATCATAATGTAACATGGAAATCATTTAAATGCATTCCTTGAGACAAAACATGACATTTATCTTTGATTGGAGTATGTGAACTTATGAGAAAATAAGGAAAAAGGTGAGAAAGGATGTCAGAGAGAGGATAATTTTGAGGTTCAACACCATTATGTGCATAAGCTCATAAATATTTTTCATACTTTATGCTCAAATTTGGGTATCTAATATTATGAGCGAAAATTGATGCTCAAGTATCATAACTATCTACACAAATACATTCAAGAAGAAATAGAGTTCCTGGAATTATCCTCAATTTCTGAAACATACCGATATGCTACCAATATTGAAAAAAAATTAAACAAAATAAGTGCGACTTTGGATTTGTGAATCAGAAGCAGGGAAAGAGAACCCCCAAAATCATAGAAAAAAGGGAAAAATCCAACGTGGGGTGACCCATGACAGCTTGTCGAAGGTGAAAGAAAATAAAAACACCACGAAGAAAAAAAGTACATAGGAAAGTGGTGTGAATTCCATAAGAGCCCCACTCACAACACAAGTGAGTGTCAAACGAAGCACTCACTGGTGGCCAAACTAAAATATTTAGGGTCAGATGAATTTTCTGAATCTGGGTCAAAACCCAACAAGGGGAATGAAAAATAAAATAAAAATTGATGCAGAGCCCAGTGTCACCATTTCCAGCACCAATATCCAGGAGATTAAGCCTGAAGATCCAAAGGAGGGGGAACGTCTCTTCCACTCAGAGATGTGGGTGAAAGGTTCTCCATTGTAGTTCAATGTTGACACTCAGAGTGAAAAGAACCTCATTTCAGTAGAGGTCATGAAGTGGTTGGGTCTACCTACCATTCCACACCTGCAAAAAAACATCATTAGGTGGCTTCACCAAGGATCATATCTCTGCATCAGCTAATAGTGTCACCTTCCCTACAATATCAAGCCCTTCATAGAGGAGGTACTATGTGATGTTGCTCTCTTGAATTTTGTGATGTATTATTACACCAACCATTCTTCTAGAACTGTTATGCTATGTACAAGACTAGGACTCACACTATTATTATTGCTTTGGTAAATATATTATACAGGATACCAGAGGTAGCACCACCTACCATCATCTCTTTGATCTCTAGTAAGAAATGTAGTAAGATCATCTCCAAGTCTAGGAATTTTTCTATATTTTTGATTCGATCTCAAGGTAAGGGGAAGATATTGGCCACATCCATGACCCCTGCGAAGGGTTCCTCTATGCAGCAGAAGTGTGTTGATAAGGTCATAGAAGAATACAGGGACATCTTCTCCTCACCCACATGGGTACCCTTGCACTGTCAGGTCAATTATTCGATTAATCTGACTCCCAGAGAAACACTACTTATTGGGTTGATATACTACCTCTCCATTCTAAAAAATGAAGAGATAAAACTACTCATCCAGGTGTTACTGCAAAAAGGGAACATATGACCAAGTTCCTCACCCTGTGGGAACCCAATTATACTTTTATAGAAGAAGGATGGGACCTAGAGGCTCTGCAGTGATTACCAGGCACTGAAAAAAATACTATCAGGAACAGGTATCCAATCCCATATATTGATGACCTTTTGGACCATCTCAAGGGGGCCAAGTATTTCAACAAGATTAATATGAAGTCTAGCTATCACCAAGTTCCAATAGATCCCATAGATATATGGAAGATCTCCTTCAAATCCAAGGAAGTCATTTTTGAATGGTTGGTCATTACGTTAAGGTTGAAAAATCCCCTTGCTACTTTTATTAGGTTGATGGATGATAGCTTGCAGTCCTTTACCAACTAGTTCATGTTTTTTATCTGGATGAAATCATAATCTTCAGCAAGAATTGGCAAGAGCACTTACAACACATTCAATAGGTCCTTCAAACCCTGCGGCAACAAAAACTATGTGCCAACTTGGAGAAATGTACCTTTGGAAGGAGGCAAGTCCAATATATGGGTTACATCATAGATGAGAAAGGTGTGAATATATATCTGGCTAATATCCATGTCATTTGGGATTTTCCAGCCCTAACCACTCTAACAAAGCTTCGTAGATTTTTGGGCCTCGTAATTTTTTATCGGAGGTTCGTCATGGAATTCCCCCATATCACTTGACCTTTGAATCACATTACCAAGGGAAGAGTGAAAGAAAAGTTTTCTTGGTTCGAGTCCCAATGGAAGGTGTTATTTAATATGAAGCACTGCCTCTTCTCTACCTATACTCACATTATCAGACTTGCAACAAAAATTTGAAATTGAGACAGACGCCTCTAACAATGCTATTAGTGTAGTCCCACCCAACATGGGCATAAAGTGGCTGATCACAGTGAGACACTTTTCAATACAATTTGGAAGTACCCCACCTATGGTAAAGAGATATATTCTATCATGCAGGCTTGCTAGCAATGGAAGCATTACATTCTGGGGAGGGAGATAATCATCCACATTGGTCACCGACCTCTTCAATTTATACAGACACAAGGGAAGTTTTAGAATGGTCCCCATTAGAATTGGTCTACATATATGTAACAATTCCACTTGAACATTAAATATAAAAAGGTAAACACCAATCATGTTTTGGATTGCCTCAACTAGACCCTAATTGCAGCACCTATTACTGTTCTCAAATCTTATGTCCACGAGACCTATGGATGGATGCAACTATACAAAAATGATCCAGAGTTCACCACCACATACCATATGCTAGTGGATCGAAATAATTTTCCCAATTTCCACCTCCAAGAGGCATTATCATGCTACTTGGGCCACTTTTGTGTTCCTTCAAGCGAGTGTGCCAAGCTTATTTCGAAGGTGAACTATAGTTAGTTCATAGGACACTTTGGTGTGGAGAAATCTGTGGTTGTACTACAAATTTACTTTTATTGACAAAAACTGCACCAAGATGTTGGAAAATATATCAGAACCTGCACTATACGTACCATTTCCAAACCAACTATCAAGAAGCAAGGCATTTAAACTCCTCTTCCTACTCCCAGTGACCCCTGGGAATATATCTCCATCGACTAATTATCTAGCCTCCCTTCTATCAAGCATGGTAATGGTTGTGTATTTTCTTTCATGGAAATATTTTCTAAGGTGGCTATATCTGTGGCTTGCAATAAGAGTATCACAAGAGAGGACATTGTCAAGATCTTCTTTGAAATAGTGTGGGTACATTTTGGGATCCTATAGACCATTATCTCATATTGGGATAGTAGGTTATTGAGCACATTTTGGTCGAGCCTCTAGACACTATTGGACACTAAGCTCACCAATTTGACTACATTCCATCCATAGACTGATGGCCAGAAAATGGTCGCCAACAAGATGATAGTGCACAAACTTCACATGTACAACTACAAGAATTCACAAACCTAGGATGAGAGCATTCCTTATGTGCATCATAGTTATAACAGATCTCTCCACAACTCGACTAGTTTTTGTCCCTTTCAAGTGGGTTTAGGATTTCAACCATTGTGTTTGATTGATGTCGTCATGCCTCACGCGACTACACAAAAAAAATCCACTCATGTATAGTGCAAGGCTGACAAAGAAACTATATTTATTGAATGTATCCAACACATTCACCAGTAGTTCCATGACATCTTCGAGAAGTCCAATCCAAGTATAAGCAACAACATGATCAACATTGAGTACCACACAATCTTTAGGTGGGCGACAAAATTTGGTTGCATTTGCATAAATAAGGCCTTAGCGGAGCCCATCGAAAGCTCATTACACTATGATATGGGACTTACACCATTACCAAGGTTGTCTGAGATAATTATTTTGAGATCAGTCTTCACCCATTCCTTGACAGGCACCTAATGTTCAATTTGGACTGCCTTTGTCCATACTTTCCAACATTATTGGACACATCAGACATTGCAGAGTAGCTCACACCCACAGTGCTAAACCCAGACTGCATGGAACAATCCACAACTAATCAGATCATGGAAAATAAAATCAAGAACACTCTCTACAATAAAATCCAAATGTATCGAGTTGTCAAAGTTTTCCAACTCCTAC
Source organism: Pinus albicaulis (assembly GCA_034641835.2). NCBI lineage: Eukaryota > Viridiplantae > Streptophyta > Pinopsida > Pinales > Pinaceae > Pinus > Pinus albicaulis. The sequence goes on from CM076570.1 coordinate 170,538,200, forward strand.
GCGAAGGAAAGTGGCTCACGAGGGGCCAAGTTTAGAAAATGTTTCCCTGTCTCATGGGCACACTTAACACAATGGGGACCATTGATTCGTAAGGGAATATGAGTGATATAGGTGTATATTGGTCTCCACCCACCTATTCCACTTGGAACACCACCATTTTTTCTTTCATTTTCCTTAATTATAGCACAATTTACTAATTTTGGAAAACTTTTGGGTTTTGAACTTCTGGAGCTATTTTGAGGCCCTAAATGATGTTTTTTTTTGGAAAATGGGAAAATATATTGCTTATGATAGGTGTTTCTAGTTGAAAATATTAGTCCTTGGATATATCTTTCTAACAAGGTATCATGCACGTTAAACGAAGATCATATTCCAAAGTTATGACCCCAAGAAATTGATGTACCAATTTACCCCAATGGGGCACACAAACTTTTGCCCTTCATTTCCCATGGTTAGGTTTTTAGATGTTTAGGTTTTTCCATTGTTTCTAAATAATAAATAGGCCTTCAAGCCTCATTTTAACATAGTTAAAAATGCATGTAGCTGCCACATCTCTTTTTAGATATAAGCTACCATCACCTGAGCTAGTTTATTTCCATTTTGCATGTAAGAAATTTTTAATAATTTGTTATTAATGAATTCAAGTTATATTTTGATTGTACCTTTGTGGTAATTTTCATGTATGTATTTCATTTTTTTCCTCATAAATATGGATCAATGATATCAAAGTGGTATGTTCTTTCTGTGTTTCTTTGTGCATGTCCCTAATGAGGTTGGGGTATAAGGAGTTAAGACTCGAACTAGTTGAACCTTTTCAATATCAAAATTTCTAACCCCGATGACCTCCCATGGTGGAATAAAATAAATATGAGGGAGTAGGATATACTTTCAAAATATTTCTCAAAGAAGCCCTCAAGAGATAAAGGAACGCAATGATGGAGAAATTTTCCCATATCCTTCGGTGGATGCCCACTAATGACGTATCTTCATCAAAAAATGACTTCAGAGGTGCTGCCCCCTTCAAGGTACAAGTAAAATTCAATACCCTATCTTCAAAGTTTAAATAGATACAATTTTTTTTTTATAAATGGTTGAATCTATTGGAAATTTAATTTTCGGTCCATAGTTTCTCCGACAAGGAGAATATTACTTTTGCACTGCTTAAGGTTGCTCCCCATGTCAAGGAATAGCGGGAAATTAACCATGAGAAAAGGGTTGAGGAACCATCTCTGTTTACAACCACCCCCTCTTGGAAATATTTCCGAGACACTGTCAATGAGCAATATTACCTCGTGGGGAGATATAGCAAAGGGACTAAGATGTAAATGAGCTCAAGAATATTTTTCATACTCTACGCACAAAGTTGGGTATCAAAGACTTTAAGTGACATCTGAGTGCTCAAGTACTGTGCTTTTATGCACAAATATATTGAGGAAGAAATGGAATTCCTATAAATCTCCTCACTTGGTGCAACATACGGATATGCTGCCAGGATTGAACAAAAATTTAAAAAAAATAAGCGTGACTTTTGATCTTAGAACCAGAAATCGGGAAAGAGTTCCCCAAAATTGTAGAACAAAGGACAAACACAATTCAATGTGACCTAGGACAACCCGCCAACTTCACAAGAAAATAAAAACATCATGAAGAAAAATAAGGACACAGGAAAGTGGTGTGATTTCCATAAGATCCAAGCTCACAACAGAAGTGAGTGTCGAGCCAAGCAATTATTGGTGGCTGAACTGAAAGCTTCAGAGTTAGATGCATTTTCCAACACTAATTAACAACCTGATAAGGGGAATGAAAAAGGGAATCATTTTACTCATGTGAAGACGAATGCCACTATTGCCACCACCAAGATCCAAAAGATTGAGCTTGAAAATATAGAGGAGGGGGACTGTCTCTTCCACTCACATATGTGGGTGAATGGTTCTACACTGCAGTTACTTGTCGACACCAGGAGCTAAAATAACCTAATTTTAGAAAAGGTCGTCAAGAATTTGGGCCTAACGATGACACCACACTTGCATTCATACACCATTGAGTGGCTTCACCAAGGACGAGATCTTTACGTCAACCAACAATGTCACCTTCCCTACAACACCAAGCCCTGCACAAATCAGGTACTATGTGATGTTGCTCCTCTTAAATTTATTGATTTATTATTAGGTGATACATACTTGTGGAAGCATCATGTTTTATATGAATTTAGGCCTCACATTGTTATTATTAATTTTTGCAATAACTTATACAGGATACTTGAGGTAGCCCCACCTACCGCGATATATGCTAAGAAATGCAGTAAGATCATCTCACAAGATAGGAATTTTTTTTCTTTATGATTCAATCTCAAAGTAAGGGGAATATTTTGGCCACATCCATGGTCCCTGGTAAGGGTTCCTCCATGTAGCAGAAGCATATGAATAAGGTCATGTAAGAATACATGGAAATATCTCCTCACCAACATGGGTACCCTTTCATTGTCAGGTCAAGCATTTAATCAATATGACTCCTAGAGAACCCTTACCCAATGGGCTAGTATATCTTCGCTCCATTCTAAAAAATGAAGGGATCGGGTGGAAGATCCTGGAGTAGTTTCAAAAAGGGAACATCTGACTAAGTTCCTCACACCATGGGAGCCCGATTATACTTCTCCAAAAGAAGGATGGGAATTGGATGCTCTAAATTAATTATCGGGAGCTAAAAGAAATCATTGTCAGGAATAGGTATCCAATCCCATGGATTGATGACCTTCTAGACCAGCTCAAGGGGGCTAATTATTTCAAAAATATCGATTTCAAGTCTATCTATTGTAACAACTCTCGTAAAAAATTCCATGTAATAAAGTTAATAAAGGAAAAATAATAACAATGGTCATGGGACACATGTTCCAAGATTAATGTTGGGAAAAAAATCCTAGTGGGTGTTCATTTGGTTTATTATGGCTAAGGAAACTGGAAAAGGAAATGGAAAAGGCTCTGAAAAGGCATGAGGCATTGATTGACATTTTATTTATGAAAATACTGGAAATTAGGAGAAAAGGAAGATGAAAGGTGAAGGGTTTCACGTGAGGAGGAAAGTGAAGGAAAATAATGGAAAATTGAAGAAAATAGAGGCCTTATTAATAAAAAGGCTTCTAAGGATCAACTGGTGCCTTTTTGTCAATTTATTTTTCGATCTCTCTTTTTATTCTCTCTCTCTCACTCTCAGACACTTAGAGAATTATTGGAGCACTTTATCATTCAATCAAGGGAAGACAAGGAACAACGAAGAATGGAAAGGGAAGAAAATATCGAGCAAGGAAGAGTAGGATCAAGTGGCCTAGTGGGATTTCTTGCAGGTATCAATTTTCATGTTTGATTTCCTTGCTATATTTGAAATGCATGCTACATGAATGTGTGTATTTGGTTCTCTTCCTGTCATTGGCATGGGTTTTTCCATATATGACAGTGATTTTCATCCTTGTCTTTCCATTTCCAGATAGCCATGGTGTGATGGGTCATATTTTACTTAGTTAAGTTGGATTTTTGGATGGTTTTGAAGCTCAGTGAGGTGGTCTCTGAAGAAGTACACAAGATATAGGAATCCCTGGACAAGATAAGGTGGGACTGTGGTAAAGCTAGATTTTGTGTACCTCGATATGCCTAGGAATCCTCGACCAATGAATGGAAGGATACACAGTAAATATTAGAGATGTGTTCCATCGATCATGCATAGGGATCCTAAACCAATGAATAGCAAGATATACGATAAATCCTGGAGGGTGGAGTGTCGATTAGGCCTAGGAATCCTTAATTAGTGAAAGATGAGATATAGGGTAAATTCTAGAGACTAGGAGACATGAAAATTCATCACAATGTAGGTGGAGAGATATAGAGGCATCCATGCTTGTTTAGGGCCTATTGATCTAGTGGGGATTGCGGTAAAGCTTGAGGAGGCATGGATTGGTTTTGTTGTGAGTACCGCATTCATTCTTGGAATATGACATAAGGGTGAATGGCTGAAAGAAATATTTGGTTCAGACCAATATATGGTTGGGTGGTATGTTGATGTCTTAGACTTGGCTGCATTTTGCATATGTTAATAAGAGCTCCTTCTCTTTGGTATTTCATGTGTAAATGTAGTTTTTCATATGTGGTTTTTATGATTGTTATATCCTTATTATTTTTGTTGGCTATATGATGGTTATGAGTATGTTATATGACATAATTGATGCATGGCTCTCATTATGTTTTGATTATAAAATGGATGAAAAATGAATATTTGACCTAATAAATTACAGTGCAGCTATTGTGGTAAGGCATAACTGCTGCTTTACAAATATTAGATAAGTACGAGACCCCTATAATCAGATCTATTATTATGGTATGTATATTATATATTTGTGACATGCTTGACGAAATGTAAATCGTGGCTAGTAGGAGTCAGATAAAGTACTTGTACTAATGATTGAATTATTAGCCTTATTCAATTGTTATTTATCATTTCTGAAGGATTCATGAAGTTTTGGGCAGTGTCATGAGACCTAGCTCTGAAAATGTGGCTCAGAATATGAGGTTGTTGGCTCAAAACTATCTAGAAACGTCCACAGTTGATTGCATGCCTTTTTGTGGGAGTGATTGGAAGGCCTCAATTTCATGCATGACTTGTCATGGGAGCAGCTGGGGGTCTAGACCAACAAAATGTTAAAATTTCTCAGGGGTTATTCACTTGGAAGGGTTGGTTGTCTCCTGAAGGTTTTATAACATGTGTGGAAGGTTAGATTGGTTTTTTTAGGTCAGTTCCACTTGCTTAACCATACATGAGGAGTTGAATAACATCATACTAGCCTCTCCTCACATGTTTACCCTAGTGGACCGATTATATTGGGTAAATGTGGGAGGAGGGTGTTACATAGTAGTATTAGAGCACGGTTTTGTTCTCTTTGGATGATATCTAACACCACAAAGTGGTGTCACAACATGGTTCACCCCTTGGACTAGATGGGCAATGTATTATTCAAGCATACATGTCAGTTGCATATGTGTTATTTATGCTTGTGTTCTATGTGTTTGTTTCATATGCATGGTGGTGGTCATGGTTGCAGTTGTGTCGCCATGTAAAATTTGATGGTGTTGTTGTTGGATATGGTCGTCATGAGTGTATGTTAGTTATGAATTGTTTATGCATATTAATTTTTATATCTTGTTATGCATACATTTACATGGTGATAGTTGTCATGCATGAGGTCATGGTATGTGGTCGGTATTGTCATGCATTGATAACTGGATAATGGTCGAAATGGTGTTCATATACTATTATGATTATGTTTATAAATGTATTGCACTAATTTGGTTTATCTTGTAGATGAGATATCCTCCCTTGAACTATACTGAGGTATGTTTATTATATTATGTTTTGGGTTTAGCTGATATGGTATGCTTACAGGAAAGAGATCAAAGATGACTAACAATATGGTAGAATACAGTTCAGGAGATTCTCCCTATGGATCATATCAGTCGCATGGTGGTGGGCATTCTTTTGACTTAGAAGACACATTGAGAAGTATAAAGTTAGAAATAGGAAGTTGTAAAACGGATAATGACAAGATCATTCAGGAACAGGAGAAACAAGTAGAAGTCAATGCAGTAATATTTCAGAGTTTGTTAGAATTGCAGAGACAGGGACCACTTTGAATAATCCATGGGCAAGAGGGTAGGACTAATGGGGCATATGGTAGTATATCTCATGGTGGTCATATTTCATATATGGATGCCACGATAAGAGATGGCAGGCTCTTCGGTGACTCTGCATAGGAGAGTTGATGGACACAAGTTCTATTCTAGTTCAGGTTCTAACAGGCACTATGATCGTCATCGTTATCATCCTTCCAAGAGGAGTGACAGATGATATTTTCAAGATGAGTTCAAGAAATACAAGCCACATACATTTGATAGAGTTTAAATAAGCCTAAATATGTAGAGGCATGGTTACTTGGGATGAATAAATTCTTTGAGTTGCATGATTACATAGAGATTATGAAGGCAAGAATAGCTATCTTTAGCCTCAAAGGGAAATTAGACATCTGGTGGGAAGATGTGAAGCGAGTTAGAGACATCGGGATAGAAGAGTTGAGTTGTCATGAATTCAAGAGACTTTTTGGGAAGAATTACTTGTCAGATAATTACTATGAAATCAAATCTAAGGAATTCTATGAGCTTGTTACACAGTAATTTTTCACTGTCCCTGCAATCCCCATATTGCCCATTGGAGGGTCGTTTCTATGACCAATAAGAAGTGTCATGCCTTGAAAATACCATCATTGCATCCCTTGTCATGAGGACAACAATCCTTCTATTGACCATTTCCTGAGCAGACCACTAAAAACACTTGTTTTTGCGTTGGCACTGGTAGCTCGTTATGCCCTCGCGCCAATGAGGAAAGTTAACACTGAGCCCGTGCCAGCTAGCGCGTTGTCTCAGTTGAGCACCCATGCCACTGTGCTTATGGAAAGTTTTTTAAAAAAGGAGGCGAGGATTCGATTACAGCAACTTCATGGATGAGTCATAGGGAGTGGTTTGACTGAATAACCATGGCCTTCCTCCTTTGACCTTTTATTTCCACCTTATGGGGAAACCTCCCAAGGGATAAGGCCTCCCTTCCACTATTGTAGGGATTCCAACCTCCTCCTCTCCTTTATAAATATAGACATATTCCATTGATGTGCTAGTTGAATAGGTTGGGGTTGAACAGGGTCGATCTGAATGGCTAAAGGTTTGAACATGTTCTAGCTGAACTTGTAGGAAGGAAACTATAGCTGGGAAACTATTGAGAGCTAAGCCAAAGAGAGAGAGCTTCATCCAGATTCCCGACAGGCTATGTTGAGACATGCTCCATTGTCAGCCTCGCCGAAGGAAGATCATAGTGTCAAAGCATTTGGTTGTAATCTCCCTTTTGTCATTTATAATATAAGCGAATCTGACTTTGGTTCCATTCTTGTGTTCATTTCTTTACGTAATGCAATGAATTATATCCTCTCTGACTGATATATAGTTACATTCTTAAGATTTTATGTTGTATTTCATTGTTTCCTTACATGTGTACAGGTGTTTGGACGTGTCAAACGGAAGGATTATGATCTGTCAAGCGAGGGACGGGAAACATCATCTTTTCTTCAACAATAACTGCGTGGGATTTGAGGTAGGCTACTTATCGCAATATTTGTCTTTTTGTAACTAGGAACCAACGTCATTGCGTGACTTGATTGTTGCTAGACCCGATCTAGGCTAGTGGGATCGCCTTTGTCCGTAGAGGGGATTTACCTCTTCAACAAACTAGCGACTCCACTGGGGAGTCAGTTGGAGTTAGTCTTTTCTCTTTTGGTTGTTTTTGGCTTTTGATTGATTTATTTTCTCTTCTAGTTCACCTCCTTTGGTGTCAAACCCCTATTCAGCCCCTAGAAGACCTGATGCAGTCTCTATTTGTCCTTTTTCATCTTTTTCCCATAGTAAACTCGATTGGCGCGGTTTAGCTCTTGACAGTCGTGACAATTGGCGCTTGTTGCTAGTTAGGCCCCCGCACCAATGCCTTTTTGGCACAGATTACAGCCAAACAAGCGCACCAACTCTTGTTGGTGTTAGGGTTTGCTTGCTTTTGGCCTCCTTGAGATTGAGTTTTGGTCCTGGTGTCATTTTTCTGATTGATTGATGTAAAATGGAGTGAATGCCTTGTTTTGAACTCATGCTTTGGAAGTCCTTTTTGTGCTTGACCTCATATGTCTTGTAGCCTTTTGAGGATTTTCATTACAAAGTGTTTAAAACAACAATTGCATTCTTAGGTTTTTTTTACATCTCTTTTGCATTCATCCTTCATTAAGGAGTTTTGCATTCTTTTAGTTTTTTTTTCAAAGTTTTCTTTTCATGCATTAGATCACATTGCATTGAAAGGCATTTTTGAGATTTATCATTGAACTTAGATCACATTTTTTAATGATTGAAAGCTAAAAATCACATTGAGTGCATTCTCTTTCGTTAAAAGCATGCATTAACTAGATTCTCATTTCATCGAAAAATGCATTGAGTGCATTATTATCATTTGAAAAGAAAAAGGAAATTGTGCATAGATTACAATTGCATAGTTTTTAAAAAAAGAGGATTTTGCATAGATTACATTGCATAATTTGCATTGTGGAATGTTTTAGACTACTTTTGGATAGTGAAATTTATCTATTTTGGAAAAAGTTTCGTTTTCAATATTGTTGTTTGTTGCATCATTGTTTGAAGCTCTTCCCTTAACTAGATAGCATTTCATCGAATTGGAAGATTTCTTTCCTCATATAGCTGCATATAGGAGATTGTCAGATGACATGAGGTAGGGCCTTGAAACCGAGACATAATTGAAGATCAACCATAAAATTTATCTAATTAACCTAAAGAAGCATTGAAACCTAATGAAACACTTTTAGTGGTCTAGGCTAGTGACGTGTTTCAACGTTGTTAAACCTAGTAGCTACCGTTCGCCATCTGGCTTTAGACAGCACTAGTATGGACTTGTGCTCTCCGTACCATCACATATATAAAGGGAGACCCCATTAGGTTGCTATCCTTTATCCGTAGGAAGCTGAGTCTGCCACCTTTTACCCATGATACACCGAACATAGCATTCGAGGAGACTACTTGCATGTACGTTAAGTCCTTGGTCATTTATTTTTCATTTGATCACCAAGGTGTATATTGTAGTTCACGCATATCTGGTACACCCATTTACCTAGATTACCAGAGAAGTCATTTTCGATATTTACTGACTCCATAAATTTGAAAATATCATTGAGAAGTTATTCTTTCACGTTTGTTTCCAAACTGAAAGAGATAGAGTCATCTTTTACTCGTTTCTTGACTCTTAAAATATGAAAAGGTAGAGTTTTGTTTCAATGTTTTAAAAATTAACTGCCCATGAAATATTCCTGGTTAAAGTTAGTTTCCTTAGGGTGTTGTTCTAAATTCATTTCCAATGGCAACTTCTCCAGAGTTCACCAGCCAAGGAATCTCCTCCAATGGGAATCCTAGTCATTTTCCTCCTTTTGGGAATGTTGGTGATCCTTATATGGCAACGTTGTCCCTTCCTGGGTTAACAGTTGGGTTGCCTGTTTGGTTGTTTTCAACCTCTGTGGTCCCGAATGTCCCGATTACTGTTCAATCAATTCCTCCACCTAAACAACATCATGTTGACTCCAAGGTGGACCTCTCCCCTTCTTCACCTATTTCTTCATCCTCATCTTCTACTTCGCTTGGTGAAAGTTCGGATTCTAGTACCCAGGTGGCTAAGAAGAAGAAGTCCGATAAGAGAGAGGCTAAGGCTGCAGCTACTGCTTCTAAAACATCTCCTCTTGGTGAACCTTCCAACCCTCTATGGAAAGTTAAGTTCCCTTGCATGTTGTGCAAGGGAAACCATCTTCTTCGAGATTTCCCTTGCATTCCCAAGGTGCTCAAAGTATGGTCCAACAGTTGTTCACCATTGCCTTTGGCTTCTGGGAGTCAGGTTGGGGGCACATCTTCAACTAGTGCTGGTAAAGCTCCTAAGAAGCAGGGTAAGCTTGCCAATCCCTGTAAGTTGTGTGAAGGGCACCATGTCATTCACTTTTGTCCATATATGGATGAAGCCAAGAGAATTTTGGACAACTCGACTGTTTCTACACCATACCTCCCGGTTGGTTATAAATAGATTTCTTTGAGTCCTTCACCATTTGATTCAACAATTGGTCAATATTCATCCTTGGTCAATCCTGCTCCCCCGGAAATTCAAATTCAGGAATCCGTTCCCGACCAACCATTGGTCGTGGGATCGGTTGAGCTAGCCCTATCTATGATGCACCAAGTATTTTCTGTTGAGATTGGATCTCACATCCCTCAGGTTCTTCTTGTTTCTTCAGATTCTTTGGACTTGAAGAAAGATTCTCCTGCCCCTATACTTCAAGAAGCCGCTCCTCCGCCCCCCGTGATGGAGGTCCCAGAGGATGCCCCTCCCGACTCCGTGATGGAGATCATGGAGGATGCTCCTTCTTATTTCATAACACCAGGGGAAGACCATATTGGTTTGATGGTAACTCCTTCAAGTAGTTTGGTCGCTTCCTTTGATTGGGGTCAATTCGCAGGTTACTGCCTTCCGTCTTATGTGCCTTTTGAGATCATAGTACAGAACTTTTATCTGGTCGTACCTAGCACCATTATAGATGAAGGCACATCTGTTAGTATTTTATCCTCAAATACTTGGCAAGATTTCGGTTCACTACAGCTTGTGGCTGTTACGCAGAATCTGTTCGCGTTTAACAAAGGAACTAGTCAACTGTTACGGATCCTTCCGAAGTTGCCTGTTACTTTGGGAGAGAAAACTGTCCATATGGACGTGATGGTTTTTCCTAGCCCCTTTGAATTTAATTTACACCTGGGCCGCAATTATACTTATGCCATGGGAGCACTTGTCTCCTCCCTCTTTCGTGTGATGTGTTTTTTTCACCAAGGTCAGATTGTGACCATCGATCAGCTTGCATTCTTTGGTCCTCATATCGCAGCTAATCCACCATCATCCCTGTCAGATTTTTATCTGCCAGTTGTGTCATCCCCATTGCATGTCAATTATGTGGTTACCTGTTCCATGCCCGCATTCAGTGATAGTGCCATTGTGCATCGTGTGCTGGGGGCATTGGGTCCTGACTTCCAAGATGTTTCCCTTCCATCGGATGAGAACCTCTTGGAAGCCATGACTTCCTATTCATCATGATAAGGTCATCGAAGCATGGTTCATATGCTTGTGTCAAGCTCCTTAAAAAATGAAACAAGCATCCTCGGAGCACGGTTCTTTTTCTTGTGTCAAGCTCCTTAAAAAATGAAACAAGCTTGTCGGAGCATGATTCTTTTTCTTATGTCAAGCTCCTTAAAAAATGAAACAAGCTTGTTAGAGAAGAGTTCATTTTCTTGTGTCAAGCTCCTTAAAAAATGAAACAAGCTCATCGGAGCAGAGTTCATTTTCTTGTGTCAAGCTCCTTAAAAAATGAAACAAGGTCTTCGAAGTAGAGTTCCTTTTCTTGTGTCAATCTCCTTAAAAAATGAAACAAGGTTGTTGGAGTAGAGTTCATTTTCTTATGTCAAGCTCCTTAAAAAATGAAACAAGGTCTTCGGAGCAGGGTTATTTTTCTTGTGTCAAGCTTCTTAAAATTTGAAACAAACTTGTCACAGCATGGTTCTTTTCCTGTGTCAAGCTCCTTAAAAAATGAAATCGGGTCTATTCGGAGCATGGTTCTTTTCCTTTGTCAAGCCCCTTAAACCATGAAACAAGGTTGTTAGAGCACAGTTCGTTTTCTTGTGTCAAGCTCCTTAAAAAATGAAACAAGGTTGTTGGAGCAGAGTTTGTTTTCTTGTGTCAAGCTCCTTAAAAAATGAAACAAGGTCTTCAGAGCAGGGTTCTTTTTCTTGTGTCAAGCTCCTTAAAAAATGAAACAAACTTGTCGGATCAGAGTTTGTTTTCTTGTGTCAAGCTCGTTAAAGAATGAAACAAGGTGTCTGGAGCATAGTTTGTTTTATTGTGTCAAGCTCGTTAAAAAATGAAACAAGGTGTTCTGAGGATATTTTGTCTTCTGTATCAACCTCGTTAAAAAATGAAACAAGGTCATATGAGGATAGCTCTTTTAATGTTTCAACCTTGTTAAAACAATGAAACACTTTCTTTTTCAATTCAAGTCTTTGATAAGATCTTGTAAAATCCCAGTCGAGTCTTTCTCTTGATCTCGTAACTTGAACCTTCACTCCATCTGCCTTTCATATGGGTTGAAGCTTGGGGGGCATGTACCTTGAATTGAGTCACCATGCTGGGGGCATGCAAAATTTTTCAAGCATAGTTTGTTTCCATTTCAAGCTTGTGTAAAAATGAAATTGGTTTCAAGCATAGTTTATCTTTGTTTCAAGCTTGTGTAAAAATGAAACCAACTTCAAGCAAAGTTTCCTGATTTCAAGCTTGTGTAAAAATGAAACCATTCCCATTTTACCTCTTGTGATTGCCATTTTATCAGCCTGTTTTTTCCAGATGAGCCTTGGTTTTCTCACTCCATCATCACTATCTACTTGGCTGAAAATATGCCTTCACTTGGTTGTTTTACCTGTTCCTGAGGAACCGCTATGATGAGTGGTCTTGTTAGCTAGCCTCTTAACCTTTACTTGTTCTGAGAAGTTCCACCATTACCGGAACCCATTGCTACCCTTTATACCACTCCTTCCTCTAGGAGGAGTCAACTTTTGGCTCTTTTCTGACTCTCTAAAACTAAAAATATTGCTGAGACGCTTGTTGTTTTGAACTCATTAAATGGTTGTGAAACAATATCTACCCAGTATATGTTTACCCCTTTTTCGGGCTGGGATAGATTATTTATGAAAAAGGAATACCTTAGCCTATCATGACTAAGAGGTTCTCTCAAACACAGTTTTTTACCTTTTCGGATCTGTGAGACTACCTACGAAAAGGGACTACTAGAGTTTTCTTTTCTGCCTTCTTTTCAAACTCTCTAAACATGAAAAGATGCCGAGTTCTTCCTTTCTCAGACTCATTAAAATTGATGACATCAGACTTCGTCGCAATGACGTTACTCGAGTTTCTCCTTCCTAGGGCTCGTAAAATGTACTAGGTTGGATTTTTCTGAAGGACAAACTTATATGACAAGCATATGCTATCCTCTTCAAGCTTGTGTAAAAATAATTGGGGTACTCACCAGAAATGGTGGGGGGAAATGGAACCAGTATCATTGTCATGTCGGCAGTATGTCGCTCTTGAACATGTCACTTGTCTGCATTCATGTCGGGTTGGGGACATCTCATCTCGCTTTCTGCTTGCCTCCATGGGTTTAGGTAATCTCTTTTGACATCTCATATGCTCTTTGCCACATCATCATGACCTCAGATCCTTTGATGTCAAATACTGCCAAATCTAGTGTCATGTCGCCGATATGTTCAAGAGAATTTGGCCTCTGCAGTTTTCAACCTGCCTTTGATTCTCTACTGATCTTGATTCACAAACATCATGTTCCTCTGTCTCGTGTCGATGATGTGGGAAACACTATGGCCCACCTTCGATCAAATTCACTTCTTGTCAACTTCAACTCATTATCCAGAAAGCTGATCTAGAGACTCCCTTCAAGTACCTTGGAGCCTACATGCCTCAATGGCAGGTTCTTCACACTCGACGTAAGGTTTTCTTTATTGGCCTTCGATTGGATGATTCTACGGGTGTTCAATGCTAGCTCGCTGTTCACATTCCGTGGATTGTACCTATAGTACCTTGAGGGCCATCCTCATTATTGGTGGTTCCTCTCGTGTTTGTTAACAGCTTTCATTATTGGCTGGTAATCAGATGATGTTCTTGCATGTTCGAATTCAGTTCACTTATTCACATGCTTGAACTTGTACTTTGTTCGGGTCGAGATGGAGCACAAGACCCTGGATTTTGTCTGATGAAATCCAAGCTATGGATTCTTTGTGGATTATCATGATTAGTTACAATGCTCATTTGATTGGATGGCTGTGACCATACCTGAGTCTACTTGTTGATCCTTCTTTACGGGATGGCTGCGTCCATACCTTGGATCCCGGTTATTGTACACTCTATTATGAATGGTTGCACCCATACCACATATCATGTATCAAAGATATTAGTTGTACTTGTATTTGCAGGTCTTCCGACGGCAGTGTTTTCAGTTGGGCGCGTTCTCATAAAGCATTTCACCCCTCCCTCTCTCTCGGACCTCATGATTTAGGGGGCATCTATTACATAGTAATTTTTCACTATCCCTGCAATCCCTATCTCACCCATTGGAGGGTCATTTCTGTGACCAATAAGTAGTTTCATGCCTTGAAAATACCATCATTGCATCCCTTACCATGAGGACATAAATCCTTCTGTTGACCATTTCTTGAGAAGAACACTAAAAACATTTGTTTTTGCCTTGGCGCTGGTAGCCGGTTATCCCCTCATGCCAATGAGAAAATTTAACACTAAGCTCGCACCATCTGGTGCTCTATCCCAATTGAGCACCCGCACCACTTTTCTTATGGAAACTTTTAAAAAAAAGGAGGTGAAGTTTCGATTACAACAACTTCGTGGATGAGTCATAGGGAGTGGTTCGACTGAATAACCATGACCTTCCTCCTTTGGCCTCTTGTTTCCACCTTATGGGGAAACCTCCCAAGGGATAAGGCCTCCCTTCCACTATTTTAGGGATCCCAACCTCCTCCTCTCCTCTATAAATATAGCCATCTTCCATTGATGTGCTAGTTGAACAGGTTGGGGTTGAACAAGTTCGATCTGAATGGCTAAAGTTTTGAACATGTTCTAGCTGAACTTGTAGGAAGGAAACTATTGCTGGGAAACTATTGAGAGCTAAGCTGAAGAGAGAGAGCTTTGTCCAAATTCTCGATAGGCTTTGTTGAGACACACTCCTCTATCAGCCTCGCTGAAGGAAGATCATAGCATCAGAGCATTTGGTTGTAATCTCCCTTTTTTCATTTATAATATAAGTGACTCTGATTTTGGTTCCATTCATGTGTTCATTTATTTATGTAATGCAATGAATTATATCCTCTCTGACTGATATATAGTTACATGCTTTATATTTTACATTGTATGTCATTGTTTCCTTGCATGTGTACAGGTGTTTGGATGTGTCGAACGAAAGGATTGTGATCTATCAAGCGAGGGACGAGAAACATCATCTTTTCTTCAACGAAAACTGTGTGGGATTTTAGGTAGGCTACTTATCGCAATCTTTGTCTTTTTGTAACTAGGAACCAACGTCATTGCGTGACTTGATTGTTGCTAGACCCGATCTGGTCTAGTGGGATCGCCTCTTTCCGCAGAGGGGATTTACCTCTTCAACATAACTAAATATGGGATCTATGTCAAATGAATAGTTTAAGACCAAGTTTCTAGAGTTATTTAGGTATGTACTATAACTTAAGGATGAAAAATATAAATTTAAGATATTTTTGAGTGGATTTGCATTAGCATTTAGAGATCGGATTGAGTATGATGGTCCTCATTCACTTGAGGAATTCATTGGGAAATTGAAGCATTGTTATGAACGAAGGAAAGAAAAAGATAAAGTTAAATGAAATCCAAAAAGGAAAAGACCTCAAAATGTAGAAGAGAAAGAGAATGTTGCACCTTACAAGAATTTAATTATAGTTGGAAGGGGACATGGGTCACATCCTGGAGGGCAGCAGAATAAGGGTGATGGTAAAGGATGGTTTCATTGTTGGACATGTGGTAAGGAGCATCTTAAAATGGACTATACTTGGAATTAGGGTGATAGGCCTAATATTTATAGTGCATAGGAGGCAAAAAATGTTGGGGATGTTGGGTAGAGAATTCCTCATAAATATGCATCATTGGATAATAATAAGGCAGATCAGCAAGCATCTATTATCAAGATGGATGGTAAGGTTTGTGATTAAGTTGTTTCTATTTTGTTTGACCGTAGATATAATTATAGTTATGTTAACCCCGACTTGGTGGATATGTGTGGTTTGAATAAATATGCACATGCAAAATATTTTTTTTGCGTAGTTGGCTATAGGTACAAATAAGAGAGTTCATCATTGGGTAAGAGATTGTGCATTTGAGTTGAATGGTATACCTACATTAGTGCATTTGAATATATTTCCATGGGATCATATAATATGATTTTTGGCATGGACTGGTGGTATCTTCATAGGACTAATATGGATCATTATGAAAAATATATCGAGTGTTTAGATGAAAACAAAGAATAAAGGAGCTTGTAGGGTAATAAGAAAGAAACCTCAGTTAGAATGGTGACAGATATGCAGGAAAATCACAATCATAGAAAAGTGCGTGTGTTATTTTTAGTGCATATTTATAGTGATAAAGGTAAGGAGGATGAGGATGCGAAGGAATTGAATAGGTACCCGATCTTATAGTAGTTTTAGGATGTGTTTCCAGCAAATATTTCAGAGTTTTCACCTCACAGAGAAGTGGAATTTTCCATTGAGTTCATAGCACCATCATTGAAGGAACCATATAGGATGAGCACTCCAGAGTTAGTATAGTTGAAGTTGTAGTTGAAGGAAATGCTTGATAAGAGATACATTAAGCCAAATGTATCACCGTGGGGTGCACCCGTGTTTTTTGTGAAGAAGACGGATGGTACTCTCGGGTTATGCATTGATTACATGAAGTTGAACAAGGTAACCATCAAGAATATGCATTTTTTGCCGAGGATAGATGATGTCTTTAATCATTTGAAGGGAGGAACAATTTTCTTAAAGATTGATTTGAGATTGGGATATCATCAGGTACGCATCAAAGAGTAGGACATGTAAAAGACAACTTTTTGGACAAGGTATGTGCGTTATGAGCTTTTTGTAGTTCCATTTGGTTTGAATAATGCTTCAGCTACTTTTATGTGCTTGATGAATAGTGTGTTGCATCCTTATCTAGATAATTTTTTTATTTTCTTCATTGATGAAATATTGATATATTTTAAGAATGAGGAAGAGAAAGTCGAAAATTTAGTAGCAATACTAAGATTTATAAGAGAGAATTAGTTGTATGACAAGCTTATTAAATGCAATTTCTTTTAGACAAAGGTACATTACTTGGGACATGTTGTTTCCAAGGAAGGTATAGCAACGGATCCACAAAAGATAAGGGATATCATGGAGTGGGTAGTTCCTAGAAATGTTGATGAGGTAAGATCATTTATGGGGGTAACATGTTATTATAGGAGGCTCGTCAAGAACTTCTCTCATATTAAATATCCTATTATGTCATTATAAAGGAAAGTTAAGAAATTTGAATGGACATAGGAATGTGGAACCAATTTTGAATAGTCGAAGAATTCTTTGACGAATGCTCCAATGTTAAAGATTGAAAATCCAGAAAAAGAGTTTGTGGGGTGTACATATTCTTGCAAGAGAGGAATTGGTGGATTCCCACGAGTATAATTATCCAACACATGAACTTGAGTTGGCAGTGATAATTCATGAATTGAATATGTGGAAGAAATATCTTCTTGGGAGGAGGTTTGTATTGATGAGCGATCAAAGTGGATTGAGGTATATATTTGACAAACCAAATTTGAATTCCAGGAAAGCTATATGGTTGTACATGATTATTGAGTTTGACTTTGAGAACATGTACATCAAGGGTAAAGAGAACAGGGTTGTAGTTTCTCTTAGCAGGAGGATACATGTGAATCGTATAGAAGTTATGAGTTCTTATGGGACGAACTTACCAGATCATATCATTATAGGAAAGACAACATGATGGGAGGTACATGGAGCTTAGGAACTAGTTAGATTAGGGTACAAGTGATCAAGATATAGACGATAATCTTACTAAATATTGCTTGATCATATTTAGGGATAGGATATATGTGTCGAATGATAGTGAGGTCAAGAATACTATCTTGCAAGATTTTCATGCAAAACTATATTCAAGTCACCCAGGATACCAAAATACATTGATAGCAGTGAAGAAGTTTCATCATTGGCCGAATCTGAAGAAGGATGTGGAAACATTTGTGGCTAGATGTTTGTACTATCAGTAGGTAAATGTAGAGAATAAGAATCCAGGTGGATTACTACAACCTATTATGATTCCAGAGTGGAAGTGGGAGGTGATTTACAAGACAAATTTCTCAACCCAATACAGGCATGATGAGTTTCTTATAGATCCATTTGGATTGACTAATGCTCCAGCTTATTTTATGTGCTTGATGAATAGTGTGTTACATTCATATGTGGAAATTTTTTTTATTTTTCTTCATTGATGATATATTTATATAGTCTAAGAATGAGGAAGAGCATGTTGAACATTTAACAACAATATTGAGATTTCTAAGAGAGCATCAATTGTATGACAATCTTAGAAAATGTAATTTATTTCAGAAAAAGGTACATTACTAGGGACATGTTGTTTCCAAGAAAGGTATAGCAATGGATCCAGAAAAGATAAGCATTATAATGCAGTGGGTAGCTCCTGGAAATGTGGATGAGGTAAGATAATTTATGGGGCTAGCAGGTTATTATAGGAGTTTCATCAAGAACTTATTTCATATTACATATCCTATTACTCATTGCAAACAGAAGGTAAGAAATTTGAATGGACAAAGGAATGTGTAACCAGTTTGGAACAATTGAAGCATGTGCTGACATGTTAAATATTGCAAATCCAAACAAATAATTGGTGGTGTGTGCATATGCTTTCAAGAGAGGAATTGGTGGAGTCCTTATGCACGGAGGATAGGTGGTATGATATGAATCATAGAAACTGAATTAGCATGAGCAAGATTATCCAACACATGAACTTGAGTTGGCAGTGATAATCCATGCATTGAATATGTGGAGGCAGTGTCTTCTTGGAATGAGGTCTGTATTGATGATTTATCATATTGCATTTAGCTATCTATTTGACAAATAAAATCTGAATGCTAGGAAATCTATATGGTTGGCCACGATTAGTGAGTTTGACTTTGAGATCAGGTACATCAAGGGTAAAGAGAATAGAGTTGTAGATGCTCTTATTAGGAGGATACATGTGAATCATATAGAAATTATGAGTTCTCATGGGACAAACTTACATGATCGTATCTTATAGGAAGGACAATAGGATGGAAGGTAGATGGAGCTTAGGCACATGTTATAGCAAGGTATAGGTGAGTAGGATGTGGACTATTGTATTAATACATATGGTTTGATTATATTTAGGGATAACATATATGTGTTGAATGGAAATGAGATAAAGAATATTATATTGCAAGAGTTTCATGCAAAATTATACTCAAGTCACCTAGGATACCAAAAGACATTAACATCAGTGAAGAATTTTTATCATTGGCCGAATCTGAGGAAGGATGTGGCAGAATTTGTGGCGATATGTTTGGACTTTTAGTAGGTAAAATTAGAGTGTAATAATATAGGTGGATTATTAAAGCCAATTATGATTCCATAGTGGAAGTAGGAGGTGTTTTCCATGGATTTCATCACAGGTTTTTCGAGGAAATCTAGACATCATGATTCTATCATGGCTGTGGTAGAGAGGTTGACAAAGTTAGTGCACTTTATTTCAATGAAGTGTACTTATTCATCTAATGATGTAGCACAGGTCTTCATCAGAGATGTAGAGAGGTTGCAGAATATTGTGTCAGACAGTTATGCTAAATACATTTCCAATTTTTGGAAGGAGTTGTTTTCAGGTTTGGGGAAATATTTGACCTTCAACACAACTTATCATCCGTAGATAAATGGATGGAAAAACAGGTTCAATAGGATGTTGGAGGAAATTTTGATGATGTATGTGATGCATCAGCAGAAGAGTTGGTAAGTGTAACTTCTATTGGTTGAGTTTGCTTAAAACAATGTGTACTATGAGTCACTGAGGATGAATCTATTTGAGGCACTCTATGGGTAGATTTGTAATACTCCCAACAGTTGGAGTGATCCATTGAATATGGTTGATAGGACTGGACATGTTGGAAGATATGGAACAAGAAATGCATGTGATCAAGAAGAATATGAGGGAAGCATAGGATATGCATAAAATATATTCATGTCGTAACATTATGTCTAAGTAATTTCAGGTTGGGGAACACGTGTACTTGTGCATCAAGCATAAGAAGAGCTCCTTGAGGATTGGATCATGTACCAAGTTGGCACCTTGATTTTGTGGACATTTCAAGATTCTTGAAAGGATTGGACCAATAGCCTATTAACTTACACATCCTCTAACCGTGAAATTCGATGATGTTTTCCATGTGTCATTGCTTAAAAAGTATGTTAAATATGTTGATCATTAATCCATTGGTCTATATTTCATGTGGAGCCAGAAGGAGATTTTCAGTCAAAACCTCATTTTTTTGCAGAGAAATATTCTCATGCTTCGGAACCAAGAAATCGATAAGGTTAAAGTGTAGTGGAAGCACTTTGGCCATGATGAAGCTACATGGGAGATGGCATATCATATGTAGTCTATGTACCCTTCTCTGTTTACTGGTTGAGAGAATATTTTTGGTATATGATTTGGTGTGATGTTTTGGTATATGTACATACGTATATGGATGTAAATACTTCCATGAGCTATGTTATAAAGCTCCAATAAAAAGTATGGTTATCATGTAATTATGGTTGTCATGTTGTTTTTTTTTTCATGTTGGTTTTCTTCTCAACAAGATGATCATTGTAAATACTGCAATGAACTAAGTTATAAAGATCCATGGGAAGTATGTTTTTCTTTCAGTGGTCTTGCTGGTTGTAAGTGTCATTGAACACTAAGGATGGTGCACCCCCAAGGGGATTCTGTAACAACCCTGGTAAGAAAATATATGTAATAAATTTAATAAAGGAAAAATAGTAACCATGATCACGGGACAAGTATTCCAAGCTGAATGTTGGGAAAAAAATCCTAGTGGGTTTTCAATTGGTTTATTATGGCTAAGGAAATTGGAAAAGGCAATGGAAAAGGCTTTGGAAAGGCATGAGGCATTAATTGAAATTTTATTTATGAAAATAATGGAAATTAGGAGAAAAGGAAGGTAAAATTTCACAAGTTTCATGTGAGGAGGAAAATGAAGAAAAATAATGGAAAATTAAAGAAAACAGAGGCCTCATTAATAAAAAGGCTTCTGAGGACCAGTTGGTACATTTTTTTCAATTAAGTTTTGGATCTCTCCCTCTCTATTCTCTTTCTCTCATAGTCTTGGACACTTAGAGAATTCCTGGATCACTTTAGCATTGGATGAAGGAAATAAAATGAAGGACAAAGAAGGAAAATGGAAGCGAATATTGAGCAAGGAAGAGCAGGATCAAGAGGCTATACTAGTATTTCTATAGGTATCGATTTTAATGGGTGATTTCCTTCCTATGTTTGACATGCATATCTATATTTGGCTCTCTTGATGTGATTGGAATGTTTTTTCCAGGTGTGATAGTGATTTTCAACCTTTGATTTCCATTTTCGGAGAGCCATGGTGTGATGGGTTCTCTTTTACCTGGTTAAGCTTGATTATTGGATGGTTTTGAAATTGAGTGAGGTGGTCTATGTAGAAGAACACAATGCCTATGATTTTTTGGGTTTGTATTATATTATTTCCATGAGTAGTCACGCGCGAGGGGGGTCACAAGGGGGGCGGCAACCCCCCCTGTCGGGGTCCGGGGCAGTGCCAAGGGAATTTTTTTTTTGGTCCTTATTTTCCGATGGGCAGACCTGCCATGTTTTTGTGCATGGTTTTGCACATGGTTTTGGGGCATGATGGTTTTCGCCCCCTGGTATTTTGTAGATCTGGTCAAGGGAACTACGGTTATGTTCTAATCCAGGGTTAATGGATTGGGGTTTATGTATACTTGGGCATGTATATATATGTGTTGTAACACTAAAAGGAAAATAATGAAAAATAAAGCTGGTCGTCCCGATTTGGGATCCAGGGTAAAATCTCTGTGTATATTTATTTTATGTTTTATGTTCTCGCTATTGTTTATTTTCTATTTTTAAGATTTGTTTGCAGATAATTTATGTTCAAGGTTAAAACCTACATTTGGTATCAAAGAAGTTTCGGCTTCAAGGGGACGCCTTTGCTGCTGAGGGGTTTTTTTCTCGGGCTTGAGGTAGATCCTGTTCAGTGGGAGATCTACGGGATCGATTCTAATGGTGAAAGAAGATGGCGAGTGGTGGGAAGATAGAGATTGAGAAATTTAATGGTCAGAGTTTTGAGTTGTGGAAGCTCAAGATGGAGGATCTGCTGGTGGATAAGGATCAGCGGATCGCGGTAGATCCGGGTACTAAACCTACAATAATGTCATATGAAGACTGGAAGAAGCTGGATCAGAAGGCAAAGAGCATAATACAGTTGTGTGTCTCAGATTCATTATTGTTGAATGTATCTGGGGAAGCTAAAGCGAAGACCTTCTGGGACAAGCTAGGGAATTTATACCAATCTAAGTCTCTGGTGAATAAATTGTTCCTGCAGAAAAAGCTGTATAAGCTGAGGATGAAGGATGGAGACTCAGTGATAGAGCATCTGAACACCTTCAATACTGTGGTAAGTCAGCTGTCATATGTTGATATTAAAATCTCAGATGAAGATAAGTGCATCAATTTTTTGTGTTCTCTACCAGATTCGTGGGATAGTCTGGTTATTGCAATAGGTAGCAATACAACTACCTTGAATTTTGATGACATTGTCTCAACCTTGCTGTCGGAGGAAATGAGACGGAGAAATATGGAGGGTCATAATGGAGATGCCTTATATGTACGAGGAAGGTCCCGGAATAGCAACAAGAATAAGGTTTCAAGTGGGAGATATAAATTTAGAGGGAGATCTAAATCTCTTGGAAAATTTGTAAAGGTGTGCTGGAAATGTGGAAAGGAAGGGCACTACAAAAAGGACTGCAGATCTAAAGCTCCTGAGAAAGGAAAGGGATATGATGATGCTCTTTCTGCAGAGGCAAAAACCACCTCGGATGAAGGTGGGGATGTGTATTTTTCTTCTTCTTCAAATACACATGTAGATCATGAGTCATCGTTGATTGAATCGGGTGCTTCCTTTCACTTCACTCCTCCTAGGGAGTGGTTCTGTGAGTATGAGAAATATGATGGTGGTGATGTCTTCTTAGGTGATGATAGGAAGGCCAGAATCATCGGACGTGGAAAATTCAAGCTGAAGTTGCAAGGTGGAAGGGTTAGAACACTTCCTGGTGTTCTGAACATTCCTACATTGGCCAGAAATATGATTTCTGTAAGCAAGATGGATGATGCAGGTGTAAAAAAAGTGTTCAAGAAATATGCCTATAATATGGTTCAGGGAGCACTGGTATTAATGCGAGGAGTTTAGATTGGAACTCTGTACAAGCTTCAGGGAAACACTATTATTCATGGGTGCAATAGTTTTGTGGTTCCCCAAAGTGGATCAGAAAGCCTAGTGGTCTCTAGAGAAAAGACCATGATATGGCATCAAGGGCTTGGACATATTGGAGATAAGGGCCTTCGGATACTGCATGGAAATGGTATGGTAGAAGGTATGTCTAATAGCTCTCTAGGTTTTGATTTCTGTGAACATTTTGTATATGGGAAGCAGAATCGGGTGAGTTTTCCTTTTGGTGCTAAGAGGGCGAACAAGATATTAGAGCTTCTGCACAATGATGTGTTTGGACCTGTGTCGGTTCCATCACTGGGTAAGTCTGTTAATATGTTTCATTCATATATGAATTCTTAAGGAATACATGGATATATTTCTTGAGGAAGAAATCTGAAATCTTTGGAAAATTTAAAGAATTTAAGGCTTTGGTGGAAAACCAGACAGAGAAGAAGATAGAGGTGTTGAGGACAGATAATGGTGGGGAGTTCTGCAAGAAGGAATTTGAAGAGTTCTATAAGAAGTGTGGTATAGCACGATAGAAGACTACTCCATACCCACCTCAACAAAACGAAGTTGCAGAAATAATGAACAGAACCCTGATGGAAAAAGGCAAGAAGCATGCTCAGTGGTACCAAGTTAGGACAAGAATTCTGGGTAGAGGCAATGGAGACTGCATGTTACTTGGTTAACAAATCACCTTCATCAACGTTGGAGGATAAGACTCCACATGAGGTATGGACTGGTAAGAAACCCTCTCTTTCACATCAGAGGGTATTTGGATGTGAAGCATATGTACATGTTCCAAAGGAGAAAAGGACCAAGTTGGGTAATAAATCTGAAAGGTGCATATTTATTGGGTATAAGGATGGTTTAAAGGGTTACAATATTTGGAACCCAGAAACAAGGAAGGTTGTGTACAGCTGAGATGTGGTGTTTAGAGAGGTGAAAGATGTTGTTAAACATGAATTCCTACCAAAGGAACCTAAGAAGATACTGTTTGAGCTAAAGGAGGATGAATCAAACTCTACAACAGAAGAAGACTCAGAAGAGGAAGAGCCACAAACTCCAATTATGAGAAGATCAACTCGGGAAAGAAGACAACCAGAAAGGTATATTCCATCTGCTTTCTATTCAAAATTTTCCTTAACTATAACTGATGATGATCCCAGAACCATCAGGGAGGCAGTAGATTTAGAGGATGGAAAACTCTGGAAGAAGGCCATGGTTGATGAAATTGCATCCTTGCATAAAAATGAGGCATGGGATCTAGTGGAGTTGCTGGCTGGAAGGAATCCCGTCAAGAGAAAATGGGTGTTTAAGAAGAAGATGAATGTAGAAGGCAAGGTGGAGAAATACAAAGCTCAGTTGGTAGCAAAAGGTTATTCCCAGGTACCGGGAATTGATTTGGTGATATTTTTTCTCCTGTTTCCAAAGTTACTTCTATTAGATTACGTTTATTTGTTGCTACTGCATTTGATTTTGAGGTAGAATAGATGGATGTGAAGACAACATTTCTTCACGGAGATCTAGAAGAGGAGATCTACATGAAACAACCTGAAGGCTTTATGGTGAAGGGGAAGAAGGAACTGGTATGCAGGTTAAAGAAGTCTTTGTATGGGTTAAAACAGTCACCAAGGATGTGGTATCAGAAATTTGACACCTATATACGGGGACTTGGCTTCACAAAAGCAATGAGGATCACTGTGTTTATTTTAAATTAATTGGTGACCGTGTTATTTATTTGGTCTTGTATATGGATGATATGTTGTTGATTGGAAATGAAAAGGAAATTATCCAAGATTTGAAGACCCAACTATTCTTCAAATTCGACATGAAGGATCTTGGTGCTGCAAACTATATTTTGGGCATGGAAACTAAGAGAAATAGGGAAAAGAGGAAGCTCTGGTTAAACCAGAGGAAGTATGTCGAGACTATATTGTAGAGGTTCAATATGCAGGATAGTAAACTGGTGAATGTGTCGATTCATGTAGGTGTAAAGATTTTTTCTTAATAGTGTCCCAAGACACAAGAATAAGAGGAGGATATGTCTCGTGTTCCATATGCAAGTGCAGTGGGTAGCCTGATGTATGCAATGGTCTGTACTAGAAAAGACATTGCACATGCAGTGGGAGTATTGAGCAGGTTTATTTCAAACCCAGGGAAGGAGCATTGGACAATAGTGAAGCGGGTTTTTAGATATTTGCGTGGCACTAGTGATTATGGCTTTTGCTACTAGGGAAGACCAAGATTGGAAAGAGTGTTGGAAATTTGTGGTTTTGTTGATGTGGACTGGGCTAGAGATCTGGACCAAAGAAGATCTACAAGTGGGTATGTGTTTAGCCTATTTGGAGGTGTAGTAAGTTGGATGAGTAAAAGACAGTTTGTAGTGGCTCTTTCAACTATAGATGCAGAATACATGGTAGCCACTCATGCAAGAAAGGAAGAAGTTTGGTTGCAGAGATTGTGTTCAAGTATGGGGTTGGTGCAACAAGCTATAAGGATATACTGTGATAGCCAAAGTGAAATTTTCTTGGCTAAGAACCCTGCTTATCATTCAAAGACAAAGCACATTGATTTTCAATATCACTTTGTGAGATATATGGTTAAGGCTAAAAGGGTGTTGCTGGTAAAGGTGGAAACTTTGAAGAATGTTGCAGATGCATTGACGAAGTCTGTGAGCACTCAGAAGTTCTCTTGGTGTAGAGAAACAATGGGTGTTGCAAAGCTAGGCTAATGAATCAGCTCTCCCGTGGCCCCTTGATGAAAGAAAACAAAAAGTGGGAGAATGTTGGGTTTGTGTTATATTCTTTCCACGACTAGTCACACGCAGGGGGGCGAAAGCCCCTCCTGTAAATTGCACCAGGTGCAACAGGGGGGTCACAAGTGGGGCAACAGCCCCCCCTGTCAGGGTATTGGGTAGCACCCTGGGAAAAAAAAATTTGGTCCTTATTTTCTTGTTGGCGGACCCGCCCATGGTTTTGTGCATGGGTTTGCACATGGTTCTGGGGCATGATGGTTTTCGGCCCATGGTATTTTGTAGCTCTGGTCAAGGGAACTATGATTATGTTCTAATCTAGGGTTAATGGATTAGGTTTTATGTATGATTTGGCATGTACATATATGTGTTGTAACACTAAAAGGAAAATAATGAAAAATCAAGCTGGTCGTCCCGATTTGGGATCCAGGGGAAAATTTCTGTGTATATCTATTTTATGTTTTATGCTCTCACTATTGTTTATTTTCTGTTTTTAAGATTCATTTGCAGATAATTTCTGTTCATGGTTAAAACCTACAACAATCCTTGGACTAGAGAATGTGGGATTGCGGTAAAGCTATATTTTTTGTACCTTAGTAGGCCTAGGAATCCTCGACTAGTGAATGGTGGGATATACAGTAAATATTAGAGGTGTGTCCCCTTGATTAGTTCTAGGAATCCTCGACCGATGAATGGTGGGATATATGTCAAATATTGTAGAGTGGAGTCTCTATTAGGGATAGTAATCCTCGATCGGTGAATGGTAGGATATACTCTAAAGCCTATAGAATAGGAGACAAACAAATTCCTCTTGGTGTAGGTGGATAGATCTAGAGGCATCCATGCATTTTTAGGGCCTAGTGATCTGGTGTGGATTGTATTAAAGCCCGAGGAAACCTGGATTGATTTTATTGTGAGTCCCACATGCATGCTTGTAATATGGCACGGGGGTGATTTGCTGAAAGAAATATTTCATTAAACCCAATATATGGTTGAGTGGCACGTGGATGTCCCAAACCTGATTGCATTTTTCTTATGTTAATAAGAGCTCCTCCTTCTTGGTATTTCATGTGTGGTTTATGGATTTTATATCATTGTTATTTTTTTTGGTTATATGTTGGTTATGAATATGTTTTATGACAAACTTGATGTATGGATCTCATTATGTTTTTATTAGAAAATAAATGAGAAATGAAAATATTACCTAATAGATTAAAATGCAGTTATTGAGGCAAGGCATCAATGGTCCTTCATGAATATCAGATAAGTATGAGACACCTATGCTCATATATTTTATTATGACCTGTAGATACATACTTGTGACATGTTTGAAAAAATGTCTGTCATTGCTAGTAGGAGTCATATCAAGTACTTATACCAATGATTTCATTAGTAGACTTATTCCATTATTATTTATCATTTCTGAAGATTTCATAAAGTTTTGGGAAATGGTCTAAGACCTAGCCCTGAAAAAGTGGCTCAGAATCTGGGCTCGCTTACTGAGAACTGTCTAGAAAATTCCACAGTTGTTGGAATTCCTTTCTGTGGGAGTGATTAGAAGGCCTAAGTCACATGAATGTCTTGTCATTGGAGTGTCTGAGGGTATAAACTTGCAAAATGTTTTGTCTTAGGGGTTGGTCACTTGGAAGGGTTGGTTGGCTCTTGAAAGTTCCTTAGCATGTGTGTAAGGTAAAATTGGTTTTGTTATGTTGGTTCCACTTCCTTAACTGTACATAGTGAGTTGAATCACATCGTAGTAGCCTCTCATCACATGTTCACCCTAATGGACCAGTTAGCTTGGGTAAATGTGGGTAGAGAGTGTTACAGCTATCACCAAGTTCCAGTAAATCCCACGTATGTGTGAAATACTATCATCAATTCCAAGGAATACATTTTAGAATGGTTGGGAATTCCCTTCATGTTGAAAAATTCCCTTCTAATTTTATGAGGTGGATGGATGACATCTTATAGCCCTTCACCAACTCATTCATGGTTGTCTATCTCGATGACATACTCATCTTCAACAAGAGCTGTGAAGATCACTTGCAACACATTTGGCAGGTCCTTCAAACACTGTGATGACACAAAATATGTTCCAAATTAGAGAAATTAACCTTTGGCATGACCAAGTTCCAATATTTGGGTTACATCATAGGTGAGAAAGACATGTATATGGATTTGGCTAAGATCCAAGTCATTCGGGATCAGTCAGCCCCAAACAGACTAGAAAATCTTCCTATCTTTTTGGGCCTCGCAAAATTTTATCATAGTTTCTTGTTGTGATTCTCCCATATCACTTAGAATTTGAGTTAGATTACCAAGGGAAAAGTGAAAGCAAAGTTTTATGGGCCCGAGTCCCAACAAAAGGCATTCATTAAGCTGAAGCACCGCCTCTGATCTACACTTGTACTCACATTTCCAAAATTGTAGCAACCATTTGAGATTGATAAAAACACCTCTAATTATGCTATAGGTGTTTTCCTCACCCAACACGTGCATTTAGTGTTCTATCATAGTGATACACATTCTTATATAATTTAGAACTTCCCCGCTTATGATAAATACATGTATTCTATTATGCAGGCTTCATGACAATGGAAACATTACATTATGGTGAAGGACATGGTCACCCACACTAATCACCGACCTCTTTAGTTTGTATAGACACAAGGGATGTTGCGGAATGATCGCCATCAGAAATTTTCTACATATTTGCAAAAATCCAACTTGAACATTAAACACAAAAATGGAAACACCAATCATGTTATAGATTTCCTTAGTCGAGCCCTAGTTGTAGCACTGACTACTGTTCTCAACTCTTGTCACCCCAAGACCTCTGGATGGTTTAAAATATACAAAAATGATCCAGATTTTTCGACCACATAACAATGCTAGAGGATGGAAAGAAAAGTATCGATTTCCACCTTTAGGACACATTATTATGCTACTTGGGCCACCATTGTGTTCCTTCAAGTGAGATTTCCAAGCTAATTTTTGAGGCACACTATAGTCAGGTCATAGGACTTTTTGGTGTGGAGAAAACTATGACCATACTACAAAATTACTTCTATTGGCAAAAACTCCAACAAGATTCTAGAAAATATATTAGATCTTGCGTTTCCTGTGTCATCGACAATCCAACCATTAAGAAGAAATTCATGTACACTCCTCTACTTACTCCCAAATAGTCCTAGGAATCCATCTCCATGGACTATTTTTCCAACCTCCCTTATACCAAGTATGGTAATGTATTTTTATTTATGGTCGTGGACATATTGTCTAAGATGGCTATATTGGGGGTTAGCAAGAAGAGTATCACAGTAGAGGAAATTTCCAAGCTCTTCTTTGAACGAGTGTGGGTACATTTTTGGATCTCATGTGCCATTATATTAGATTGGGAAAGCAGGTTCCTGAGAAAATTATGGTCGAGCCTCTGGATATTATTAGAAACCAAGGTCACCAAGTTGACTATATTTCATCCCCAAAATAATGGCCACACAAGATCGAAAATAGGATGATATTGCACATACTATACATGTACAACTCTAAGCATCCAAGAACCTGGGATGAGAGCCTTCCCTATGTTCAACAAAACTATAGCAACATTCTCCATAGCTCAACTAGTCGTAGTCCCTTTCAAATGGGTATATGATTTCAACCATTGTGTCTGATTGATGTAACCATGCCTCATGCCACTACAGAGATAGAATCCATGCATGTACAATCTGAGGCCGATAAAGCAACCAAATTGATTGAATGAATCCAGAATATCCACGATCAGGTTTATGACATATTGGAGAAGTCCAATGCCAAGTACAAGCAATGACATGATCAACATCGAGGGCCACACAAATTTTAGGTGGGTGACAAAGCTTGGTTGCATTTGCAGAAATAATGCGTTAACAGAGCCCATCGGAAACTCAGACCACTCTAATATGGCCTTACACCATCACCAAGGTTCTGGGATACAATATTTTTGATCTTATCATTCCCCCATTCCTTGGCCTGCATCTAGGGTTGAATGTGGACTGCCTTCGGCCATATGTTCCACCATTACTAGACACATTATACATTGCAGAACAACTCATACGAATAAAGCTAAACCTATACTGCATGGTAGGACACAACTAATCATATCATGGATACAAATAGTAATAACACTCACTAACAAAAAATTCAATTGTATTGGGTTGTCAAAGTCTGCCAAATCTTGCACTAAGGCAAGTGGTTGACTAGGGACCAAGTCTAGTAGAAGTTTCCCCATCTCATGGACACACTCAATGCAATGGAAACCATTTATTTCTAAGGGGGAGGATTTATCCAGGTGGATATTGGTGGCTACCCACCTATTCCACTTGGTTCCCCACTATTATTTCTTTTATTTTCCTTAATTGTATCACAATTTACTATTTTTGGAAATTTTTCGGGTCCTAAAATTTTAGAGCCATTTTGAGGCCCTAAATGACGTTTGTTTTTTAACAGGAAAAATTATGCCTTGTAGTAGGGGTTTACAGTAAAAAAATTTATTCCTTGGATATATATTTATAACGAGGTATCATATGCGTCAAACATAGATTGTATGCCAAAGTTACTACCCATGGAAGTTGATGTACCAATTTACCCCAACGAGGCCTACAAACTTTTTACATTTCATATACTAGGGTTAGTTTTTTTTATGTTTAGGGTTTTTGATTGTTTCTACATAAAAATAAGCATTAGAGCCTCATTATAACACAATTCAAAAGGCATGCATCAACCACTTTTGTTCTTAGATATAAGCTACCACTGTCTGAGCTAGTTTATTTCCATTCTGCATGTAAACATATTTCAATACTTTGTTACTAATGAATTGAAGTTGTGTTTTCGTTATATTTTTATATTTCTATTTATGTCTGTATTTCACTTAATTCCTTCATAAAGTTGTATTAATGATGATGTTTATTATTTATCACATTACAACAATGTTTATTTTTCGTCACATTGCAAATAAATTTTAAATTATTAAAGCTATATTACTAACAATATATAATTAAAGTAATATAAAAATTATATTTTAATTCATTTATAAAAATTATAATGAAAAATAAATATTGATACATTTAAATATTAAATATTAAAATTAAAATTAAAATAAATATTATTATTAACAACATTACCGTTTTTAATAGTTTTAATAACATTAATAATCTTAGTAATAATATTTAAATTAATAACTTTAACCATAATAATATTAATAACATAACATTATCTTTATTGATAATATATAAATAATAGTGTAACATTCCTTACCAAAAAGGAACACTTATATTAATATCATTGTTAATCACATTAATATTATTAAATAAAATTAAAAGTAATGTTAATATTAATATTTTTAATGTTAATTCCAATATTCTTAAGTTAATAACGTTATAATATTATAATAAGATGTGTTTTTATGATATAGTAATACTATTATATTAATGACACTAATAATGTATTTATGTTACAATTAATATATTATTGTTAATGTTATTAATATTTTTATTGTTAATATTAATAATAATAATAATATAGTTATATATATATATATATATATATATATATATATATATAAGGAATATACATGTTTCCATCTATTCATTTATTACATCAAGGCTCAAAGCAACTATGTCAAATTTCATTATGTTCCTTGCTAGAATTGAATTTTAAGGATAACAACTATTTCTCCCAACCACCTACAATAAATTTAATTGACAAATATTTTTTTAATATTATTTATATTAATATTTCTATTAATAATATATTTTTTTAATAATTACACCAATAAGTGTTTCTCTGCGGGTTTGGCTTGGGAAGATTTGGCCAATCAAAAGCTTCGATTTTCATCCTCCTTCCACTATGAATTCGACACGTGTCACTCTAATTTTTTACGCAGTTCTAGAAATGGAATTTACCTTTTGAAGCTCTACATGGAAAGTGTTTTTGTTCCATAAATGAAATTTTTTTTTTGGATATCTACATGCAAAGCATTTATGTGCAGGCAAAATAGTTGCCTCTTCTTTTAGGCTCGTAAGGCAAGGTTGTTCATGCATTTAATCTACACAAGAGAGTGATACATCATTCACTAGTGTGCAAATCAAAGTTGATTCGAGCAACTTCATGCATTCAAGGCGCAAATTAGAGTTGATCTGAGCAACTTCACCCCTTAGATTCAACAACATCATAAATATCTGAGGTACGAATTATCAATGAAACGTTTTCTTCCCACTCTCGCTAAATTATTAATTTTTCCTTCATTTTATTCGAATAAAATGTTGCTTTGTATGGCTACCTTAGCTTCCAATTCTGCAAATTACAAGACCTCGCATGACTGGAATTGATAGAGCCAAACACATTATCTCCACAATGGATCTTAGAAACCCAAATTGCATATTCTTCGCATGCCATATATTTGAAGAATCCCTCTTAGGAAAATATATCAGACTCTGCAATCATAGGAATCCCAAAATCTCTCCAATTAGGAATTCATGTGCAATTTCATAATTAGAGAGAAGAAACAACACCTTCGAGGTAAAAATGGCATTTAGAAGAAATTCTAGACCTTCAGATGAACATCGTTTCTCCATGTTTGTATTTCACTCATATTTACCAAAAATTGAGAGATGGTTTGAAAATCATCTTACAATTTCAATTGATATACTGTGACAGATAGCAAACAACCATTCTCTGTCACCTTAGATTTTAATCAAAGTGGCCAAACTTTTAATGCAAGATGGTATAAGATGTATTGTGGAAAGGTTTGATACCAATAAAATATACAAAGTATTTCTGGGGTCGAATTTTCTCACACAGATTCAAGTCCATGTCAGAGCCATGATGGAACAAAAACCCAAGGATTTATGGCCCTTTGTTCATATTTTGAAAGAGATGCATAATTGAATGATAGATTGATGAAGATTCCTTCCAATTGAGACTCTTAGAGAAGCCCTTTTGTAACCAGTCCACTACTGCCTGAGAAGCACCAGTATGGCAAAGATGGTGTGCATGAATGAATCAATTGAACCTATTTCTCCAGTGTGGTGTTTAATTTTTAAACTATAGTGGTGGGAGCGGGGATATTACCTGTAATCATTATTATCATTTAATTTTATTTTATTTTACTAATCAGTCACTAGTGGGAAAAGGGATATTTTTTATTTTAATGTTTTCCAGGATTTGCATGTGACCACAATCAATATTTCTTGGGCTAGCACACGTCGATAAGCAATATAATGTATTTTTGTCGACTAGAATCTGGTAGGAATTTATTAGCTATTGGCCTTCACCATTATTACATTAGATGCAAATGTTTTATATAAATGGTTAAATCTATTGGAAAGTTACTTTTTGGTCCATAATTTCTCCGACAGGGAGAATATTACTTTTGCACTACTTCAGGTTGCTCCCCATGTCAAGGAATAGTGGAAAATTAATTGTGAGAAAAGGGTCAAGGAACCATATCTATTTACAGTTCCCCCTCTTGAAACACTTTTCGAGACACTCTCAAGGGACAATATTACCTGATGGGGAGATATGAGGACAAGTACATATAGTGGACCATGATACAATAATAAAGGAACTAAGATGTGCATGATCTCACAAATATTTTTCATACTCTATGCACAAATTTGGGTATTAAATACTCTAAGTGACATCTGAGTGCTCAAGTACTGTGTTTTTCTGCATAAATATTACATTAAGAATTAAATGGAGTTCCTGGAAATCTCCTCGCTTGGTGAAACATACCAATATGCTGCAAGGATTGAACAAAAATTTAAACAAAATAAGCGTGATTTTTGGTCTGTGAATCGTAAATTAGGAAAGAGTGCCCCCAAACTGTAGAACAAAGGACAAAGACAAGGCATGGTGACTAAGGACAACCTGCCAAAGTTGCAAGAAAATAACAACATCACAAAGACAATGAAGGACACAGGAAAGTGGTGTGAGTTACATAAGAGCCACGCTCACAACATAAGTGAGTGTCGAGCTAAGAAGTTATTGGTGGTTGAACTGAAAGCTTCAGATTCAAATGCATTTTCAAGCACTAAGTCAAAACCCAACAAGGGGAATGACAAACGGAATCATATTACTGATGTGAAGCCCAATGCCACCATTGCCATCACCAAGATCCAAAATATTGAGCCCGAATATATAGAGGAGGGTGAGCGTCTCTTCCACTCACAAATGTGGGTGAAGGGTTCTATGTTGAAGTTACTTTTCGACACTAGGAGATACAGAACCTCAATTCTGTAAAGGTCATGAAATGGTTAGGCCTACCGATCACACCACACTCACAGTCGTACATGATTAGGTGGCTTCACCAAGGATGAGATCTTCATGCCATCTAGCATTGTCGCCTTCCCTAAAACACCGAGCCCTTCATGGATGAGGTATTGTGTGATGTTGCTCCTCTTCAAGTTTGTGATATATTATTAAGTGATACATACTTATGGAAGCATCATGTTTTGTATGAGTTTAGGCCTCACACTTTTATTATTAATTTTGGTAATAAGTTATACATGATACCTGAGGTAGTCCCACCTACCACCATCTCTTTGATATCTGTTGAGCAATGAAGTAAGATCATCTCCTAGGCTAGGAATTTTTTTTCTTTATGATTTGATCTGAAAGTAAGGAGAATATTGTGGCGACATCCATGGCCCTCGGGAAGGGTTCCTCCATGTAGCAGAAGAAAATGGATAAGTGGAAGAATACATGGACATATATCCTCACTAACAAGGGTATGCTTGCATTGTCAAGTCAAAAATTTAATCAACCTGAATCCTAGAGAACCCATACCCAATGGGATGATATATCGTCGCTCCATTATAGCAAATGAAGAGATCAAGCGGTTTACCCAAATTTCAAGCGTAGACACTAGTTTGATGTGGAATTAAATTCCACATCCAACGAGTACCCATTATGCATACTTTTGAGAAGACCGACATTGATAAAAATTGAAGATACATTAAAAAAGTGTGTTGAACATGTTTTTTTAATGTATCTTCAATTTTTATCAATGTTGGTCATCTCAAAGTATGCATAATGGGTACTCGTTCAATGTGGAATTTAATTCCACGTCCAATGAGTGTCTACACTTGAAATTTGGGTAAACGGATAAGGATATAAGTAAAAAAGACAAGTAAAAAAAGTAGTTTTGTTCTTTTCCCTCCAAAATTTATAACTCTTATTTTATTATTTTAACTATTATTTTATTATTTTTCCTTAAGAGGCCACTTCTAGGCTAAAATTGCCTCTAGTTGTGACAAACCTCGTAAACAAATCCATATAATAAAGTTAATAAAGGAAAAATAATAACCAAGGTCATGGGACACATATTCCAAGATTAATGTTGGGAAACTCATCCTAGTGGGTGTTCATTTGGTTTATTATGGCTAAGGAAATTGGCAAAGGAACTAGCAAAGGCTCTCAAAAGGCATGAGGCATTAATTGGAATTTTATTTATAAAAATAATGGAATTAAGAGAAAAGGAAGGTGAAAGGTCACATGTTGGATGTGAGGAGGAAAATCAAGGAAAATAATAAATAAATAAATAAAATAGAGGCCTCATTAATAAAAAGACTTCTAAGTATGAGTTGGTACCCTTTTTTACCATTTTAGTTTTGGATCTCTCTCTCTATTCTCTCTCACACACTCTTGTACACTTAGAGCATTCTTGGAGCACTTTAGCATTTGATTAAGGAAATAAAAGGAAGGAAAAAGAAGGAAAATGGAAGCGAATATCGAGCAATGAAGAGGAAGATCAAGTGGCTATAGTGGGATTTCTTGCACGTATCAATTTTCATGTGTGATTTCTGTTGGGCCGAGAAAAAGGTATGTTTCACCACCATCTTTACCATGATTTGTCATGCACTTTTATATATTTTCTCTTCATATTAGCAACAGAGTAAAGGAAAATAAAGCAAAAGTGGGGTGGAATGGACGAATGATAAAAGGAGTGTTTGATAATGTAAAAACTGATTTTTCACTATCTTTATTGACGGGGAAGCAAAACAGCCAAACTGCTGACCGGGTGACTCAAAGGCAGCAGACAAGGAAGGCTCACAAAATCATCAGCTCCTACGAATTGGTGGAATATGGAGAGGTAAGGTCACACTTGGAGTACTCAATTGATAGCCATGAAGAATCATGGTCCCATAATGAGAATAATCTGTTACTACTCTTGAATTTTCCTTGAAGCTATAAAAGACCGAAGAATGAACAAGAAAGGAAGACTGTAATATATCTTCCTGTAATAGACGTATTGGGACATAATTGTTAAGTTGTACTAATGTATTTCTCTACGGATTAATAAAGACTTTGGCATTTTTGGAATAGACAACCTCTGAGTATTCCGTAGTAGTAGGCTTTTGGTGGCTTTGGGCACAGCCCTGGGGGTTCTTCCGCTACTTCTGTTCTATACGTTTATTTATATAATTTTCATTTCTAGTTATCCATTGTGTTTTATAAGATTTATTTTAATTGGTTAATTTTGAACGTGAGATATCATAGCTTCACTTTCATTAGACTAGTTTACTATTCATGTCTTCTTATCTAAAATCAATGCTTTTATAATTGTTAGATTAGTTTCAATAGGATTTTTGTTCAATTCTTCATAGTTAATGCTTGGATATTTTCATCATCATTATGAGCATTTGGTTGATGTTTAATTCAAAAGGATGTCATTAGTTTATTAAAAGAGAATTCCATTGCAAAATTTAGAATAATTGATTGGTGTTCAATTTATTAGAGTTTTTTTTCAATTCATTATGGTTGTTGTTCAATTCATCAAAGCGTGTTGTTCAATTGTAGTTTATTATTTCAGTCCTAAGTAGTTGTTTCTGCATAGGCTTAGAATAGAGCTAGCTCCCTTGAATAGTCAGAAGCATTTCATAATTCACTTCCAAGTTGATTTAATTGAACTTCGAGAATTATACAATCTTCCTTATGACAATTTAGAGTAGTCAACCTTTGATGTCCCTTGCAATATATTGTGCTTACACTCTTGAAATAACAAGACTATACCTGGGTTGATAATTAATGAAGAGCAGGTTAACTTTAAACAGTCACCTTTATGACCCAACATTTTGGCTTCATTGTTGGGGAGAGTGTTTAAGAGTGAAGTCATTTATTTCTTTTTCCTTTTGCTATGAAAGAATTGGGTATTAAAAACAAAAGGTAAGAACCTGCGTACTAGCAACAAAAACGCTTTCTCTCTAGCCTGCTTCTCAGCAATTTTGCAGATGTTAGTAGGATAAGTGTTCTTGTTTTATAACTAGAAAGAAAAATATAGAATTAGATAAAAATCCCCCACTTAAATCCAAAAAACCCAAAGGATTGGTGGTCCTTTGCATAACAACATATATAGAAGAAATCATTAAGAAGGTTGAATCCCAGGCATCTGTAGGACCCAGAACCATTCCTACTCAGAGTCCTACTACACTCCCTCAGGTAGCAGCCACACCATCTACAACTGACGCCAAGATTCATAGTGAAACATAAGGGTTTGAAAAAATCCTGCAGCCTGTTGATCATGTAAGTCCTAACCCTTCGAGAGAGGGAAATTATTGCAATTTGCAGGAAGGAGAGGGAGAAACCAACAGTGCAGTACAAGTAAAAACTCCAGAGCCTGGATCCCCTGAGAGATTGGTTAAGACAGAGACACCTAGTATCCCAGATCGAGGAAGTGTTGTAAGGCTTCGTCCACATCCACTCCCTAATTCCACTCAGATTATTCCCCTAGAACAAGAAATTCTTGAAGACTACTTTCATATATTTGATCAAATGGAAAATAACCAAAATTAGAGGCAGACATCAACGTTGGAGTATCCCATTGCTGATTTGGCCACAAATGCCCCTATGAAATCCATTCCATTACAAAACATCCCCACCTTCCATGGGTTGACTTTAGAAGATTCAAATGCATTCTTATTTGAATTTGATGTCTTATGTAGGGGATATGACTACACCACTAACCCTCAAAAACTAAAATTATTTCCCTCTACTTTGAAGGGGACAACATTACGTTGGTTTATGGGGCTCGGTGGAGGAACCATTAATAGTTGGGATCAGATGAAAAACTATTTTCTTAACAAATATCAATACTACTATCAGACTCGAGAATTAAAATATAAAATCTTCAATATGTCTACAAGGGACAGTGAGACATAAGAAGACTACGTTAAAATATTTCAATATAACTTGCAAAGATCTCCATATACTACACTGTCTAAAGATATCTTAAAAGCAACGATGATTAAGGGAATGAAAGAAGAATGGGTCGAAACACTTAATATAATGGGAAAAGGGGACATCTATCAAGAATAATATGATGATATTATTGCACTATGCATCAGGTGTTCTTGAGGTAGTATGCGAAGTAGGCCAACCGGGTGAGAGTCAGCTACAAGAAATTCTAAAAATTCTAGTGGCAACGTGACCAGAGCAGAATTTGGTAATATTTTAGAAGGATTTAAAACTGATATCTTGGGCACACTAACAACGCAACTAGATGTCCTACAAGCCAAGTAGAAGAAATATATAGCAAAACAAAACTTGGCTGTTTTTTTTCCACGCTATCGGAAGAAGCATATCCTACGGGAATGTCCATTAGACATGGTCCATACATGTGCTATTTGTACCAAGGACCACACCACTGACCATTGCCCTTCACTTTCAAGGTTGAAAGTGGTTTTTAAAGAGGCTGAAGAAGAGATAGAACCAATCTATCTAATGAACCAACATTGACAGTGGCAAGCACGACCAAGTATGCCACAAGACTTGCCTCAGTTCTTTTCTTCTCCACAATTTAATCAACAGAACCCCACAATACCATGGCAGAACCAATCACCTTTTTCTACCTAGACATCCCAATCATTTTCTATGTCTCCTTGGCTAACACAACCCTCTTCAGGTAATAATTGGCCAAGTTTTCCTTGTTCTCCCCCCTTACTGGCAAAAAAAACAATATCGGTCCCAGTGGCCTGCCTCCACTTCATAGAACACAAATTGGTATCAAAACTGGAAACAACCCTTGGGAATGAAAAATCTACCGATGGGAACAGGGGTTTAGAATCAACCTACATTACCAGCTCCATACCCAGTCCAACACAATCCTTATCCTATCATGTGTCCTCAACTGCCAGCTCAACCTAATCCTAATCCCAATAATAGACCGGTTCAGCTAATTCAGATTGTCGAAAACCCAAACCCTGAAACTAAATATAAGCAATGCAATGAACTTAGGATGAGATCAAGATGTGTTATTTCACCTAAAGAAGATACGACCCTGCCACAACTTGAATCTAAAATTCCAACAGCACCTAAACAATCACTATGGCAAAAACAAGAAGAAAATGAGGGGAGGGACACAGTTGACCAAAAGGACACTGAAAACCTTATTATTTCCTCCCCTCCATTCCCCGAGAGAATAACATTGGCTAAACCAATAGTCTCTTCAGATTTTGATCTCCTAGGGGAATTAAAAAACCTTTGTATTAAAATTCCTCTTCTGCAGGCTATAGAAGACATTCTTGTCTATGCCAGACAATTAAATAAATGTGTGGAAAGAAAAAACCGTACCAACTATTCATGTGGTGGAAGCACTGTCATACTTACTCTTGGGTAAAGAAACACCAGTAAAATACGAGGATCTAGGGAACCCTATAGTTACTGTAAAAATATTTGGCCACTCCTTTTCGAACACATTAGTTGACTTAGGGGTGGACATCAACATCTTAACTATAGAAAACTGCGAAAATTTAGGCATAAAAACATTAGAGCCCACATCTACCTTGTTGTAACTTGCTGACATATCTATTATCAAACCAAAAGGAATATTACAAGACATTCTGGTTTCTATGGACCCATGGGAATATCCAATAGAGATTTTAGTTATTAACCCAAAAAGTAGGTTAGATGGACACGCCCTGATACTGGGACGACCTTGGTTAGCAACAGTCAATTCTTGCATAGGCTGTCCGAAAGGCAGCATGACGATTGCTAGACTTGATGCCATAAAAAATATTGTTATTTACCAGCCTACCAAACCAATTTTTCCCACTGTAAATATTCACAAGTAGCCACATACATACTAGGAACAAAACATCCGTTCATTGATGACAATAGTTGAAGCAATTGAATTCAAATATCAAACTGAAGATGATGTAATCAATAACTTCATGAATCAGCCATCTGCTTCCGAAAATTTAAAATGCAAAATGTTAAAATAAGTTCTTGATCATGAAGCATAGGAAGACCCCTTGGCAGACATTGATAATCATCACATACCCAAAAATTCCTTTCGCAACAACATACCAAACAAAATTTGAGCCAGGAAAGGATTTAAATATCAATGGTAGTCTGAATAGTAACCAACAAAAAAATCTCATTAAGGTTTTACAGAAATATAAGGGAGCATTTGCTTGCGACTACCCAGAAATGAACGGTATAAATCCTCAGATATGAACACATCACATTTATACTGACAAGGATGTTCGACCCATTCGGAAGCCTCAACGGAGATTAAACCCATATCTAAAAGAAATTTTAAAATGTGAATTGCAAAAGCTTCTTGATGTAAACTTCATCTATCCTATTTTGGACAGCAAATGGGTCTCTCCTTTGGGAGTTGTTCCTAAGAAGAATGGGAAGTGGTGAATATGTGTGGATTGCAGAGAACTAAAAAACCAACACAAAAATACCACTTCCCCCTCCCTTTTATTGATCAGGTCCTTGATACATTATCAAGAAAGCGGTTCTTCTCCTTCCTTGATGGGTTCAGTGGTTACAATAAAATCCAGATAGCCCCTGAAGACCAGGATAAATCGACCTTTACCTGCCCATGGGGTACATTTGCCTATAGGGTATTACCATTTGGGTTATGCAATTCCCCAACAACATTTCAAAGAGCCATACTCAACATTTTTTCTGATTTAGTAAATGAAGGACTCGAAATTTACATGGGCAACTTTACTCCATATGGAGATGATTTCGATCAAGCACTGCAAACACTAGAAAAAGTATTGGGATGATGTATTTCTACCAGATTGTGTTTAAGCAACGAAAAATGTCACATGATGATGACTGAAGGAGTAATCCTAGGGCACTACATCTCTACAGTTGGAATACAGGTATATCTGGAAAATATAGAGGTAATCCTTTTATTAGCCACACCTTGTACGTAGACAGAGGTATGTATTTTCCTTGGGTATGCAGGGTACTACCATAGGTTTATAAATAATTTCTCACAAATTGTTGTGCCTTTGTATTCATTAACTGGAAATGTTGAATTCCATTGGTCTGATAAATGTAACACTACTTTTTCAGATTTAAATAAACTGGTCTCGACTGCACCAATATTTGGTGGCCCCAATTGGGAGCTTCCCTTTCAAATTTCCTCAAATGCATCTGATTCAGTGATAGGGGAATTTCTCAGTCAAGACGAAGATAAAAAGCCTTATGTTATTTAATATATCAGCAAGAACCTCACTCCTGTTGAATTAAACTATACAGTGACCAAAAAGGAGCTCTTGGGTGTTATTTATGCTATTAATAAATTTAGACATTATATAACTGGTTATCAAGTATTATTGTATACTAATCACTCTGCCATTAGATATTTATCCAATAAACGTATTACAAATGGAAGAGTAACTCGTTGGTTGTTGCTTTCCCAGGAGTTTGACATAACTATCAAAGACTACCCAGGGAAGGAGAACGTAGTTGCAGATTTCCTGTCTAGAGTTCCAAAGTCAGATGACCCACTAGCAGTGGACGATCAATTCCCTGAAGAGCATTTGTTTGTTGTAGCAGTAAAAACACCATGGTACGTAGATGTAACGAATTACCTGGTAGTAGAAAAGTTGCCAAGACACTTGACATAAAAATAACGGACGTTGATCATCCAATGCAGTGCTAGATTCTCCTGGATCGGTGGATATCTTTATCATACAGGAGCTGATATGCATATACGCAGATGGATCTAAGAAGATGAGATTTATGACATCCTATGGGCCTGTCATGATGAACCATGTGGTGGTCATTTTGTAGATTGCAAGATAGGGCACAAAGTATTGCAAATGGGATATTATTGGTCTACAATTTTTAAAGATGCCAAGAAATATGTCCAAACCTATGATAGTTTCCAAAGAATGGGCTGCTCGGACCAAGTTGACGAAATTCCATTATAGCAACAATTAGTAGTGGAACATTTCGAACGGTGGGCACTGTACTTCGTTGGACCATTCAACCTGCCATCAAATCAGAATACCTACATACTGGTTGCCATAAATTATGTGACGAAGTGGGTAGAAACAATGGCTTTATCAAGAGCTATGGAAGAATCTATGATCAATTTTCTTTTTGAGATATATGTGTGATATGGCTTACCTCGGGAAGTGATAAATGATGGAGTGGCACAATTTGTGGGAAATAAAATTAATTCCACTCTGAAAAACCACCATGTCACCCATAGAGTCATCTCTCCCTACCACCCGTAGGCAAATGGGCAGGTCGAAAGCCCCAACAAAGTCCTTGAGGCAATTCTCACTAAAACAGTCTCAACACATCACTGGGATTGGACTACCAGACAACCAGAGGCCTTGTGGGCTTACCACACAACATGGAGAAACTGTTGGAAATATGATGCAATGTGTTGTCCTTGATGGCAACCTAATTAATGAATAACTTGAATGTGTAGTTAGAAGCAAAACTGTGACAGGGTAGAACTCCGAACATGCAATGGAAGTTTGATATATATCATAGCATAATTGAAGAAAGAATGACATGGGGAGATTGTTGGCAATAGGTATCTTGAATGTGTTGATGGAAACCTAATTGATGAAGTTGTCATTTATGACAAAGGAAGTGGCAAAGAAGGAGCAGAGACAAGAAGCAGAGATAGCAGAGAACAAATGGTTAGTAGAGAAGAACAAAGGAAGAATGCATCAGTCAAGGAGCAGAGACAAGTAGTGCATTGAAGTAGAGGCAACAAAGATGTGATCGGAGAAAGAAACAGAGAAGTAGAGTAATGGATATGCACTGCGGAGGCACTCCTTAGTACGGAAAGATCATCAGGCCTGTGCTAC
Source organism: Pinus albicaulis (assembly GCA_034641835.2). Classification (NCBI taxonomy): domain Eukaryota; kingdom Viridiplantae; phylum Streptophyta; class Pinopsida; order Pinales; family Pinaceae; genus Pinus; species Pinus albicaulis. The sequence goes on from CM076570.1 coordinate 170,580,951, forward strand.
CGCAGTTAACAACAGTTGTCGATCTGTCGTCAGCGCCCGATGGGCGGGTCAACAGCGGAGGCACCACTTGGGTTAATTATTGGACTGTTTGAACTCCCGTAGTACCATTGATCTTCCACAAATCTAATCGAACAAATATAAAAGCGCGTCGGAACCTGGAGTAGAAGGGCAGAACCACGAAAAGTGAATAGTAAAGGGGGTTTGTGGTTTTCATCGCACCACTCTCAATGGGCAAGCGGTATTTAAGAAGTTGGCTCCAATTCCATAGAATGCTCGACACGTGGCGAGATGGACCCCCGCAAAACTGCCTGTCACTGTATGCCATCGCGCATTATTGTTCGACCCAGGATGCCCAACGATATTAATGTGCACTGTCGTTCTGGAAGAGAGGCATTGGACGATGGTTGTTCGAGAAAGATGTGCGAAGGCTAACCAAAGTACGACGGGCCATCGCACGTTAACGTTCAGCATCGAAGGTCGAGCGATATGCTTATACGCTGTCGATCTAGAAGCTTTCTAATCTAACGGTGATCGGACGCTGGACTTGCGCAAAGTTTATTGATCATATTTGTGGGCCCGAGGTCAAAGGCTTATCATAAGATTAATTGTTTTAAAGCATTAAATGGCGAAGGGTTAACCGTAATCCTAAAGTTAAGTTCAAAAGTATTAAATTAATTATTTAATCACCAAGATCATTAGAACAATGTGAGTTACTCGTGACATGGAGACCCTACTAGATTATCTTTTTGACCCCGTTTAGGAATACCATCAGTAATTGAATGGTTTTTGACCCATGTTTTTAATAAAGGAGAAAAATATATAAGGTGATGAGAATCATAGTACGTGGTGTGCATGCGAAAGGGTTAATGACGAACGAATCTCTTTTAGAGATATTTGTATGAATAAACTCTGATATATCTAGATCTATCATGCACCTATGAAGATGATAATCTCTAGATCAGACGATGATTAATCCCTGGTTTAATCGACTAAAGAAATCATGAAGAACGTGTGCATGAGTGAGGGTTGTGAATGAATACTTCACTCTGAAGTATATATGTATGGAATGGGTAACAGTTTGCTGAAAGATCTGAATTAAGGATGCACCTCTGAAGAAAATGAATAAATTTGGTATACTGCAAGGTATGTTGTGTGGAAGCTGCTTGATCCAGTGAGGAAATTTATGAAACATGGTCTGCAGTAGTGCTGAGGGTTGAAGCCTTCAGTGAGGGGGTTGTAGCTCCCTTCCAGTGGTAGCTGGTAAACGAGAGTAGGGGGTAGTTTCTCCCTTCCAGGAGAGGCTGGTAAACAAGAGAAGGTTGTAGCCTTCTGCAGGTGGGTGCCTGCATGCTGGTAAGAGTCTGCACCAGCACAAAATTGTAAGAATTTTTCTTTATAATAAATATTGAAGACAGAGACAAAAACAGCGGTGGTTTTCTCCCGAATTGGGTTTCCACCTTAAATACTAGTGTTCATGTGTGTTGCTATTCTATTATTACTACACATGCTTACTGCTTACTAAACATCTGATGAATGATTGATGCAATAATCTAAGTAAAGAATCAAATGTATAATAAGTTCTCTGGACATAAGAAAGTTTTCTTAAGAATATCCACATTTGTATGCAAGTTGGCTTCAGTAAAGTAACGTATGGGTTTAAGAGAAACAAAAGTGAAATTTTTTTCAGTTAGCTCAAAATACTGATTCACCCCCCCCTCTCAGTATTTTTCCAACAATTGGAATCAGAGCAGGTCCTTCTAAAAAGCTTAGCCGCTAGAAGGAAGATCAATCAAGATGAGCAATCAAGAAGGATTAGCAACTATCAGGCCTCCGCTCTTCAACGGAAACAATTTAATCTTCTGGAAAACAAGGATGATATCCTATCTTCAGTCTCTGGGAGCAGATGTATGGGCTATTGTTGAAATAGGATATCAATATCCAACCGCAGTACCAACAGATCCAACGGAAAGAAAGAATTATGAAACAAATTCAAAAGCGGTCAATGCACTATTGGGAAGTCTAACTAAATTAGAATTTGTCAAATTCATGCAGCTGAATATAGCAAAGGAAATATGGGACAAAATCATTCTAAGTTATGAAGGTGATGCAAAGGTAAAAAGTGCTAAACTCCAAACTCTCAGAATTCAATATGAGAATCTAAAAATGCATAACGAGGAGAGCATTGCCAATTTCTTTTTACGTCTTGATGATATTGTAAATCGTATGAGAAATCTAGGAGAGACAATAACCAAATCTACTTTGATTGAGAAAGTTTTATGATCACTAACGACAAAATTTGAATCAAAAGTTTCTACACTTGAAGAAAAAAAAGATCTTCAAAATCTTACTATGGTGCAACTTCATGGCATACTAACTACATATGAAATGAGAAGAGGAGGACAATCTGAAGTCAAAGAAGTTGTCTTTAGAGCTTCTACAAAAGGGAAAGAAGTACAAGAGACAGAAGGATTAGGGTATATCTCAAAAGAAGAGGAGGTGAATTTTGTAAAGAAACTCCAACTTGGTACAAGACGATTTAGAGGTAAGCTTCCTTTCAAATGTTTTGCTTGTGAAAGAGTCAGTCATTATGCTGCTAAGTGTCCTCACAAAGAAACACATGAAAAGGGAAAAGAAGTAGCAAGAAGGAATAAGAATCGGTTTAGCACTAGAAAAAGTTACTATACTCATGAAGATAGTGATGGGTTATCTGACAGTGAGGAAGAATGTGAACAAGATCTTAAACTTCTCATGGCATTTGAAAAGGAATCTAAAGAAGAAAAAGATACTATTATGGATGCTTTAGAGGATAATGATTTTCTTGATGAATTTAATCAACTCAAGATATTCTTAGAAGAAACTAAAAGATGCTTAGAAGAAAGTAAAATATCCATAGAAACTCTGAAAAATCAGCTTGAAGAAAAGGAGAAACACAATGAGAAATTAGAATGTGAAATTTTAGGTCTAAGAAAAGAAATTGAGAAAATGAAGACTTCGAATCTTAGATTTGCTAAAGGATCTGAAACCTTAGATGAGATTATCAAGGTACAACGTTCTCCTCTTATAAAGACAGGTCTTGGATATATCGGAGTATCTTCTCAAGCTTCAGCACCAAATTATATAAAAGTAGCTACAGCCATCATACAACATTCTGCCACTCAGCAAGGGAATAAAGAATCTTTACAGATAAAGCATGACCATCTCAATTCAAAGGACACTAACAAGAATACCTTTCAAAGAAACACCAACCAATAGGTAAACTCAAGTAGAAGATTTTATGATCGCAGAAATTTCTTCTTCAATGGACAATGTTTCTCATGTCACAGTTTTGGTCATACAGCTATTCAATCTGTTTCATATAAAACCATTATGACAAGAGAAGCAAGAAAGAAAAGGCTGGATATTGGAACAAAGAAGAATACCTGTAACAACTTTTCTCCTCTTCAAAATCAAGTTGAATGTGCTTATTGCAATAACTTTCGCCATGAAGAATCTGAATGTAGGAGAAAAATCCAGCCAAAAGAGCAATTTCCTTCAAGCTCCAAAGTGTGGAGAAAGAAGGAATTACAGGTTGAAAATTGTGGCATAGCTTTATTTGTAGAAGGTGAAGAAAATCAATGGTACATTGATAGTGGATGCTCTAAACACATGACAGGTGACAAAAACAAACTTCTTGCATATAGTGCTCTAGAAAAGGAGAAAAATGTTACATTTGGAAATGATACTCCTGTTGTTATTAAGGGAAAAGGGTCTATTTTTCTAAAATAAAAGGTGAAAGCTAATAATTTCATGTACGTAGATGGATTAAATCATAATCTATTAAGTGTAAGTCAAATGTGTGATCAAGGAACTGAAGTTGCCTTTAGTTCAAAAGAATGTGTGGTACGTGATCTTGATACAGGTAAAGCAATTATAAAAGGAAACAGAACTCCAAGCAACCTGTATGTATTGAAGAACTGCAAAGAACAATGTTACTTGAGTAAATATTCAGAAAATTGGCTATGGCATACAAGGTTGGGGCATCTGAGTTTCTCTCAAATCAACAAATCAAGCAGACTTAAAGCTATTCGTGATCTTCCCAATATTACTCTACCTGAAAGTATAATATGCAAATCTTGCCAATTCGGTAAGCAGACCAGAGTGCAATTTAATGCCAAGGAAGGATCATCAAGTAAGCCTCTTGAACTCATTCATACTGACATATGTGGACCTGTGAAGAAAAAGTCACCACGTGGTGAACAATACTATATCTTATTTATTGATGATTTCTCTAGAATGTGTTGGATTGGGTTGCTTAAACACAAAGATGAAGCATTTGAGAAATTTCAGATCTTAAAAGCACTAGTTGAAAATGAATTAGATCTAAAAATCAAGTGTCTTAGATCTGATCGAGGAGGAGAATATACATCAGATGAATTCCTTGAATTTTGTGAACAACATGGCATAAAAAGACAGTTTTATGTAGTTGGCACTCCACAACAAAATGGCATAGCTAAAAGAATGAATAGAACAGTTCAACAAATGGCTAGAGCTATGCTTGATGATTCTGGAACACCTGACACATTTTGGGGAGAAGAAGAACATACAACGGTAAATATTTTTAACAAGGCACATGTTTGTGTAAATAGTGATAAAACTCCATATGAACTATGGTATGGTAATCCTCCCACTGTGAAGAATTTTAGAGTTTTTGGAAGAAAATGTTTTATCAAAAATAATGATGAAAAACTTGGCAAGTTTGAACCCAGAGCAGATGAAGGAATACTTCTTGGTTACTCCTCTAGGAGTAAAGCATATAAATGTTACAATAAAAGACTACGAAAGATTGTTGAATGTATTGATGTTGCTATTGATGAGTCTCCTGCAGCTCCTAAGAAGAAAAACAAACAACAGATGAAGAAGATGATGACATATATCCTTCTACATCAAATAGTAATGATATAGACAGTGAACCCAATGAAGAACCTGAAGATGATTTATTTGAAAAATTTCCATCCAGATATGTTCAAAAGAATCATCTAGAATCTCAAATTTTGGGAGATAAGGGATCAGGTGTACAAACAAGAAGGACTCTTGTAGGATCTTCTAGCTATCTGACATTTCTATCCACTATTGAACCACACAATGTCAATCAAGCTAGCAAAGATGAATGTTGGATTCAAGCCATGAATGAAGAACTTGATCAAATTGAAAGGAATCACACCTGGGAATTAGTACCAAGACCTCATGACAAAAATGTCATTGGAACTAAATGGATATTCAAAAACAAGTTATATGAGAATGGGGATGTTATAAGAAATAAAGCTAGACTTGTTTACAAGGGGTTTGCTCAACAAGAAGGTATAGACTTTGAAGAAACTTTTTCTTCTGTAGCTAGACTTGAAGCCATAAGAATGTTTCTTGCTTTTTCAAGCTTCCAACAAATCAAAGTTTATCAAATGGATGTTAAATCTGCTTTTCTCAATGGAGATCTAGAAGAAGTTTATATAGAACAACCAGAAGGATTCATTTTGGGAAATGATGAAAATATTGTTTGTAGACTTAAAAAGGCTCTATATGGTCTCAAACAAGCTCCAAGGGCATGGTATTATCGTCTTGACAAATATCTTCATCAACAAGGATTTTCAAAGGGGTCTGCTAACAGCAACTTATACACAAAAATTGAAAATAATAAACTATTGATTGTGGTTGTATATGTTGATGATATCATTTTTGGAAGTAATGAAGAGTCTATGAGTCAGAAATTTGCTTCTGATATGCAGCAAGAATTTGAAATGCCTTTACTTGGGGAACTAACATTCTTTCTTAGCTTGCAAGTCCAACAAGAAATAGATGGCATATTCTTATCACAAACAAAATATCTGAAGCAAATCCTACAGAAGTTTGGCATGGAAGAGTGCAAACCTGTAAGTACACCAATGGTAACCAGATGTAATCTCAGTTCTCATGATGATTCTCCCACAGTGAATCAACCAGAATACAGATCTATGATAGGAAGTCTACTTTATCTCACTGGGACTAGACCAGACATTATGCATGTAGTTGGGATTGTTGGACGATTCCAAGCTAATCCAAAAGAGTCTCACATTCAGGCTGTCAAAAGAATATTCAAATATCTACAAGGAACTCAAGACTTTCGACTATGGTATCCAAAGAATGTTGATCTTACTCTTCATGCTTACACTGATGCATATTGGGTAGGAAATGTTGATGATCGGAAAAGTACTAGTGGTGGTGCATTCTACATGGGGCCCAGGTTAGTATCTTGGTTCAGCAAGAAGCAAAGTTCTATTTCCTTATCTACAGCAGAAGCAGAATATGTGGCTGCTGCATCATGTTGCACTCAACTTCTTTGGATGATGCAAACCTTACAAGACTTTCAAATCAAATGTTCACCTCCTATATCCATCATGTGTGATAACACAAGTTCCATCAGTATCTCAAAGAATCCTATTATGAATTCCAAGACCAAGCACATTCCCATCAAGTATCACTTCTTACGTGAACAAGTGCTTGAACAAAAGGTGAAGTTGGAGTATGTGCCCTCGAAAGAACAAGTTTCTGATATATTTACCAAACCTCTACCCAGGGAAGCATTCGAATATCTCAGAGAGAAGCTGGGCGTAATCTCTGCCATACAGAAGATAAAATCTACTTAAATACCAAATATTAATTTGGTTTTGAGCTGCTCCGGATGCACAGGCTAAGGGGGAGCTTTGGTCATATGGAAAGGATGCATTGTTGGCATTCTAATTATTTGCTGTGGTCTGATCTCATACTTGAGATTCTTTGGTCTTGATTGTATAATTTATTTCTTTAATATGATGTAATTTATTATATTCAGTCATATGAGGACTTCTTCAAATTTGTAAACCCACTTGGTTGGGTACTTGAGTCACATGTGTAAATCCACTTGATTGGATCATTGGTGTAAGTATGAGTCATTGGTGATAGGAAAGGTCATAGAGTCATGTACTTCATTGAAAAATATGGTTGAAGATCCAGTGTGAACTCAGGGGGAGCATGATAAATTCAGTACACTTCATATCTACAAAGCATGGTTTGGTTTTGATCTGATCTTTTCCCTTGATGTCAAAGGGGGAGAGTATCATGGTGTTTGAATAATGGTTATAATCAATGTATCTATCTGTTGTGGTGATCAAACACCATCATGGTTGCCATCAAGTCCAAAGGGGGAGATTTTTGGCAATATGATGCAATGTGTTGACCTTGATGGCAACCTAATTAATGAAGAACTTGAATGTGCAGTTAGAAGAAGAACTGTGACAGGGTAGAACTCTGAACATGCAATGGAAGCTTGATATATATCATTGCAGAATTGAAGAAAGAATGACATGGGGAGATTGTTGGCAATAGGTATCTTGAATGTGTTGATGGCAACCTACTTGATGAAGTTGTCATTTATGACAAAGGAAGTGGCAAAGAAGGAGCAGAGACAAGAAGCAGAGATAGACGAGAAAAAATGGTTCGCAGAGAAGAACAAAGGAAGAATGCATCAGTCAAGGAGCAGAGACAAGTAGTGCATTGAAGCAGAGGCAACAAAGATGTGATCGGCGAAAGAAACAGAGAAGCAGAGTAATGGATATGCATTGCAGAGGCACTCCTCAGTATGGAAAGATCATCGGGCCTGTGCTACCGCAGTTAACAACAACTTTCGATCTATGGTCAGCGCCCAATGGGTGGGTCAACAGCAGAGGCACCACTTGGGTTAATTATCAGACTGTTTGAACTCCTGCAGTACCATTGATCTTCCACAAATCTAATCGAACGAATACAAAAGCGCATTGGAACCTGGAGTAGAAGGGTGGAACCATGAAAAGTGAACAGTAAAGGGGGTTTTTGGTTTTCATCGCACCGCTCTAAATGGGCAAGCGGTATTTAAGAAGTTGGCTCTGATTCCATAAAATGCTCGACACGTGGCGAGGTGTACCCCCGCAAAACCGCCTATCACTACGCGCCATCGCGCGTTATTGTTCGACCCAGGATGCCCAGTGATATTAATGTGCACCATAGATCTGGAAGAGAGGCATCGGATGGTGGTTGTTCAAGAAAGATGTACAAAGGCTAACCAAAGTACGTCGGGCCATCGCACGTTAATGTTCAGCATCGGAGGTCGAGCGATATGCTTATACATCATCGATCTGGAAGCTTGCTAATCTAACGGTGATCGGACGCTAGACTTGCGCGAAGTTTATTGATCATATTTGTGGGACTAGGGTCAAAGGCTTATCATAATATTAATTGTTTTAAAGCATTAAATAGCGAAGGGTTAACCGTAATCCTAAAGTTAAGTTCAAAAGTATTAAATTAATTATTTAATCACCAAGATCATTAGAACAATGTGAGTTACTCTTGACATGGAGACCCTGCTAGATTATCTTTTTGACCCCATCCAGGAATACCATAAGCAATTGAATGGTTTTTGACCCATGGTTTTAATAAAGGTGAAAACTATATAAGGTGATGAGAATCATAGTACGAGGTGTGCATGCGAAAGGGTTAACGATGAACGAATCTCTTTTAGAGATATCTGTATGAATAAACTATGATATATCTAGATCTATGATGCACGTGTGAAGATGATAATCTCTTGATCAAACGATGATTAATCCATAGTTTAATTGACTAAGGAAATCATGAAGAACGTGTGCATGAGTGAGGGTTGTGAATGAATACTTCACTCTGAAGTATATATGTATGGAATGGGTGACACTTTGCTGAAAGATCTGAATTAAGGATGCACCTCTGAAGAAAATGAATAAATCTGGTAGACTGCAAGGTATGTTGTGTGGAAGCTGCTTGATCCAGTGAGGAAATTGATGAAACATGGTCTGCAGTAGTGCTGAGGGTTGAAGCCTTCAGTGAGGGGGTTGTAGCTCCCTTCTAGTGGTAGCTGGTAAACGGGATTAGGGGGTATTTGCTCCCTTCCAGGAGAGGCTAGTAAGCAAGAGAAGGTTGTAGCCTTCTGCAGGTGGGTGCCTGCGTGCTGGTAAGAGTCTGCACCAGCACAAAATTGTAATAATTTCTCTTTATAATAAATATTGAAGATAGAGATGACAGAAGCGGTGGTTTTCTCCTTAATTGGGTTTCCACCTTAAATACTGGTGTTCATGTGTGTTGCTATTCTATTATTACTGCACATGCTTACTGCTTACTAAACATATGATGAATGATTGATGCAATAATCTAAGTAAAGAATCAAATGTATGATAAGTTCTCTGGACATAAGCAAGTTTTCTTAAGAATATCCACATTTGTATGCAAGTTGGCTTCAGTAAAGTAACGTATGGGTTTAAGAGAAACAAAAGTGAAAAGTTTTTCAGTTAGCTCAAAATACTATTCACCCCCCCCCCTCAGTATTTTTCTAACAGAAACACCACTGGATATTCTTCGTACCATTTGGTATTTGGAAGGGAACCAATTTTTCCTATCGAATTCGAAATAAAGACTCTAAGAACATACCAGGAAGTGGGGCTGGATTTGACAGAGGCCCAGATTAGAAGACTCCGGAAAATAAATGAATTGGATGAAACATGGGTACTTTCTCTGCAGTGCACTACAATTATTCAACAACAATGACCTAAGTGGCATGACAACCTCATAAAAAAGAAGACATTCTAGAAGGGAGATTGGGCACTTCTCTATGACTCTAGATTGAAAGACTTCTCGGGTAAGTTACAAAAAATGTGGCTCGGTCCATAAGAAATCCAGGTTGTACACAGAAATGGTACCATTACCTTGACTACCATAGATGGATCTGGCTCCACCTTCCGAGTCAATGGAAACCGGGTGTTCCTTTATCATAAACCACTTACAAAAGCATTTTTCTGCTAGCAGGTGCATGACGATCCCACCATCCAAATTTTATCTACAGGGGATGATGTCCCCGCACCTTTAAGTTCATTAAAATTTGTTATTTCCTCTTGTAAATATTTTATATATGTCCCCTAAAATTTTTAGTTTTTCTCATTGATTGTATATTCCATCTCTTATTCATGCTCATAGCTGCATTCTTTTTCTCTTATCCTTTATTTTTTGTTTTTTGTTCAAACCTTTGAACGACTGTTGTTCAATCTAATTGAACAACTGTTGTTCAATCCAATTGAATATATTTTGTTCAATTCAATTGAATGGCCATGTTTTTGTGTGTTTATTTTGTTGTTCAAACCTTTGAATGGTTGTTGTTCAATCCAATTGAGCAGTTGCTGTTCAATTCAATTGAATGACCGTGTTTTTGTGTGTTTATTTTTCTGTTCATACCTTTGAATGACTGTTGTTCAATCTAATTGAACAACTATTGTTAAATTCAATTAAACGATCATGTTTTTGTGTGTTTATTTTTCTGTTCAAACCTTTGAACGACTATTGTTCAATCCAATTGAATCATTGTTGTTCAATCGAATTGAATAACTGCTGATCAATTCAATTGAATGGACATGTTTTTTTGTGTTTATTTTGTTGTTCAAACATTTGAATGGTTGTTGTTCAATCCATTTGAACAGTTTTTGTTAAATCAAATTGAATAGTTGTTGTTCAATTCAATTGAACGACTGTGTCTTTGCGTGATTTTATTTTTGTTGTTCAATCGAATGGAAAAACTGATTTCTTTTCTAAGCATGTTTTTTTCTTTTTTTTTGTGATGATCTCTCGTCGAATACCCACTCCCCTTTACACATCCTTGCCATAAAAGCCATATTTTGAAGGGAATTGGCACCTGAAGAGGAGAAAAGTAGTGATATTACTAATATGGTGATACTTTGAAACTTCTATGGAAATCTCTACTTTGGAAGCTGACATGGTTTATTTATGCAATGAAGGGCTAGACATCTCCTATTCAAACATATTATCACACAGTTCATTTTCATATTCTTATGTTGGTATATATTTCTACACTCTCAAGTAGAAATTCTCCTTGACATGAGGATATAGGAATAAAGAGTGTTAATTGTATTGGCATTATTTTTACTTATAACACCATCCCTAACTCTTAGGGAGTTAATGATCCTCCCTTCATGTATAAAGAACAGTAAAATATTATTTCTATGTGCAATTATTAAGAGAGAATAGGGGGTCTCATCATGAGCCAACTTACCATGATCATAAGGGTTTAACATGTGACATGCCCACAATGGCCAACACACCAGGGTAGTGACCTTCTCGACAGCTCAAACTTCTTGAAGGACAATAGGTCTCATCATGAACCGGCTTGATCACTCTGTTACAATCCTAGTGAGTGGCAGTTTGACTATCTAGCCACCACACCAACACAGTGGTCTTTCCATAAAACAAGAAAAATGCCTACTTTTCAAAAAGGAAACTATTATGTCTATATGCAAATTTTTAAGAGATAATAAGGTGTCTCATCATGAGCTAGCCTACCATGATAATAAGGGTTTAACAGGTGGCATGCCCACAATGGCCAACACAGCAGGGTAGTGACCTTCTCGACAGCTCAAACTGCTTGAAGGACAGGAGGTCTCATCATGAGCCGGCCTGATCACAATCCTAATGAGTGGCACTTTGACCATCTGGCCACCACACCAGCACAGTGATCTCTCCATAAAATAAGAAAAATGTCTACTTTTACATAGAGGATTCTGGCTCTTTTTCGGGTAAAAATAGCAACACTATCGAGGCTATGAACAGTTGTTGGAAGCAGTGACTCTTCTTATGGTATGGAAGTATTTTCCTAACAATATCCAATTACTTTTATATACCTTATTTCCTATTAATCCATTTCTCAGATAAATGCACTACTTGAATAAGTGTTATCACTATCTACCCACATAATTAACTATGAATGAATTATCTTTTCATGTCTGAATTAAGGGATGGAAACACCAATCATAATCCGGCACTTGTCATGCTTCTGCCATGCTAAACCATCAAAATAGGACATCCTCTCATAATAATTTATATCCCGCTTTTCTCCCCTTATTTGGCCATTTCCACCTATGATACAATTGTGATGATTATTGATTTCTAACCTTTACCTTGTATGCATTCATGATTGTTGCAATCTGTGCTCTTTTCTTGAGCTCCAAGGCCATGGATGCCCTTCTCTCGTAGTGTGATTACTGATTTCTGAATTTTTCCCCATATGCATTCATGATTGTTGGAATATTTCCTCTTCTCTTGAGCTTAAGGCTATGGACACCCTTCTCCCGATGGAGGTGGTACAAATATCCATAATGAATAGAATGAAAATTCCCCATGCAACTCCCTTTGGATACGCTGATGGGACTAAAAGATCATTGCATTTATGATATGAGTTTGCATTTTTTTGCATGCAATGTTTTGTTTTAACCAACAGGGCCAGAGAAACACAGACAGAAGAAGAAACGAGTTCAGATAACACATTAGCCATGGGGGGGAATTCTCTCCGCAATGAGCCCACAACCTTCCAAGTCTCAGAATCAGCTCGCAACATTCTCGAGCAAGTTGGCTAGATTCCATATCCACACAGACTTTAGGGGTTTAACACAGAGATAACAGTTGAGTTCCTGCAAAACCTGCAGGAAGGGCATACCACAGTCAGAGGAATAATCATACCAGTTGCTGAGGAAACCATCGCTGAGGTCTCTAGACAACCAACAGAGAGAGAAATATGGACCAAAAAAAAATTTTGTTTACAAGAAGAAATATTAGTGCAACAGGACCCAGGTGAACCATTAGAACGAAAAGGGAAGGGTATTAATCCTACATCCTTGTAGAAGCCTTGGAAAGAATCGGCAGTGTTCATTCAAAGATAAATCACCTACGACAGATGCCAGGATGTGGTAAAGTCTGGCCAACTTAATCTATTAGTTGTTCTCAAGTGAAAAATTTCAATTAATTTGCCTTTTTTCCTGAATTCTATATTTCAAAATACTGTTGTTCGAATTAGAAAAGCCAAAAACCCCCAAGCAGTCGTCATCGACCATGGATTTATTAAATTAATCATCATTGATGAGCTAGGAAAAAATCAGATAACTTGGGACAAATTTGCTAATCCTTCCCTACCTACCCCTGAGAAAAACCTTGTCAGAATAGAGATTGAACTTACAACCATACCCAGGAGAGCAAGAGGGAAAAGGACCCATGTTTCGACCTAAGAACCAGGGAAACGAAGATGGTTTGAAAGGCTACAACTATGGCAAGAGACCTCTGAATTTCCAGATGAGGTGGGACCATCCCATACACCACCTTCAAGCCCTCAAAATATGCCCTTACAAGAATACGAAGACAAAATGGCTCAATTTCTTGAGAAAATGAGAGCATATCGTGAAATTGGAAGCCCATATGAACAATTTGAGGGGTAGAGGGACCTGTTGAACCAGTCTGCCACTGGCAGCAACTCTTACCACACTGAAATACTACCCCACCATGATGAATTGCATGCTTTAAGGGTCTTATCTCCCTCTGATAACGAATGGATGAGTAGGGAAGATTGGATAGAGGGGATATCTGAATCTAGAAATCAGTTAGGAGACAATGTCCCATTAGAAAAAAAATGCAAGCACTGAGACAATTCCCCTAACACCTGAGGGAAATATTATCTCGCCTAGTCAGGACATCAATGCTGAAATTAACTCTTGGACACATGAAGAAAACACCATTGCTGATAAACTTAGAACTAGAACAACTATTTCTGAAACCGAAGCCACTTCTCCTCCTTCCCTTGCCAATACCTTGCTAAAAGAAAAATCAACTGAGAAGAAGTTAAAGAACATGAGCATAAAGTGCAAGAGATTGATAAAAATGATAAAAAATATGAGGAAACAGTTGAAAGAAGTGAACAAGGCTCAGGAGCCTGAGAAGGAATTGGCTACCATGGGAAACCAAACAGATTTTTTTACCCAAATGGTAGATACTGCTGAAATTTCTGTACAGACTGACCTAATGGACAATATTGAAGCCTCTGTACAAACCAATTTAATAGATACCACTGAAGTTTCTCTAGAGACTAAGTTAATGAATAAGGTTGAAGCCTCTGTACAAATGGAGTTGATACATACTGTCGAAGCCTTTGAGCAGAATAATATGGAACTTACAAAAGATTAGGGGACTAAAAAAAAAGTGACACTTACCTACACTCTCCTGGTAGAAAAGGCTGCTAATCAGAAGTTGCACAATGAATTAATTCAAGTCCAGTATGAATTTGCCTAGTGTAGAAAGGAAGTAGTACCCTTACAGGAACATTAGGCACTACTGAAGCGGTTTAAATACCTTTCTGCAATTGAGGAAGAAACATTTGCGCAACCCAGGGAAGAAAGGACAAAAGTAAAGAAAGCACAAGAACAAGTGGAATAAGCTAAAGAGAAAACCAGTATGGTTTTCTCTCTTTACTCAGATATATTAACTTGCAAGGAATCAACCAGTAACTATGTTTTATTCCTAGGAACGATATTTATTGTTGAAATTCAAGGCTTTCAAGGAAGGGAAGCCCACCACTTTTAAAACCATTGAGGGATTTGTCAAGTATTGCAATGAGAAGGATGAGTAGGTCCAACATCTTTTGTGTGAATTATATTTACACAATTTCTTTATAGACAAGGACAGGGACAGTAACCCCAACCCCTTCATAGGGGACTTTCAGTTCTAGGCTTTCCTATATTTTTCCAAGAACCAAACTCGGTGGGCTAAGGCCTACAACACCTTTAAGAAAAGAGAGCATAGCCTAGACCTATGGGTCAAAGGGGAACCTACTAAACCCATGTACATGTTTACCCAACATAAGAAATTCATGGAGAAGAAGGGAGTGATATCCAAGTTAGGACCTATTCACAGGGATATTCTACAGAATGGGTGGGCATAATTCCAAGAAATTCAGGAAGAAGCATTAGTAGTAGCCAAACAGAGATGGCTAGCCTCTACAAATAGTGTGAAGAACATAGATCCATTTGGTTACAGGAACTTAAAAGTTGCTACTTCCAGGTTCCTTCTGTACAACAACCTAATTTTGAACATGGGTCCTACATGGATAGGATGTAGATACATATGCCCCCTCATCTGGTACCCCCCTTAAGACTATCATCACGATTATGAGTTACCAAAGGGGCACAAAAACACAACATTTGCACAGATTAAACAGAGGCATGGTTTCATACTTTACAAAGAAGAGGTATACCCTGCATATTCTTTAACCTAGCTACACCTCAACCATTTGTTTGCACGAGGACCTGCAAAAAGGTAACCAGGGGAGTATTTTGGGCTAAGAAAAAGGTATGTTTCACCTCCATATTTACCATAAATTTTCATGCACTTTTATATATTTTCCCTTCATATTATCAATAGAGTAAAGGAAAATAATGCAAAAGTGAGGTAGAATGAACTAATGATAAAAGGAGTGTTTGATAACATAAAAAATGATTTGTCACTGTCTTTATTGATAGGGAAGAAAAACAGCCAAACTGCTGATTGAGTGACTGAAAGGCAGTAGACAAGGAAGGCAGACGGAATCATATCGGCTCCTATGAATCGGCAGAAGATGGAGAGCTGTGGCCACGCTTGGAGTACTCAATCAATAGCTAAGAAGCAGTAGGGTCCCATAATGAGAAAGATCCATTACTACTCTTGACTTCATGTTTAAGCTATAAAAGGCTGAAGAATGAACAAGAAATACATACCTGTAATAGACGTATTGGGACAGAATCGTCAAGTTGTACTAATGTATTGTTCTGCGGATTAATAAAGAATTTGGCATTTTTGGAATAGACAACCTATGAGTATTCCTTAGCAGTAGGATTTTGGTGGCTTCGAACCAGCACTGGGGGTTCTTCTGCTACTTTTTTTCTATAAGTTTATTTACAGAATTTGTGTTTCCAGTTATCCATTGTGTTTTATAAGACTTCGTTTAGTAAGTCAATTGTGAACGTGAGATACTATAGCTTCCATTTCATTAGACTAGTTTACCATTCATGTCTTCTTATCTGAAATTAGTGCTTTTATAATTGTTAGATTAGTTTCAGCACGATTTTTGTTCAATTCTGCATATAGTTAATGCTTGGATATTTTCATCATCATTGTGAACATTTGGTTGATGTTTAATTTAAAAGGATGTCATTAGTTGATTAAAATATAATTCCATTGCAAAATTTAGAATAATTGATTGCTGTTCAATTTATTATAGTTGTTGTTCAATTAGTTACAGTTGTTGTTCAATTCATCAAAGCATGATGTTCAATTGCATTTTATTCTTTCAGTCCTAAGTATTTGTTTCTGCATATGTTTAGAACATAGTTATCTCCCTTGAATAATCAGAAGCATTTTATAATTCACTTCCAAGTTGATTTGATTTAACTTCGATAATTAGACAATCTTCCTTATGACAATTTAGAGTAGTCAACCTTCGATTTCACTTGCATATATTGTGCTTACACTCTTTAAATAACAAGACTTTCCCTGGGTTGATAATTAATGAAGAGCATTGAGGTTACCTTTAAACAGCCACCTTTATGACCCAAAAATTTCCTTGCTAGATTTGGCATGCATGGTACATGCATGTGTGTATTTGATTCACTTCATGTCATTGGCATGGGTTTTTCCAGGTGTGATAGTGATTTTTGGCCTTTCATTTCCATTTCCAGATATCCATGGTGTGAGGGGTTATATTTTACTTAGTTAAGTTGTATTTTCAGATGGTTTGGAAACTGAATGAGGTGGTGTCTGTAGAAGAACACAAGGCATAGGAATCCCTGGACCAGAGAAGGTGGGATGCAGTAAAGCCAAATTTTGTGTACCTCCATAGGCTTAGGAATCCTTGACCAGCGAATGGAAGGATATACAGTAAATCCTAGAGATGTGTGCCATCGATCAGGCCTAGGAATCCTCAACCGCTGAATGTCAGGATATATGATAAAGCCTAGAGGATGGAGTTTCGATTAGGTCTAGAAATCCTCGAGTGGTGAATGGCAGGATATACGGTAAATTATAGAGACTAGGAGACACAAAAATTCCTCACGGTGTATGTGGATAGATCCATAGGTATCCATGCCTTTTTAGGGCCTAGTGATCTAGTGGGGATTGCGGTAAATCCCGAGGAGACCTATATTGGTTTTGTTGTGAGTCTCACATCCATGCTTGAAATATGGCACGAGTGTGATTGGTTGAAATAAATATTTCGTTTAGCCCAATAAATGGGTGGGTGGTACATTGAAGTAGCAGACCTGGTTGCATTTTTCATATGTTAATAAGATATCCTTCTCCTTGGTATTACATGTGTAAGTGTACTTTTTCATATGTGGTTGTGATGGCTTTTATATCCTTGTTATTTCTGTTGGTTATATGATGGTTATGAGTATGTTTTATGACATAATTGATACATGGATCTCATTATGTTTTGATTAGAAAATGAATGAACAATGAATATATTACCTAATAGATGATAATGAATCTATTGTGGTAAGGCATCAATGATCCTTTACAAATCTCCAATAAGTATGAGACCCCTATGCTCAGATCTATTGTTATGTCCTTTATATTATATATTTGTGACATGTTTGAAGAAATTCATGTCATGGATAGTAGAGGTTAGATCAATTACTTGTACCAATTATTACATTAGTAATCATTTATTAAGGTTTCATGAATTTCTGGGCAGTGGCCTGAGATCTAGATCTGAAAAAGTGGCTCAAAATCTGAGGTCGTTGGCTCGGATCTATCTAGAAAATTCCATATTCGATCACATGCGTTATTGTGGGAGAGACCAGAAGGCCTCAGTTGCATGCATGGCTTGTCATGGGAGCATCTCAGGGTCCACACTAGAGAAATGTTAAAATGTCTTACGGGTTGGTCACTTAGAAGGGTTGGTTGTGTCTTGAAGGTTTTGTAACATGTGTGGAAGGTCAGTTTGGCTTCGTTATGTCAGTTCCACTTTCTTAACCGTACATGGGGAGTTGAATCACATCATAGTAGCCTCTCCTCACATGTTTACCCTAATGGACCAATTATCTTAGGTAAATGTGGGAAGAGGATGTTACAAAGTGGTATCACAGCATGGTTTTGTTATCTTTGGATGATATCTAATACCACAGAGTGGTATTAGAGCATGGTTCACCCCTTGGACTGGATGGGTGATGTATTAGTCATGCATACATTTCAATTTCATATCTGTTATTTTTTATTGTGCTCTATGTGTTTGTTTCATATGCATGGTGGTGTTCATGGGTGCAGTTGTGTTGCCATGTGAAAGTTGATGGTGTTGTTGTTGGATATGTTTGACATGTCAGTTATGAATGGACTATGGATCTTAATTTTTATATATAGTTATGCATACATTGACATGTTTATATTTGTCATGCATGAGGTCATGGTATGTGGTCGGTATTTTCATGCATTATGTTATCACTACACTAAAGCTGATGGGTTTTTCAACAGTCAATTCAGAGTAACTATTTCAAACCAATTTTGGTTGGAACTTAGTCTTTCCAACCTGAGAGGGATCTCTCAAGGAAATGTATTATTTTCAACATATAATGCTTGGAACAAATATGGCTAACTCTTTAGTATGCTTTGAATGTTTTCAGCAGGTGAAGGATGTAAATTAATGGCTACCATTGGGCATCGAGTTAGAGTTAAACTCAATTACATAAAAAACAACTTTGATGGAAGCTGAGGCATGTGTAATCTCATAAAAAAGACATAGGTAAGCTGGAGTATGTTTAACCATGAATTCCAGGTGATTACACATAAAGAAAACTAAATGAACATTGAAAAAATAGATAAGAAAAACAAACATAAGAGTACATGATGAATCTCAGGTCTGAGAGAAGCTTTCTACAACTATATATTACTGACTGAGAAATATTGCAAAAATATCATATGACATAACATTAATCAAAACCTTATCTAACTCTAAAAATCCTCCATTTATAGAGTGAGGACTCATAAAAATGATTTTCTACCTTGCTAGCTTCGAATTCCTACCTCATAGACCTATTTCAAATAGGATTACATCACTTAGAGACTTCTTAGGGATATTTTCTGTTTGGCAGAGTTTGAATACAAAAAGTACTCTTCTTTCATTAAATAGTTCAACAAAACCCTTTAATAACCCTCTTAAAATTAAACTAGCTAATTTTCCGAGTGTATTGGATTGTTGATGGGTCATTATTCCACGTGGATGTTGAGTTGTAAGTCTTCCAAGTCGAATTTTACAATTTTTACATAAATCTGGTTAGTGAAAATTCTAAAAAAATAGGCCTCAAAGATGAGTGCATAATTTCCAAACCCTGATGGATTTGCAAAAAATAAGAGAGGTGTTTGTAGATAGGATTGTGCTGAAGAAAACCCTCCTTCATATTTCCAAAATATTTTTTCATTTGGTCATAAATTGAAGTGGAAGTTGATTGCTTGAATAGTCATGTACAAGAAATTTCAGGAGAGTTCGTAGCAAAGAGTTCGTAGCATTTTCCAGTTGGCAATATCTGCAACCATTATGAACTCTCTTCTCATTGGAGGGTATTCATAGGCAAAAAGACTTAAATATAGGCTGTTACCTACTCCTCTTAAGATAAAATTTTGAAATTATAACATAAAATCATCTTCATCGAGTTTGTAGTGAAAACTCGGCTTTAAGCCTCGAGTATGCTATGAACTTGCCTGATATTTTCTAGTTTTTGAATTTTTCACTTCTTACCCCCAAAAAATGTCCATAGTTGTGTGAAATTATGAGAGGAAGCATCATAAGGCAAAATTGGCTTGAAACATGTCGTACCCTTATTCATGGAACAATAGGTGACTCATCTTCTACTAAAAATGGACCTATTTTTCTCAAAACTAGGGGTGAGAAATGAGCTCCTATCTCCCGATCCTTGCTAGATGTTACAAAACGGGAGGAATTTTTTGTAAATAATATCATTATGAATAAAATCCTCTCTTTATTTTTTGAAAACCATCTTCAGATGTTCGGAATCTGCATTTGAAAAACATGTTTAAAATAGGGAAAAAATGAACTCTGAAAAATAGATCCCAAAGAGATATTTGAATCTCCCAATTTGTAACACTTGTGAGGAAAGTGAAAAAGCTCAATGTTATTTTATCCATGTTTGACAATAACCTCTCTCAGTTTTTTATATCTTATCTCTTTTTACCTCGTAAATACTATTTAATTTGACTACTTAAACAAACAATAAACACAACAATCCCCTTGTATCTTCTGGCAAAAACACATGAAACTAGCATTGGTGAAGGCTTGTGTAAAACTTGGATCCTCCATAACCAATTTCAGGTCCATAGGCTCATATATAACTACTGAACCTCCCTTGTTGGTCTTCTTATGTGCAGCCATATCTTCCACAACAACGATGCCTGTTCGAACTCTTGACACTTGCAAAAGATTGTCTATGACAACAAAATGCTTGTTGACACAGCTAGAAACTACCTATGACAACAACTAGAAAAATGATGAATGACAAAAAATGGTGGAAACGGATCAATTAGCTCACAAGGATGGAAAGGTAAGTGATTTATCTCAAATAGATGAAGGTTAAATTATGAAAGGAAAATATAAGGGCAAAACATAATGATATGGTTGTGATAATGTCCAATCATGCCATACACTGAATAATGACTCATAACAGGTAAGCATATGATGGAAAACTGACCCCTAACCACTGAAAAAATGACAACTCATCGATCCCCTTACCAATTTCAGAAAAACACGAGTTCGTAGAGAATTTCGTTAGAAAGATGACATATTCGCTATGGAATTGTCAAGTGAGTCCATAGCAAAAATAACCTATTTTTCACATAAAACACTGCAGACTCAGGTAAAAAGTGAAAAGTGTCCAAAATGACTTATTTAACCTCATGTATCCAGATTTTTAAAAATTTACTTATGAAAATACCTTAGTCACATGACTTAAAAACATTTTAAACCCTTTAAGGCTATACACCAACCATGAAATTTGATCAATTTTCATGAATCTATTTGACCAACACAGTTGACCTAACTCAGAATGACATTCCTAACCAACCTAATTTTTATTAATGATAACACATTGATAACTGGATAATGGTTGAAATCATGTTTATATATTGTTATGATTATGTTTATACATGTATTGCACTAATCTGGTTTATCTTGTAGATGAAATATCCTCCCTTGAGCTATAGTGAGGTATGTTGATTATCTTATGGTTTGGGTTTAGCTGATATGGTATGCTTCCAGGAAAGAGATCAAAGATGACAAACATGATGGTAGAATACAGTTCACGAGATTCTCTCTATGGATCAGATCAGTAGCGTGGTGGTGGGAATTATTCTGACTTAGCAGACACATTGAGAAGTATGAAGGTAGAAATAAGAATTTTTAAAGAAGATAACGATAAGATCATTCAAGAATAGGAGAAATAAGAAAAAGTCAATGCAACAATATTTCAGGGTTTTTTAGAATTGCAGAGATAGGTACCACTTCAGATCATCCATGGATAAGACAATAGGACTAATGGGGCATATGGAAGGAGATCTCATGGTGGGGATAAGTCGGATATGGATGACACAATCAAATATGGAAAGCTCTTGGGTAACTCTAGATAAGAGATGTGATGGACATGTGTTCTATTCTAGTTCTGGTTCTGACAGGCACTATGATCATCATCATTATCATCCATTGAGGATGAGTGACATGGGATATTTTCCAGATGAGTTCAAGAAATAAAATCCACCTACATTTGATGGATATTTAAAGAAGCCAGAAGATGAAGATGCATGATTACCTGGGATGAAGAGCCTCTTTGGGTTGCATGATTACACAAAGAATATGAAGGCTATAATAGCTATCTTTAGCCTCAAAGGGAAATCAAACATCTGGTGGGAATATGTGACGCGAGTTAGAGACATTAGGACATAAGAGTTTATTTGGCATGAATTTAAGAGACTTTTCAAGAAGAATTACTTGTCAGATAGGTACTATGACAACAAATATAAGCATTTATATGAGCTAAAGATGGGATAGATGAGAGATGAGGAGTATATGACCAATTTTCTAGAGTTATTTAGGTATGCATCGTAACTTAAAGATGAAAAAGATAAATTTCAGATATTTTTCAGTGGATTTCCATTAGTATTTAGAGATTAGATTGAGTATGATGATCCTCATTCACTTGAGGAAGTCAATGGGAAATTGAAGTATTTTTATGAACAATCAAATCACAATATAGAATCACAATAGGGGTGGAAAGGGAAATACAAAGATAAATTTAAATGGAATCCAAACACGACGAGACCTTAGAATGTAGAAGAGAAATAATGCTGCACCTTACAAGAATTTTAATGTAGTTGGAAGAGGACATGGGTCATAGCCTGGAGGGCAGCAGAATAAGGGTGATTGTAAAGGATGGTTTCAATGTTGGACATGTGGTAAGAAGCATATTAAAAGGGATTATCTGTGGAATAAAGGTGGTAGGCCTAATATTTATAGTGCACAGGAGGTGCAGACTATTGGGGATGTTGGGCAGATCATTCCTCAAATCTATGCATCATTGGATAATAAGAAGGCAAATCACTATGAATATATTATCTAGATGGACATGCTTTGTGATCAATTCATTTCTATTTCGATTGACCCTAGATCTAATTATAGCTATGTTAACCCTGAATTGGTAAATAAGTTTGGTTTGAATAAAGAAGCACACTCAAAATCTTGTTTAGCACTATTGGTCATCATTGGGTAAGAGCTTGTGCATTTGAGTTAAATGGTATACCTACATTAGCGCATTTTAATGTATTGACATTGGGATCATATAATATGATTTTGGGTATGGAATGGATGTATCTTCATAGGAATAAGGTGGCTTGTTATTAAAAAAATATCAAGTGTTTAGATGAAAATGGAGAAAAAAAGATCTTGTAGGCTAATAAGAGAGCAACATCAGTTAGAATGGTGATAGATATGAAGGAAGCACTTAGTTCCATAAAAGGGTGTGTGTTATTTGTAGTGCATATTTATAGTGATAAAGGTAAAGAGGATGAGGATTTTAAGGTATTGAACAGGTACCCTATCTTACAGTAGTTTCAAGATGTGTTTCCAGTAGAGATTTGAGAGTTGTCGCCTCACAGAGAAGAGGAATTCTCCATTAAGTTGGCACCAGGGGTAGCACAAGCACCAAAGGAACCATATAGGGTGCGCACTCCAGATTTAGTATAGTTTAAGTTGCAGTTGAAGGAAATTCTTGATAAGAGATACATTAAGACAAGTGTATCATCATGGTCTTCACCAATATTGTTTTTGAAGAAGAAGGATGTGTAGAAATTATACAACAAGCATGTATATCTTGGATTCAATCCGATCTAAAAATGTACTAAAGTTAAATATTGAATCGTTTCTACAAATTAATTGTGAAACTAAAAACACAATCGTCAATCACATGAAGCAAAGAAGAATCAAATCAAACCACAACACCGATAATTTCCTGGGGAAAGCTTACTGGTCAAAACCCCTCTATCATATATTGTATATTCCATAAGGAATCATGAAACAATTGCATACAACTCTTATCACAAGAGTCCTCCTATATTTAGCTAATTGTCTCACACTGATCCAGAAAAAATCAGGCCAATACTCAGCCAATTCTTAGTCTGTATTTAGCCTACCTTGCTAACGCAATTCATGAGGAATGCAATCCCTATTCATAAGGAATTCCAACCTCCCTACACTGCGCTGAGTATCATGGGCATCATGTGGTGTTTTAACTACTCTTGGGTAGCGTGCTAATATCATAATTGATAGTTACACTTCCCTGTCACCTAGATCTCAACTGGGTCTCCACTGGAACTACCATGCATGCAACTAATAATATTAAATCCTCAGTTGCATGTGAGATCATTCATTGTGAATTAAATAATAGTTAATTCACTTGATCTCTCACTAGTGTATCTAACAGTTACAACTAACACAATTGAGTTTAACTCACTTAACTGAGTTAAACTGATTACAACCCATTAGGGAATTTTTGAGGTCCAAAATGGGCCTCCTAAGGAAATTATAAAATAGTAGTGGAAATAATAAAATAATATTTGATTACATCATGAAATTTTAGAGGGAAAAAAGAAAAAACTATTTTTTCAACTCATATTTTGCATTTATCTCCCTAAGGTTTTACTTAAATTTTGAGCAGGAATACTCGTTCGATGCAAAAATTAATTCCTCATCAAAGGAGTACCTATGTTGCATACTTTTTATGGACTCTTCTACATGAAAAATGATAAATACATGAAAAATGTGATTGCAATCACATTTTTTCATGTATTTCTCATTTTTCATGTAGCAAGGTCCATCAAAAGTATGCAACATGGGTATTCCTTGGATGAGGAATAAAATTTTGCATCCAACGAGTATTCCCACTCGAAATTTGAGTAAAACCTTAGGAAGATAAGTTCAAAATACAAGTTGAAAAAGTATTTTTATTATTTTATTATTTTTTAATCTTTTTACTTTTTTACTGCAAAATGGTGAATCATCCCCCATGGTTGACATCATCATCTTGAATCCTATTGGTTCTTATAAAGTTTATTTTGGTTGTACAATTTTCTTAGGAGGCCCATTTTAGACCTCAAAATTCCCCTAATGATGCATTATCTAATGCACCATTGCACTTCGAACTCTGTTACAACTAGAATTACTTTGCAGGCCTCATTGACTACCTTCAACTTGAAATTCATGAGCTAACTGAGTTTATCACACTTAGTTAACTATTACAATTTATTTTGAGATTAGATTACATTTTATTGTCCATCTTAATTAAGGGAAAATTAAAATAGACACTGCACCAAATTTAGCCCACACCAGTGTAGGTGCTGCTAGGACCTATAGTCCCACACTAGTGTAAGTGTTATCATGTTGTTTCTGGATGCCAATTTCATTGTTTCTTGTTGCAAACTTAAACACTCCCTCTCAACAAGAAAGGAATGCCCTTGCATGTGACATGCACCTCTTGCATGTGACATGCACCTCTTGCATGCAAAATGCAACTCTTACATGCAACATACAACCCTTGCATGCAACACTTTTCTAGTGTTTCTTGCAGATGCAACCCTTGCATGCAACACTTCTCTAATGTTTCTCACACATGCAACCTTTGCATGCAACACTTCCAAAACTGAATAGCCTCCAAACAACTGAATCAGTATAATGCATCTTTCATCATAATCTTCTGACTATTGCTAGTTACTGCACATGTCTACAGGACTCTCTGCATTGTTCACATTTGCATCCATGCACTCTGCACTGCTGCCATCTCTTATCTATGCTCTAGTATCTGACACATGTCACTCTAATTTCTGTCTTCCTGACATCTGACTGCATCAATCTAACAGATCGTGCTATTGCTTCTCTATGGGCTCCTTGTATTCAGGTTTGATCGATGAGATGCACCATCTCAATGAACCCTTCCCAATTTATTCTTTGGATTAATTTTTCACATCACCCTACCTCACAACCGGAGGTATAGCTGCATGTACTCCCTCTGCCCATCTATCTCGAAATTTCTTTGCATGAGTGTTTTCTTCGACTCCCTGATTCTCATCCTGTGGCTGCTCCACATCCCGAGGTTCATCCTTTGGAACCAAGAGTTCCTCATCTCCATGCAAAGGAAGCTCCCTCTCAAGGGAAAATTTCATGGCTTTCTCATACTTCCCAATTCTTACTCGTGCACATTATAATTGTCCCACCATTGCAAAATTTTCTAACATAAGAACTAATTTTAAATTGACGATATCTCCCTCATCCGAGCTCTAATTCGACCGATTTTTTTTTTCAATTTGGGTATTTTTTCACAAGGAATCTAAATATTCTATTTTTTTAAAATATAATCAAAGTTTTTAGATATTCCCTACAAACTCACGCACCCAAATAATTCCTTCTCTCATACCATGTATAAAATTTATAACACAACTTCGATACCATGTAGAAATTATACAACAAGAATGTATATCCTGGATTCAATCCAATCTAACAATTTACTAAAGTTAAATACTAAATCGCTTCTACAAACTAATTTCGGAATTAAAAACAAAATCATCAATCACATGAAGCAAAGAATAATCAAATAAAACCACAACACAGATAATTTCTCTGGGAAATATTACTACTCAAAACCCCTCTAACATATATTGTATATTCCACAAGGAATAATGAAACAATTACATACAAATATCCTCACAAGATTCCTCATGTATTCAGCTAATTGTTTCACATTGATCCAGACAAAATCAGGCCAATACTCAGCCAATTCTCAACCTTTCTTCAGCCTACCTTGCTCACACAATTCATGAGGAATGCAATCCCTATTCACAAGGAATTTCAACCTTCCTACACTGCGCCGACTATCATGGGAATCCTGTGGTGTTTTAACTACACCTGGGTAGCCTGCTAATATCACAACTAATAGTTACACTTCCCTTTCACCTAGATCTCAACTGGATCTCCACTAGAACTTACATGCATGCAGATAATAATAGTAAATCCTCAGTTGCAACTGATATCAGTGATTGCAAATTAAATAATATTTAATTCACTTGATCTCTCACTAGTGTATCTAACAGTTACAACTAGCACAATTGAGTTTAACTCACTTAACTGAGTTAAACTGATTACAACCTGCATTAACCAATGCACCACTATAGTTCGAACTGTGTTACAACTATAATTACTCTGCATGCCTCGCAAACTACCCTCAACTTGAAATTCATGAGCTAACTGAGTTTATCACACTTAGCTAACTATTACAAGTTATTTTGAGATTATACTACATTTTATTGTCCATCTTAATTAAGGGAAAATTAAAATAGACACTGCACTAGATTTAGCCCACACCAGTGTAGGTGATGCTAGGACCTGTGGTCCCACACTAGTGTAGGTGTTGCTTGGACCTCCTGGTCCCACACTAGTGTAAGTGTATTCATGTTGTTTATGGATGCCAATTTCACTGTTTCTTGTTGCAAACTTTAGCATGATGGTACTCTCAGGATATTCATTGATTACAGGAAGCTGAACAAGGTAACCATCAAGAATAGGTATTTTTTGCTGAGGATAAATGAGTTGTTTAATTAGTTTAAGGGAGGAACAATGTTCTCAAATATTGATTTCAAATCGAGATATCATCAGGTAAGCATCAAGGAAGGAGAAATTTATAAGAAAAAATTATAGACTAGGTATGAGCATTATGAGTTTGTTATAGTTCCATTTGGTTTGACTAATTCTCTAGATAATTTAATGCGCTTGATGAATAGTGTGTTATGTCCTTATCTAGAAAAGCTTTTTATTGTCTTCATTGATGATATATTGATATATTCTAAGAATGTGGAAGAGCATGTTAAACATTTAGCAACAATATCGAGATTTATAAGAGAGCATCAGTTGTATGATAAGCTTAGCAAATGCAGTTTCTTTCAAACAAAAGTACATTACTTGGGACATGTTGTTTCCAAGGAAGGTATAAAAATGGATCCAGAAAAGATAAGGGCTATAATGGAGTGGGTAGCTCCTAGAAATGTGGGTGAGGTAAGATAATTTATGGGGATAACAGGTTATTATAGGAGGTTCATCAAGAACTTATTTCAGATTGCATATCCTATTACGTCATTGCAAAGGCAGGGTAAGAAATTTGAATGGACAAAGGAATGTGCAACCAATTTTGAATAGTTGAAGAATTTGTTGACATGTTAAATATTGAAAATTGAGGAAAAGAATTTGTGGTGTTTACATATGCTTGCAAGGGATGAATTGGTGGAGTAATTATGAAGGAAGGACATGTAGTATGATATGAATTATAGAAACTAAATTACCACGAGAAAAAATATCTACTACATGAACTTGAGCTGGCATGATAATCTATGCATTGAACATGTGGAGGCAATATCTTCTTGTAAGGAGGTTTGTATTGATTATTGATCACAATGGATTTAGGTATCTATTTGATAAATAAAATATAAATGATAGGAAATCTATATGGTTGGCCACAATTAGTAAGTTTGAATTTAAGTTCAGGTACATCAAGGGTAAAGAGAACAAGGTTGTAGATGCTCTTAGCAAGAGGATATAGGTGAATAATATAGAAGTTATGAGTTCTCATTGGAAAAAATTACAAGATCATATCTTACAGGCAGGATAATAGGATGGAAGGTACATGGAGCTTAAACACAAGCTATAACAAGGTATAGGTGAGTAGGATGTGCACTATTGTCTTACTACAAATGGTTTGATTAGATTTAGGGATAGGATATATGTGTCGAATGACAGTGAGATCAAGAAGATTATCTTGCAAGAGTCTCTTGCAAAACCATATTTAGGTCACCCAGGATACCAAAAGACATTGACAACACTGAATATTTTTTATCATTGGCCAAATTTGAAGAAGGATGTGGTAGAGTTTGTGGCTAGATGTTTGGACTTTCAATAGGTAAAAGTAGAGTGTAAGCATCCAGGTGGATTACTACAACCGACCATGATTCCAGAGTGGAAGTGCGAGGTGATTTCCATGGATTTCATCATAGTTTTGTTGAGGACATCTAGACATCACGATTCTATCATGGTTTTGGTAGACATTTTGAGAAAGTTAGCACACTTCATTCCAGTGAAGTATACTTATTCAACTCATAATGTCGCACAAGTCTTCATCATAGATGTATTTAGGTTGCATGGTGTTCCGCGAAATATTGTGTCAGATATCGATGCTAGGTTCACTTCCAAGTTTTGGAAGAATTTGTTTTCAGGCTTTGGGATAGAGTGGATCTTCAACACAACTTATCATCCTCAGATATATGGATAGAGAAATAGGTTCAATGGGATATTGGAGTACATCTTGAGGATGTATGTGATGCATCAACATAGGAGATGGGAGGAGTACCTTCCATTGGTTTAGTTTTCTTACAATAATGTGTACTAGGACTCACTGAGGATGAGTCTATTTGGGGCACTCTATGGGTGTAGTTGTAATACTCCCATCAGTTGGAGTGATCCATTGAATAGAGTTGATAGGACCAGACATGTTGGTAGATATGGAACAATAAATGCATGTAATCAAGAAGAATATGAAGGAAGCATATGACAGGCATAAAATTTATGCATATCATAACATGATGTCTAAGGAGTTTCAGGTTTGGGAACAAGTGTACTTACACATCAAACTTAAGAACATCTCCTTGAGGATTGGATCATGTGCCAAGTTGGAACCTCGGTTTTGTGGAACTTTCAATATTCTTTAAAGGATTAGATGAATAGCCTATTAAATTACAGTTCCTCCAACAGTGAAATTCCATGATGTTTTTCGTGTGTCATTTCTTAAAACATATGTTAAATATGTTCATCATGTGATTCAATGGTCTATATTGTAGATGGAGCAAGAAGGATAATTTCAACCAAAACGTTATTGTTTTTTGCAGAGAAATATGCTCATGCTCTGGAACCGAGTAATTGAGAAGTTTAAAGTGCAATGAAATAAATTTGGGCCTGATGAATCTACATGGGAGATGGCAGATCAGATGCATGCTATGTATCCTTCTCTATTTGTTGCCTGATGTAATGTTTTTGGTATATGTTTTGGTATGTGTGCGTATGTATATGGATGTAAATACTTCCATGAGCTATGTTATAAAGCTCCAATAAGTGCTATGGGTATCATGTCATTATGGTTGTCATGTTTTTATGTTTTTCATATTTGTTTTCTTCTCAGCAAGATGATCATTGTAAATACCGCAATGATATAAGTTATAAAGCTCCATGCAAAGTATTATTCAGTTTTAGCGGTCTCACTGGTTGTAGGTGTCATTGAACATCGAGGACGGTGTTACCCAAAGGGGGAGGGTTCTATAACAACCTTGGTAAAAAAATTCATATAATAAACTTAATAAAGGAAAATTAATAACCATGATCATGGGACACACATTCCAAGCCGAATGTTGGGTAAAACAACCTAGTGGGTGTTCATTTGGTTTATTATGGCTAAGGAAATTGGCAAAGGAAATCAAAAAGGCTTTGGAAAGGCATGAGGAATTAATTGAAATTTTATTTATGAAAATAATGGAAATTAGGAGAAAAGGTAGGTGAAAGGTCACAGGTTTCATGTGAGGAGGAAAATGAAGAAAAATAATGGAAAATTAAAGAAACATAGGCCTCATTAATAAAAATTCTTCTCAGGATCAATTGGTACCTTTTTTTTATTTCATTTTTGGATCTCTCTCTCTATTCTCTCTCTCTCACACTCTTGGACACTTAGAGAATTCTTTGATCACTTTAGTATTGGACCAAGGAATGAAAGTAAGGAAAAATAAAGAAAAGGGAAGCAAAGATTGAGCAAGGAAGAGAAGGATCAGGAGGTTATAATGCGATTTCTTGCAGGTATCGATTTGCATGTGTGATTTCCTTCCTATATTTGGCATGCATGGTACATGCATGTCTGTATTTGGTTCTCATGATTTCATTGGAATGTTTTTTCTAGGTGTCATAGTGATTTTCGACCTTTTCTTTCCATTTCCAAATAGCCATGGTGTGATGGGCTCTCTTTTACTTGGTTCAAATCGATTGTCAAATGGTTTCAAAATTGATTGAGGTGGTTTTTGTAGAAGAAAAAAAGGCCTATGAATCCCTTGACTAGAGAACGCGGGATTGTGGAAATGCTAGATTTTGTGTACCTCAGTAGGCCTAGGAATCCTCGACTAGTGAATGGTGGGATTTACAGTAAAGCCTAGAGGTTTTTTGCCTTGATTGGTCCTAATAATCCTTGACCAATGAATGGTGAGATATATAGTAAATCCTGCAGGGTGGAGTCTCAATTAGGCATAGGAATCCTCGACTGGTGAATGGTAGGATATACGGTAAGGCCTATAGACTAGGAGATAGACAAATTCCTCATGGTGTAGGTGGAGAGATCTGAAGGCATCCATGATTTTTTAGGGCCTAGTGGTCTGGTGGGGATAGTAGTAAATCCTGAGGAAACCTGGATTAGTTTTTTTGTGTCCCACTTTCATGCTTGTAATATACCACGAGGGTGATTAGCTGAAAGAAAGATTTCGTTCAGCCCAATCTATGGCCGAGTGGTATGTGGAAGTCCTAGACCTAGTTGCATTTTGAATATATTAATAAGAGATCCTTCTCCTTGGTATTTCATGTGTAAATGTACTTGCTCATATGTGGTTTATGGATGTTATATCATTGTTATTTCTATTGGTTATATGTTGGTTATGAGTATGTTTTATGACATACTTGATGTGTGGATCTCATTTTTTTTATTAGAAAATAGATGAACAATGAATATATTACCTAATAGATGATAATGCAACAATTGTGGTGAGGCATCAATTCTCCTTTACAAATATCGGATAAGCATGAGACCCCTATGCTCATATATGTTGATATGACCTGTAGATTACATATTTGTGACATGTTTGAAAAAATGACTATCATCGATAATAGGGATCATATCAAGTACTTGTATCAATGATTGCATTATTAGCCTTATCCAATTGTTATTTATCATTTCTTAAGGTTTCATGAATTTTTTGGCAATGGCCCGAGACCTAGACCTAAAAAAGTGGCTCATAATTTGAGGTCAATGGCTCAGAACTATCTGGAAAATTACATAGTCATTGGCATGCCTTGTTGTGGGAATGACTGGATTGCCTAAGTCACATGCATGTCATGTTATGGGAGCATCTGAGAGTATAGACTAGAAAAATGTTAAGTTGTCTCAGGCGTTTGTCACTTGGAAGGGATGGTTGGCTCCTGAAGGTTCCTTAGCATGTGTGTAATGTCAGATTGGTTTCGTTATGTTGGTTCCACTTTATTAGCTATACATGGGGATTTGAATCACATCATAGTAGCCTTGTGTCACATGTTTACCGCAATGGACCAGTTAGCTTGGGTAAATGTGGGAAGAGGGTGTTACAACTATCACAAAGTCCCAATAAATCCCAAAAACGTGTGGAAGTCTGCCATAAAATCCAAGAAAGGCCTTTTTGAATGGCTGGTTATGCTCTTCATGTTGAAAAATTCCCTTGCTACTTTTATGATGTGGATGGATGACATATTATAACCCTTCACCAACTCGTTAATGGTTGAATATATGGACGACATCATCATATTTAGCAATAGTTGGGAAGAACACTTACAAAACATTTGGTAGGTCCTTCAAACACTGCAAAAACAGAAATTATGTGCCAACTTAGAGAAATTCACCTTTGGCATGACCGAGTTCCAATATATGGGTTACATCATAAATGAGCAAGACATCTATATGTATTTAGCTAAGATCCAAGTCATTTGGGATCAGTGAGCCCCAACCAGTCTAACATATCTTCACATGTTTTTGGGCCTCGCAAATTTTTATCAGAGCTTCATGTTGTGATTTTCCCATATCAATTGGAATTTGAGCCATATTACCAAGGGAAAAGTGAAAGAAAATTTTTATGGGCCTGAGTCCAAACAGAAGATGTTCGTTGAGCTGAAGCACCACCTCTAATCTACACCCGTACTCACATTTCGAGACTTGCAACAACCATTTGAAATTGAGACAAATTCCTGTGACTATGTTATTGGTGTTTTCGTCACCCAATAGGGGAATTTAGTGGTATATCATAGTGAGACACTTTCTGATACAATTTAGAACTGCCCCACCTTTAATAAATACATGTATTCTATTATGAAAGCTTCTCGACAATGGAAAATTACATTATGGGGAAGGACATGGTCACCCACACTGATCACCAACCTCTTCAGTTTGTATATAAAAAAGGGATGTTGCATAATGATTTCCATCAAAAATTGTCTACATATCTGCAACAATCCAACTTGAATGTTAAATACAAAAAGGGAAACATTATCATGTTATATATTTCTTCAGACAACTCCTAGTTGTAGCACTAATTACTGTTCTCAACTCTTATGGCCACAAGACCTCTCGATGGTCACAACTATAGAAAAATGATCCAGATTTCATGAGCACATACCAAATTCTAGTGGATGGAAAGAAAATTGTCAATTTCCACCTCTAGGATGCATAATTATGCTACTTCGGCCACCTTTGTGTTCCTTCAAGTGACTTTGCCACGCTGAATTAGGAGGCACGCTACAATACCAAGTTGAATTGGGAGGCACACTACAGAGAGGTCATAGGACACTTTGGTGTGGAGAAAACTATGGCCATATGACAATATTACTTCTATTGACAAAAACTCCAACAAGATGTTGGAAAATATATTAGATCCTCCACTGCTTGTGTCATCACCAAGCCAACCATTAAGAAGAAATTCATGTACAGTCCCCTACTTACTCCTAGCTAGCCCTAGGAATCCATCTCCATGGACTTATTTTTTGACCTCTATTCTACCAAGCATGGTAATGTCTTTGTATTTTTGGTCGTGGAGATATTGTCTAGGATGGCTATATTGGGGGTCAGAAAGAAGAGTATTATAGTCGAGTAAATTTCCAAGCTCTTCCTTGAACAAGTGTGCATGCATTTTTGGATCCCGCATACCATTATATCAGATTGGGAAAGCAAGTTCCTAAGAAATTTTTGGCCAAGCCTGGACACTATTGGAAACCAAGGTCATCAAGTTGACTACATTCCATCCCCAGACTAATGGCCACACAAAGGTCGTCAACATAATGATAGTGCATATACTATACATGTACAACTCTAAGCATCCACGAACCTAGGATGATAGCCTTCCCTATATGCAACATAGCTATAGAAAAATTCTCCATAACTCAACTAGTCATAGTCCCTTTCAAATGGGTCTAGGATTTCAACCATTGTTTCTGATTGATATCAACATGCCTCATGCGACTATGCAGCCATAATCCATGCATGTACAGTCTGCGGCTGATAAAGAAACCAAATTTATTGAACGGATACAGAACATCCGCGAGTAGGTTCACAACATCTTGGAGAATTCCAATTCCAAGTACAAGTAATGACATGATCAACATCGAGTTCCACACAAATTTTAGGTGGGCGACAAATTTTGGTTGCATTTTCAGAAATAACACCTTAAAATATCCCATTGAAAGCTCAAACCACTCTGATATGGGCCCACACCATCTTCAAGGTTATGGGAGATAATGATTTTGAGCTCATCGTTCCCGCATTCCTTGGCATGCACCCAGTGTTCAATGTGGACCGCCTTTGGCCATATGTTCCACTATTACTAAACACATTAGACATTGCAGAATAACTCACACCAACAAATCTAAACCTATACCGCATGAAATAGGCTACAAATAGTAATATCATGGACACACAAATAAATAACAACCACCAAAAACAAATTCAATTATATCGGGTTATCAAAGCCAGCCAACTCCTTCACTGAGGCAAGTGGTTGACTAGGGACCAATTTCAGTATAACTTTCCCCATCTCATGGAGGCACTCAACACAATGGGAACCATTGATTCATAAGGGGGGAGGATTGATCCAGGTGGATATTGGTGGCTATGTAATATTCCAAATTTTGCAAACAAGCAAATTGGAATATTAGATTTTGATGCTTTCACTTAGGAGAAGAATAAATGGGAAAGGAGGCCCATGAAAAATAAAGATATGAATAAATTCCACCTTAGTAAGGAAGGAGATCACTTTAGGAGCTAGAATTTACACTTACAGGTGTGAACAAGGGCAAAACAGATGTGGACATAGTCAAGTTTGACTAAGTCAACATGCATTCTTGAGGAGGAAGAGATCACCCAAGTAAACTAGATCAATGTGAACAAGGATCAGCCTAAACACACATATGAGAAATAGATTGAAGATCCATTGGTGTGAAAAGAGGCATTTCAGGTGGATTAGTCCCAGTTGACCAAGTCAACAGCACTGCTACAAAGAGGAGGGAAGCCAACTAGGACATTGCAGTTTTGGAGGAGGAATCTTCACTAGGAAGTCACCTCAACATTGTGTGGGGTCCGAGGTGAGGAAGCTCACCAAAGATAAAAGGAGGGCATAGCATCACGGAGAGCATCCATTCATGTATTGAGCTATCTTTGGTCATCTAACTCTTTGCATGCTTCAGCTGTTTAGTCAAAGTTACTGCACTGCTTAGTGCAAAGAATTCCTATGCGGGAATTCCATCCTCTCTTTGGATCAGCTTGCTTCAGGGATGAAGAGGGAAGGATTTGAGCTTCATTTTAGTATTTTCCTTGGGTACATTCATCCATATTCAGCCACAGCACAATTCCCTTCATAAAAATGTGTCTTTTATGTAGGGGCAGCAACAGCAGGGTTGCACCCTTTGATTTTGTGCTAGTCCTTGAGGAGGAGGTGCTTATTTCCCTTTGGGAGATCTAATAAGAAGGGAATTTTGGAAATTTCCCGTATTAATAAGCTATTTTATGTCATATTCAATCATTTTTAATACAGTGTTGCAGTAAACTATGTTATTTTCTATATTGTTTCCTTTTGTGCATGTATATTGCCGGAAACCCTTGTCGCGTGTCTTTTCCTTTGTGTAAAAGAGTTTAAACCTCCATTTCTATGATTTTTGATGAATAAAAGCTCCATATCATTCTTCTCTCATTATTTTCTGCATAAACCGTCATTATAATAATGCATTCCTTGCTTCAGTACTTTCTGTATAAGCTAGGCTATGGGGTTTGGGATTATTTGAGGCATATTGACTTGGAGAGCTCTGTTTATATGATCTAGTCTCATTTGTTTCACCTCCAATTCTGCATGTGAGTTATAAATGATATATTCTAAGGGATCCAAGTCCCATTTCTCACTTTTATAGCATTATTTTCTGAAGACAACTGTTTTATGCTCTATATTGTTGCATTTCCCCACCAGGGAAAGAGAATATAGGTCATCTTGTTGCTGAGGTTCTTTCATCTAATGGTATGATTTTATTTTACATCTAATGAGCTTCTCTAAATTTCCATGTTCATAATTTTCTGAAGCTCCACATTGGTAATAACTCAAATTATTCCCAATAGTGTAACTGTTCCCATTTTGGGATATTACAATGGTATTAGAGCTGCCATATTGGCTCAGCCTGTGGATTTCAGATCCAATCAGAAGATAAGAAGGAGAGGAGAAAAAAATTATGAATAGGATGAGCTTACTCTCATCCATTTTCAGATCTAAGAAGAAATAAGAAGAGAAATGCATTAAAACTCCAAGAGGGCTTCAAGGAGGAGAGAGCTGCAGTAAGACCTCTAGAAGGTTTCAAGAGGCAGAAGAAGATGCATGCACTTCCTATTCTCATATATGAATTGGAGAGAAAAGAGACCACTTAGAGCATGAAATCCTGAGTGGGTATTTGGCAGAATACAATTGCCAACCTAGGGCTTTCAAAGAGACCCTAGATATTCCTTAGTTCATTCAGCTGAGAGAAGAGAGAAGACCCTGCAGCCAAGGGGAAATTAAAGGCAATAGATTCCTATTTTCTAAATTTTATGGGTCAACTATAGTAAGAGCTTGGGCAAGGAAGCTTGCAGCATTCTTCCTACTTCATCCAGTGGTAGAGAGGGAGGCAGCAAAAGTTGCAGTGCTACACCTAGAGGGTGAAGCCAATGCTTAGTCGTGCAGTCACTTAAGCCACACAAGAGTGACTTATTTTTCTAAGTTCACTCAAGAGCTGATCAGAACCTTTGATGGAGAAAAATCAGAGGAGATGGGATCCACACCACCATGAGAGGAGACATGTACTAGCACTGCCACAACCTTGGGAGAGCAGCCTTGTACATCAACAATTAGGACAGTCATCACATTGGAGGGAGGAGGCCTTGAAGCTCTACAAGAGGTTCCCACATCTCACCAAGGTATGGAGAGATTTCCAATTTTACTTATTGCAACAAATATTTCTAAAAATTGTGGAAATACGTCTTCATATGGCCCAGGATCAAACATTATTGTTGAGGTAGAGCAGCAAGATTGCACTGAGTTGTGCAAGCTTGAATGGTTCAAGAAGCAGATGAACCATCATTCTCATGGACCCCTATTGAGTTTCACACAACCCTTGAGGTTGGAGTGTGATCTTTTGGAGGGAGTCATGAACTTGGACGATGGAGTGAACTTTTCTCCAAACAAATTCATTCAGAATCAAATGTTCATCCGGGAGTTGAGACATGAGATAGCCAAAACACCCTAGAGGAGGGTTACAATGTTTTCAAGAGGTAGCAGCAAGGAGGCTTTGCCTTCAACCCCCTTGGATCCCTATGGGTTCAAGATGATCATCAATGTGAGATCTTTTCTAGGAGATCTCCAAGGAGCTACATTTCAGCATCCCATGGAATGCAAGGAGAAAAAAATGATATGGGAGGATGGCAATATTCTTTGGAGGAGTACCAAGATGGAGAATGGTAGGAGGTATCCATCGGTGGATAAATGGAGGTGGATAGAGAGAAAGAAGCTGGAGAGCCACTTGCAAATCTATGATACTGGGCAGCAAGAGGAAAAACTGCGTTGGCTGCTCTTGAGAGAGTTTGGCCATCATGAAACATATCCTTTTTCCAAGGGTATGTGGAAGGAGAGTACTTGGCAGGGTACTTGCATCATGGGGCAGCAAGGAGTGTGGATGCATTATGATGATGTAATCGTTATGTTTTCACCACATGAGTTGTATGATGGAGGTATGATGGGGCAGCAAAGACAATTGTTTCCTTGGAGGATTGAGAGAGAGCAAGGGCAGAGTTGCTCTCACATTTTTCATGATGTTGCAATGGGAGGAGATGGAAACATTATGAGAGGAGCATTTGACATTGAACATGTCAGAGGATGGATTTATGAGTTGGCAAGAGCCTATTTTCATAGGCCAACAACATTTTCACTTTGGAGCATGAGATTGTTGATGGAGTGTTCCCAGGATCACTTCATAATTGATGCACTTGGTGGGCATAGAGGAGGTGAGATTGGTAGAGTGGTGGATGGACTCATTGGTTATTGTGGTATGTTCTCCTTGACTTGGATTTCCAAGCATGAGGAGGAGGATTTTCATGCAGCATGTGGTTCATTCCTCTTCATATGGATATGTCATACCACCATGGAGGATCTATCTATAGATTTAGTCACCATCCTTCTTTCATTACATGGTAAGAATTCTATTTTGACATTAATTGATTGTTCAGCACAATATTTGTATACTCTTACCATTTCCTTGCAGTGCATTTCTATACAAAGGGGCAAGTTTCTCTTTAGGTTCCATGGACCATTTTTGGCCGGCTATTATGATGGAGACAACCATCTACTATATTATCTGGGGGGAGTTTTTGGTTACTCCTTGTATGATCAGTTGATACATTCAACCACCCACTATTTTCTAGTAAATGCAATGACTTACACAACTAGCCATCTATTGAGAAACAACTTGCCATGCTATTGTCTAAAGCTACAGTGGGGAAGACTGCACTGTGACCACTTGGGAGACTGTTGGTACCCTCTGGCACCACATAAAACCTTCAGTCTTTCTCTCATTATGATGATAATCATGATCCTATTTGTCGATATTATTCTTGCCTATATGAGGAGCATGATTGGAGTAGGAACACATGGAGTGGATGTGTTCTTTGGGGAGGAGGATCCCCACACTTCCTACGTTACATGTTCTAAGGGGAGCATGGGAAGAGACATGGCCTCGATAGAAAAGTATTTTTTTATTTATGGGGAGGGCCATGAGATGGATGGGATGCCCTCTGATGGTGATTTCTTATCCATCATGTATGAGATGGTTTGGGCTAGCTTGATGCACAACGCTGGGGAAGGGACTTTTGGAGGTCTAGTTTCCTTCTTGCCATTTGAGGACAACATTATTGCAGCCCAGGATCAGGATATTCTCTACACTTATCTTAAGTGGAGAGGAAGATAGCATGGGGTAGGCTATCTTGTCTACCATATTCAGATTTTCAGCCCACCTATTCTGCATGAGCTCAAGGTGGAAGAGATCCTTCATGAGTTGCCAACCTGAAGGGTGACTCATTTTATTTGGTTGATAGCTTGGGGAGGAGAGATTCAAAGGTGGATGATGAATCCCAATCTATATCAGCCCTCATGCTTCAAGAGGACCTTAAAACAACCCATTGTTTCCTCCATGGATGTTTCATTGTCACATAATGTTAGCTATTTGGGATGCTCCCCAATAGATGGCTTGCACACTTGGGAGGGGCAACTTGGAGATATATTGATGATGCAACACCTTGATCCTTGGAGGATTTCATCTTATGAGGCTGCCAAAAGGGAGAAGAGGGTGCTCTTCAGTCCTATCCTTACATTTTCTTGAGGACAAGCAACATTTGGGAGGGGAGGACTGTAATATTCCAAATTTTGCAAACAAGAAAATTGGAATATTAGATTTTGATGCTTTCACTTAGGAGAGGAATAAATGGGAAAGGAGGCCCATGAATAATAAAGATATGAATAAATTCCACCTTAGTAAGGAAAGAGATCACTTTAGGAGCTAGAATTTACACTTACAGGTGTGAACAAGGGCAAAACAGATGTGGACATAGTCAAGTTTGACTAAGTCAACATGCATTCTTGAGGAGGAAGAGATCACCCAAGTAAACTAGCTCAATGTAAACAAAGATCAGCCTAAACACAGATATGAGAACTAGATTGAAGATACCTTAGTGTGAAAAGAGGCATTGTAGGTGGATTAGTCCTAGTTGATCAAGTCAACACTGCTGCTACAAAGAGGAGGGAAGCCAACTAGGACAACGCAGTTTTGGAAGAGGAATCTTCACTAGGAAGTCACCTCAACATTGTGTGGGGTCCAGGGTGAGGAAGCTCACCAAAGATAAAAGGAGGGCATAGCATCAAGGAGAGAATTAATTCATGTATCGATCTATCTTTGGTCTTTTGACTATTATCATGCTTCAGTTGTTTAGTCAGAGTTGTTGCACTGCTTAGTACAAAGAATTCCCCTGCGGGAATTCCATCCTCTCTTTGGATTAGCTTGTTTAAGGGATCAAGAGGGAAGGATTTGAGCTTCATTTTAGTATTTTTCTTGGGGCCATTCATCCATATTCAGCCACAGCACAGTTCCCTTCAGAAAACTACGTCTTTTATGTAGGGGCAACAACAGTAGGGTTGCACCCTTTGATTTTGTGCTAGTCCTTCAGGAGGAGGTGCTTATTTCCCTCTAGGAGATCTAATAAGAAGGTCCTTTGGCCATTTCCTGTATTATTCAGCTATTTTATGTCATATTTGGTCATTTTTAATACAATGTTGCAATAAACTGCGTTATTTTTGGCAGTGCTGCCTTTTGTGCATGTATATTGCCGGAAACCCTTGCCGCGTGTCTTTTCCTTTGTGTAAAAGAGGTTAAACCTCCATTTATCTATTTTTTTATGAATAAAAGCTCCATATCAGTCTTCTCTCATTATTTTCTACATAAACCCTCATTATAATAACGCAATCCTTGCTTCAG
Source organism: Pinus albicaulis (assembly GCA_034641835.2). NCBI lineage: Eukaryota > Viridiplantae > Streptophyta > Pinopsida > Pinales > Pinaceae > Pinus > Pinus albicaulis. Next base: position 170,621,299 of record CM076570.1, read on the forward strand.
TACTTTTTGCATAAGCTAGGCTATGGGGTTTGGGCTTATTTGAGGCATATTGACTTGGGGAGATCTGTTTATATGAGCTAGTCTCATTTGTTTCACCTCCAATACTGCATGTGAGTTTTAAATGATGTATTCTAAGGGATCCAAGTCCCATTTCTCACTTTATAGCATTATTTTATGAAGACAGCTGCTTTATGCTCTATATTGTTGCATTTCCCCACCCGATAAGGAGAATATAGATCATCTTGTTGATGAGGTTCTTTCATCTACTAGTATGATGTTATTTTACATCTAATGAGCTACTCTACATTTCCATGTTCATAATTTGTTGAAGCTCCACATCGGTGATAACTCAAATTATTCCCAATAGTGTAGCTGTTCCCATTTTGGGATATTATAGGCTACCCACCTATTCCTATTGGACCGCCACAATTTTTTCTTTTAGTTTCCTTAATTGTATCACAATTTACTATTTTTGGCAATTTTTTGGGTCCTGAACTTTTGGAGCTGTTTTGAGGCCCTAGTTGACGTTTTTTTTTTTTAATCAGAAAACTTGTTCCTTACATTAGTGGTTTGCAGTAAAAAATTGTATTCCTTAGATAGATATTTCGAACAAGGTATCATATGTATTATAAATAGATCGTATGCCAAAGTTACAACCCCTGGAAGTTGATGTACCAATTTACCCCAACGAGGCCCACAAACCGTTTGGCACTTCATGTATTAGGGTTAGTTTTTTGGATGTTTAGGGATTTCCATTGTTTCTACATAATAAATAGGCCTTCTAGCCTCATTGTAACATAGTTTAGAAAGCATGTATCAACCATTTCTCTTCTTAGAGATAATACCATCGCCTGAGCTAGTTTATTTTCATTCTGCATGTAAACAGATTTCTATACTTTGTTATTAATGAATTGAAGATAGGTTTTGGTTATATCTCTATGTTTCCATTTAATTTTATATTTCATCTCGTTCCTTCATAAATTTGTATAAGTGATGATGTTTATTATTTATCACATTGTAACAATGTTGATTATTCATCACATTGCAAACAACTTTAAAATTATTAAAGTTATATTACTAGCAATATACAATTAAATTAATGTCAAACTTATATTTTAATTCATTTATAAAAATTATATTGAAAAATAAATATTGATACATTTATATATTAAATACTATTAAGAACAAATATAAATTAAATATTAAAATAAAAATAAATAGTATTGTTAACAACATTATTGTTTTTAATAGTCTTAATAACATTAATAATCTTAATAATAATATTTAAATTAATAAATTTAATCATAATAATATTAATAACATAAATAATATTTAACTTAATAACTTTAACCATAATAATATTTATAACATAAACATTGAATATATATTATCTTTATTAATAATATTATAAATAATAGTAGAACATTCCTTACCAAAAAGGAACACTTGTATTAATATCATTGTTAATATTAATGTTATTCAAATTAATTTATTATTAAATAAAATTAAAACTAATGTTAATATTAATATGGTTAATGTTAATCCCAATATTCTTAAGTTAATAAAATTATAATAAGATGTGTTTTTATGATATAATAATATTATTATATTAATGGCACTAATATTGTATTTATGTTACCATTAATGTATTATTGTTAATGTTATTAATAGTAATACTATTATTAATATTAATGATAATATTATGTTATAAATGTGTGTGTAGAATATACATGTTTTCATCTATTCATTCAATACATCAAGGCTGAAAGAAATTATATCAAATTTCATTATCTCACTTGTTAGAATTGAACCTTAAGGATAAAAATCATCCCTCCCAACCACCTACAATAAAACTAATTGACAATTATGTTTTGATTACATTGATAGGTGTTCCTCTGTAGGTTTGGCATGGACAGATTAAGCCAATTAGAAGCTTCGATTTTTGTCCTCGTTCCAATGTGAATTTGACATGTGGCACTCTATTTTTTTACATAGTTCCAGAAATGGCATTTATTGTTTGAAGCTCTACATGAAAAGTGTTTTTGCTCCATAAATGAAAATTTCCTTTTGGATATTTACATGCAAAGCATTTATTTGCATGAAAAATATTTGCCTCTTTTCTAAGGCTCGTAAGGCAAGGTTTTTCATGCATTTAATCTACACAAGAGAGCGATTCATCATTCCCCATTGAGCATCATTCACTTGTGTGCAAATCACAATTGAGCCGAACAACTTCATGCATCTAAGGAGTAGATTAGAGTTGATCCAAGCAACTTCACCCCTTAGCTTCAACCCCATTGTAGAGATATGAGGTACGAATTATCAATGCAAATTTTGCTTCCTACTTTGTTTAAATTATTATTTTTTCCTTCATTTTATTTGAACACAATGTTTCTTTGTATGGCTACATTAGATTCCAATTCTACAAGTTATAAGACCCCATGTGCCTAGAATTGATAGAGCCAAACGTATTAGCTCCATAATGGATCCTAGAAACCCAAATTGCACATTCTTCGCATGCGATATATTTGAAAAATCCCTCTTAGAAAAATCTCTCAGATTCCGTAGTCACAGGAATCCCTCAATCTTTCCAATTAAGAATTCCTATGCAATTTCCTAATTAGAGAGAAGCACCAACACTATTGGGAGTGAAATGTCATTGGAAGCAATTTTGGACCTTCAGATGAACATCGTTTCTCTAGGTTTGTATTTTTCTCATCTTTACGAGAAATTGAGATATGGTTGGACAATAACTTACAATTATAATAACCCATCTCATTTCTCCTGAGGGGCTTGATATACTGAGACAGATAGTAGACAACCATTCTCTATCATCTCAAATTTTCATCAAATTGGCCAAACTTGTAATGCAGGATGGCATAACATGTAGGGTGGAAAGGTTTGATACCAATAAAATATACAAGGTATTTTTGGGGTCAAATTTTCTCACATAGATTCAAGTCCATGTTGGACCCATGATGGAACCAACGCCCAAGGATTTATGGGCCTTTGTTCATATTTTTGAAGAGATGCAAAATAGAAGGACAGATGGATGGAGATTCCTTCTAGATGATATTCTTAGAGAAGCCCTTTTGCAACCAGTCCACTGTTGCCCGAGAAGCACCAATATGGTGAAGATGGTGTGCATGAAGGACTCAATATAGCCTCTTTCTCTAGTGTGGTGTTCAATTTTTCGACTACGGTGATGGGAGAAGGGATAATACTTGTAACCATTATTATCATTTAATTTGACTTTCTTTGACTAATGAGTCACTAATGGGAATAGGGATATTTGTTATGTTCATGTTTTCCAAGATTTTCATGTGACCACAATCAATATTTCTTGAGATGGCGCACATCGATCAGCAAAATAATGTCTTTTGGTTGACTAGAATTTGGTGGAACTTTATTGTTTTTTGGCCTTCACCATTATTATATTAGCTATTTGTATGCATTGACCTGATAAGTTATCATTGGCCATTTGCGGTTTTTTTAATTTCAGTAAATTAGAATTTCGGTTGTTTTTTTCATTCAAGTAAGTTGGAGTATTTTGGGGAAAGTTCGGTATTACCAAAATGCTCTAGTTGATATCCTAAAGTTCCTTTTGATACTATTTTTTATATATGTGAGAGAATTAGGTCATTAGAAATTGCTAGAAAACCTTCATTTACTACTTTAGGAGATTTAGGGCTTCCAGTGGCAGGTGAGAATATATTTTAGTCGAGAAAATAAGATTTAGGCCTAAATGTTTTGAGCAATCCCAAGACCAAACAACTTCCTATCTATGTAAAATTCATTGGTTTACATTGTGATTCATTGATATTGGTGTACACTTCCTAGGAAATTCCTGCCTCTGATGAGTAGAGAGGTATTTTTGAGCCCTTTTATTCACCATCTAAAAATAGAATAGTACTTCCAAAGGGAAGATAGTAGGCAAAGTCCAATTCCTTTGAATTTTTAGTACAACATTTCAACCTTGATATTTCCCATTGAAACCTATGTTATTAGTTAGGATATTTGCGTTTCATCAAAGGAACTTGGGGTAAAATATTGTAGTGACCACCACAACGTTATGATGACAAACCCCAACTATAATATCTATAGAAATGATCAAAATTATTTACTGGAAAAGGTCTTGCCACAGATTTTGGATACTGTACTAAAATTTGGAAGAGTTGGAGATAGTTTTAGTGATGTTCACCATATCAAGTACAAAATCTGAGGCACATTTCGTTTGATTTCATTTTGAATGCTTCATATCTGGATAAATTTTGAAACCGAATCATTTTTCAGTTGTTGTGAGTTTATTTTTATTTATTTATTTGTTTACAGGATCATGTACTTAGAATAGATTATTTATTTCTCCTATGTTATTTGTTAATTTATTCTGATCACTATTGAATAACCCCAATCCATTTTTTGTTAGGAAAATGGATCATAATCAATATTGTCATTTTAAGGAGACAATTTTTTTATACAATTATGGAAAGGGATGCAACACACGGTGAATTCTCATTTTATCACTACCTTTATTCAGTGAAATTTCTCATGTTGGACTATGGTAAATATGTGAATTCCCTTGATTTAATCAATGAATCAACTGTTTGAACTTGGGTATCTCTGTTCATATGACTTTATATCACAATTTCAACATTTTTAATGTTTTGGGGATTGAGGAAGACCCTTATACCTTGTGAAGAAACTAGATATTTTCAATTATTAGTTTAGAACCAGTTTGTTGATATTTTTTGGAGGAGGATTTAAGTTTATAGGGTTCTATTAGAAATGATTCAAAATAAGTTGAATTGACAAGTAATTCAGTCTAAACATTGTAGGTTATGAATTTTAGGTTACAGGTTGAATTAGCTCAGTTTTGAGGGTATATCCAAGGATAAATAGTTTCCTAGGAATATTTAAGCATGTATCTTACAACTAGATTATTTTAAAAGTACTACTTGAATTGAAAATTCAAGCCAATTATAACTTTGTGAGAAGTTTAGAAAGCTAAAAAAATAAGGTAAAATGTTGCAGTGACCAGAATGTTGGGAAGACAGACCCTCATAGTAATATCTACAGAAATTATCAACATTTTTTACTAGCAAAGGTATTACCACAGAATTTGGATACTCAGGTAAAAATTGGAAGAGTTGGAGGTATTTTTAGTCATTTCACCGTATCAAATACAAAAGCTAATTCAATTTTCATTTGGTTGCATTTTGAATGCTTAATATTTGGATAAAATTCTGAAATTGAATCCTCTTTCAATTCTTGTGAGTTGAAAAATTTGTTTTATTTGTTTATAAAATCATGTACTCAGAATATAATATTTATTTCTCCTCTGTTATTTGTTAACTTCTTTTGATCGCTATTGAAAAAACCCAATCACTTTGTTTTTAGTACAATAGATCACAATTAGCATTGTATGTTTGAGGAGACCAATTTTTTATACCGTTATGGAAAGTGATGCAACACATAGAAAATTCTCAGTTTATCACTCCCTTTATTACATGATATTTCCCATTTTTGACCATGGTAAATATGTGAAGTCTCTTGCTTTAATCATTGAATCAACTTTTTGAACTTGGGTGTCTCTGTTCATTTGACTTTATATCATAATTGCATCATGTTTAATGTTTTGGGGATCAAGGAAGACCCTTATACCTCATGAAGGATGTACCTATTTCAAATTATTGGTTTAGAACCAATCTGATGTTATTTTTTTCGAGGAGGCTTTAATTAAACATGGTTATGTTATAAATGATTCAAAATACGATGAGTTGAAAATTAATTTAGTCTAAACATTATAGGTTATGCACTTTAGGTTACAGCTTGAATTAGCTCATTTTTTAGGGTATATCCAAGCATAAATAATTTTTGGGGAATATTTAAGTATGTATCTTACAACTAGAGTATTTTAAAAGTACTTATTGAACTGAAACTTTAAGCCAATTATAACATTGTAAGCAGTTTGGAAATTTGAAACACTAACATTTTTTTCCGTTTAACAAACTTGAAGTGTTTCTGTAAGCCATAACACATTTTCTTGAGTTTAGTGTGAAGGGAAGAATCATTTGATTGGGAATATTATATATTATCTTTTTTTTCTTTCATCCAAGTCACATTAGCCTTCTCCTACACATTTTCCCCTTTTTTGCAGCTAAAGCAACCCGCTACATTGAAATATAGGGTTTCTCAGTTTCATGTTATCATCAAAAAATAAAAAGAGATAAAACCACTGAAAATTCTCTGAGGATAAAAATATGAATGGCTAATCACCATCACAAAAAATCACCCAAAAATAAAAATTGACAATTATTCAAAATCCAAATCAAATCATCATATATATCCAACAGGATGAGTTCCCCCAACTACAAAGAAAAAATGGGTCTATTTCCTTCAGAGAAGAAAACTTGACATGAGGAGAAAAACTCCTTTTGAACTCGTTGTTTTGAAGAGTATGTCTGTACATAATGGTATAATAATATCAATTTTCTATGTGAGTTTCATTCTAATTTTGGATTAATAGAGGAATGTAGACATGGAAACTATGCTTTCCTTGAATTTATAGTTTCATGTTGTCTAATGATACATATAGTTTTCAAAAAATGTTCTCGCAAGGCCTCCATGTTTTAAGGAATGCCATGCCCAAACAACTTCCTCTCTATGTAAAATTGATTGGGTTACATTGTGATTCAATGGCATTAGTGTAGAATTCCTAGGAAATGCCTGTCCCTAATGAGTAGAGAGGTATTTTTGAGCCCTTTTATTCACCATCTCAAAATAGAATAATACTATCAAAGGGAAGATCATAGAAAAAGTCCAATTCCTCCTATTTCTCAGTACAACATTTCAACCTTGATGTTTCCCCCTGAAACCTATGTTATTGGACAGAATCTTTGCATTGCATGAAAGAACCCTCCACGTAAAATATCGTAGTAACCACAACGTTGGGCAGAAAGACACTGATAGTTGTATCTAAAAATATGATCAACATTATTTACTGGAAAAGGTCCTACCACATAATTTGGATACCCGCCTAAAATAAGAAGAGTTGGAGATAGTTTTAGTGATGTTCACTGTATCATGTACAAAAACTGAGGCACTTTTCATCTGGTTGCATTTTGAATGATTAAGATATGGATAAAATTATCAAACTGAATCATCTTTCAGTTCTCGTGAGTTGATTTTTTTTTTTACTTTCTTTCCAAGATCGTGTACTCAGAACAAATTATTTATTTCTTCTCTGTTCTTTGTTTATTTTGTTAGGTCCTTATATTACTAGTATAGTCCCTTATTGTTGTTAGTGTAACCCCCTAATTTTTATTATTGTACCCTTGTAACCCCCATTTTGTTATTATTGTTCCCTTAAATTATTATTGTTAGGTTGGCTAGGATTACATTGTGGCCCACTAGGATTACATTATGGCCCCATGCACTCCTATATATAGAAAGGAGGTTTTGTAAATTGTATCATCCAAGAATTTTTCATTTATGTAATGTATTGGAGGTTTCCCCCTTGAAGTGGCTCATTTCTAAGGCGTTGATATCTCTTTTCTTCTCTTTTTGGAGCTGGTTACAAAACATTTGGTATCAAAGCTTTGGATTCTAGGGTTTCGCTGCTCCAAATAGGTCATCGTGCCATTTTCGCTATAACGTTTTTTATACGAAGCTTCAGAAGCTGAAATGTTTAGGGTACGAAGCTGAAATCATGAGGAAGGTTTTCTAAAAATTTCAGAGCTTGGTTCGCAATATTTTCAGAGATATGATCTGTGAAATTTAGGTCTTTTGTCAGGCTCCTAAACAGGTCATCGTCGAATTTGTGCTATAAATGTTTTTCTACAAAGGTTCAGAATCTGAAATTCATATGGTACAAAGGTGAAATCCTGAGGAAATTCGTAGAAAAATTTCAGAGCTTGGTTCGCAATATTTTTGGAGATATGATCTGTGGAAGGTAGTGCTTTTTCAGGCTCCGGAATTTCATCTCAAAGAGGTGATCGTGGGAAAATCTCAATAACTCTCTCTCTGGGCATCGAATTGCAGTGCCATAAAAAGTGGTCACAATTAAACAGACTGTAGTTTCTTGGCTATCAATTTTAGAAACAAAGGACGAAACAGTGACACGTGGCAAGTCGTACAAGTTCGCTCTACTGAACCAGTCTAAAATTGGGTCATTGTGGGAGATTGAAAATAACTTTGTCTTGAAGAATCCAAATCAGATCAGACCTGTGGAATTTGAAAGAAACTTTATAAGGCTACTACATCAGTGAATTTCAGATATTGAAGATTCTCAATTACAGAGATAATTTAATTTCAATATAGAGCTCCTCAAAAGCAAGTAAAAGGTGTGTATTTTGTTTTCCAAATTGCATAAGTCTTGTTTGAAGAATCAAGTTGAATTGATTCAAAGGGCATATTGTAGAATAGATATCAGTATTGGATTCTAAAATGGCCCCTAAAAATAACTCAACTCCCATTAAGCCTTTAGAAGGCTCTACTGTGACTCATGAAGACGAAGAATGGCAACATGACATATCAAAATTACAAGAGCAAGTGCAACAAACTTTTCTCTCGCAAAGAACAGCAAAAAATGAAACGGAAGTTTTGAAGAAAGGCATGGAAACTAAGATGAATGGTTTGGAAGCTAAGATGGATGGCATGGAAGTGGGCATGGAAGCTAAGATGGATGACGTGAAAGACAACATGGAAAACATGAAGAATGATCTAAAAGCATACATGGAAGGCTTGATGACAAGCTTAAAATAATAAATGATTCCTAAGGGCGGAAATATAGTGGAAGAACCTGATGATGAGAACAAAATAAATGTTAATCATGATTTCATAAACTCTAATGTTGGCGGGAAGAACCACCATATTCCAAAAATGGATATGAGGAAGTTTGATGGAAAGGATCCTGTAACATGGATACTACAAATGGATATGTTTTGATCACAAGCGTGCAAAACACACACAAAGGTACGCATTGCAACTTTACATTTAGAACAAAATACATTTGTATGGTATTGATGGCTTTTCTTCCGTAAAAAAATTGTCACTTGGTCAATTTTTACGGAGGAAATGATAGCACATTATGAGGATACAAAGAGAAACACCTTATTTAGCCAATTGATAAATCTCAAACAAAAGGGTTTAGTGGGGGAGCACATTGAGGACTTCCAAAAATTGAATATAAGGGTAACTGATATTCCAAAGGAACACGGGATTGATCTCTTCATAGTTACTTTAAAGGATAACATCCAACATGAAATTCACGTTTTGGAACTTGATTCATTGGAGAAGGCATTCAGGTTGGCAAGAAAAATTGAATGTAAAATTATGGCAACAAGGAAGCCTACCACTCACTTCTATAAAGAAGGGAGTGTTGCTACGCCTAGATTTCCACAACCTACAAGGTTGACACCACAACAATTGGAAGAAAAAAGAGCAAAAGGGCTTTGCTACAGTTGTGATAGCAAATACACTAAAGGTCATAAGTGTGTTGAGAAGAAATTATTTTACATAGATTGTGAAGAGGAAGAAGAAAATGAACAAGAGGATATACACCAGGAACCAACCCTAGAAGAGGAAGAAATGAATCTGACCATATCATGTAATGAACTGGCAGGAATTACCACTCCTCAAACTCTCAAGATACAAGGACAAATCAAGAAGAAAAAGGTAATAGTGTTGATTGATTCAGGTAGCACCCATAATTTTATTCATTGTAAGGTAGCCAAGGAATTAAATTGTTTCCTATACCCAGCACCAGAATGTCAAGTGATGGTTGCGAATGGAGGAACTATAAATTTCTCTGGAAAATGCCATAATATCAAGCTAACCATGGGGGAATATGTATTGACTAGTCCAATGCTTTCCATTCCTATGGGAGGTGCTGATGTTGTACTAGGAGTACAATGGTTACAATCTTTGGGGACGGTAGCTTTTAATTTTCAAGAACTTTCCTTGAAATTTTTTTCAGAAGGAAAGGAAGTCGAATTACGGGGTATTGCGGGGAAGCCAGGAAAGATAATAAGCTCTAATGTCATGACAAAGCTTCTAAAGAAAGAAAAACGAGGTGTAATTGCACAATTATTCTCACTAGAAGTTCCAACATCAAAATCATCTATTTCTGCAGATCTCCAGCAAGTCTTGGACAATCATTCCAAGGTGTTTGAAACTCCCAAAGGACTCCCACCTATTCGTGATCATGATCATGCTATTCATTTGATTCCAGGAAGTGTTCCTCCAAACATCAGGCCTTATAGATATCCTTACGTCTAAAAGAGCGAAATTGAACGTATGATTGCAGAAATGTTAGAGGCGGGTATAACTCAACCTAGTCAAAGTTCTTTCTCTGCTCCTATAGTATTGGTACACAAGAAGGATGGATCATGGCGAATGTGTCTGGATTATAGGGAGCTCAATAACCTCACCATTAAAGATAAATTTCCCATTCCTGTTATTGATGAATTATTAGATGAATTACATGGAGCAATTTATTTTACCAAGCTGGATCTTCGTTCAGGATATCATCAAATTAGAATGAAGACTGAAGATATTCCAAAAACAACATTTCAAACTCATGAGGGTCATTATGAATTTTTGGTCATGCCTTTTAGCCTTACCAATGCACCTTCTACATTTCAAGGGTTGATGAATTCCATTTTCAAACCCTTCCTTAGAAAATTTGTGCTAGTGTTTTTTGATGATATACTAATCTACAACAGGTCTTGGAAGGATCATGTTGAACATGTTGACAGGGTGCTCAAACTATTGCAGGAGAAACAATTATATGCAAAAACATCCAAATGTTTCTTTGGAGTACAAGAGGTGGAATATCTGGGTCATATTGTATCTCACGAGGGTGTTAAAGTAGACCCTAACAAAATTAAAGCCATTAAGGAATGGAAAGGTCCCACAACCATAAAGCAGTTGCGAGGATTTCTCGGGTTAACAGGGTATTATCGCAAGTTTGTTAAGAATTATGGGAGAATAGCAGCACCTCTAATAACATTATTGAAGAAAGATGCATTTTCATGGACTCCTGAAGCAACTAAGGCCTTTGAACATCTTAAAGAGGCAATGTGCCTAGCACCGGTCTTAGCTACGCCAGACTTCACAAAAACCTTTATTGTGGAATGTGATGCCTCAGGAAATGGAATTGGTGTTGTTTTAATACAGGAAGGAAGACCCATTGCTTTTGAAAGTCGTCCAATCAAAGGAAAGTATTTACAGAAACCTATTTATGAGAAGGAAATGTTAGCAATACTGCATGCACTAAAGAAATGGAGAACTTACCAAATGGGAAGACACTTCAAGGTAAAAACTGATCATAATAGTCTTAAACACTTTTTGGAACAAAGACTATCTTCAGAAGAGCAGCAAAAATGGGTCACAAAGATGTTGGGTTATGACTTTGAAATAATCTACAAAAAAGGAAAGCTTAATGTTGTTGCAGATGCACTCTCAAGAAAGAATGAAGAGGTGAAGCATTGCTTTGTGCCATTTCTATTATCCAACCAGATTGGATAACCGAAGCAAGAGATGAATGGAAGAAGGACAAAGATGTATGGACACTCATTCAAAAGTTGCAGCAAGATCCTAGTACATCTGATACATTTAGTTGGAAAAATGATTCCTTATGGTACAAAGATCACTTATATCTTTGTAAAAATTCCCAACTAAAACAAAAGATTCTTCTGGAATTGCACACTTCTCCTTTAGGAGGACACTCAGGATTTTTAAAAACTTACCACCGGGTGAAGAAAGAATTTTTTTGGGATGGCATTAAATCTGATATTCAAAAGTTGGTGGTGGAATGTTTGGTTTGCCAGCAGAATAAAGTTGAGACAATTAAGACCCCGGGACTTCTACAACCTTTATCCATTCCAAGTCAACGTTGGGAGGATATTTCAATGGATTTTATCACAGGTTTACCTAAGTCCGAAGGAAAGAGTGTCATCATGGTGGTAGTTGATAGACTTACCAAGTATGCACACTTTTGTGCAGTATCTCATCCATTTAAAGCAAGTACAGTTGCTACTACATTTATGGACAGAATTCAAAAGCTACATGGAAGCCCAAGGGTTATTGTGAGCGACAGAGATCCCATTTTTACTGGAAATTTTTGGATGGAGTTGTTTTCTTGTTTGGGTACTCAATTAGCTCATAGCTCATCTTATCATCCTCAATCTGATGGTCAAACTGAGATAGTAAATAAATGTTTGGAAGGATATCCTCGTTGTTTTGTATCTGATAAACAAACACAATGGGTCAAGTGGTTACCTCTTGCTGAATGGTGGTATAACACTTCCTTCCATACTGCAGCAAAAATGACCCCATTTATGGCACTTTATGGATATCATCCACCATCCATCACATCATCTTTAAGGGAAAATTCGAAGGTTCAAGCGGTGGAAGATCACATCGAGCATCAGCAAGAAGTTCTACAACTCTTAAAGGATAACCTGAATTTGGCACAAAATCGAATGAAACAACAGGCAGATCAACATCGTAGCGAGAGAAGTTTTGATGTAGGAGATTGGGTATTTTTTCGGCTACAACCATACAAACAAATGTCCCTCAAGCAAGCAAAGAAGGATAATAAATTATCGCCAAAGTACTATGGTCCTTACAAGGTGTTGCAAAAGATTGGTACTGTGGCATACAAATTGGAGCTTCCTGCTTCTTCGCGAGTACATCCAGTTTTCCATGTTTCATGCTTAAAGAAGGTTATAGGTGAAAATCTTCCAGTTCAAACAATATTGCCAGAACTTGATGAGGAAGGAAAAATCATATTGGAACCTGAAGCGGTCAGGGAAACAAGAACTCGACAGCTACAGAATCGATCAATTTCAGAGTATCTCATCAAGTGGAAGAACTTACCCACTGAAGATTCTACATGGGAGGATGAGAATTTTATACAAAAGCACCCGGAGCTACTCAAGCATTGAGGACAACATTTTTTTGAAGGAGAGGAGCATGTTAGGTCCCTATATTACTAGTATAGTCCCTTATTGTTGTTAGTGTAACCCCCTAATTGTTATTATTGTACCCTTGTAACCCCCATTTTGTTATTATTGTGCCCTTAAATTATTATTGTTAGGTCGGCTAGGATTACATTGTGGCCCACTAGGATTACATTATGGCCCCATGGACTCCTATATATAGAAAGGAGGTTTTTTAAATTGTATCATCCAAGAATTGCTCATTTATGTAATGTATTGGAGGTTGCCCCCTCGAAGTGGCTCATTTCTAAGGCATTGATATCTCTTTTCTTCTCTTTTTGGAGCTGGTTACACAACATACTTATTATGGTCACTATTGAAAACCCTAATCACTTTGTTGTTAGGAAAATGGATCATAATTAGTATTGGTTATTTCAGGAGCCCAGTTTGTTATACCATTATGGAAAGGGATGCACACAAGGTGAATTATCAGTATATCACTGCCTTTGTTCAGTGAAATTTCCCATGTTGGAAAATGGTAAATATGTAAATTCCCTTGATTTAATCACTGAATCAACTATTTGAACTTGGGTGTCTCTGTTCATCTGACTTTGGATCATAATTGCACCATGTTTAATGTTTCGTGGATCAAGGAAGACCCTTATACGTCGTGAAGAATATATCTATTTGAATTTATTAGTTTAGAACCAGTTTGTTGATATTTTTTGGAGGAGGCTTTAAGTTTATAGGGTTATGTTAGAAAGGATTCAAAATAAGATGAATTGACAATTAATTCAGTCTAAACATTGTAAGTTATGTAGTTTAGTTTACAGGCTGAATTAACTTAGTTTCGAGGGTATATCAAAGGATAAATAGTTTCTTGGGAATATTTAAGCATGTATCTTGCAGATAGATTATTTTAAAAGTACTTCTTGAATTGAAACTTCAAGCCAATTATTGCATTGTGGGAAGTTTAGAAAGCTTAATCACTAACAACGTTTGTTTGTTTAACTAAGGTTAAGTGTTTATATAACCCATAACTCATTTTCTTGAATTTATTGTGAAGGGAAGGATCATTTAATTAGGAATATTCTATATTCTCTTTGTTTTATTTCATCCAAGTCACATTAGCCTTCTCCTACACATTTTATCCCTTTGTGGTAGCTAAAACAACCTACTACATCTAGATACATGGCATTCTCAATTGAATGGTATCATCAAAATTAAAAAGAAACAAAACCACAAAACATTGTTTGTGGATAAAAATATGAATGGATAACCACCATCACATCAAATCACCCAATACTCAAAGCTGACAGTTATTCAAAGCCCAAATCAAATCATCATATATACCCAACTAGATGAATTCCCCAACAATCAAACTGCAAACAACCCAATTAAAAAGAAACACTCCTCTTGAAGGCCTTGTTTTGAAGAGTGTGTCTATACATAATGTTACAATAAGATCAATTTTATTTGTGAGTTGCATTCTAATTGTGGGTTGATAGAGGAACGCTGACGTGAAAACTTCACTTTACTTGAATTTATATTTTCTTGTTATCTGATGGTACATACAGTATTCACAAAACATTCTTGGAAAGCCTCCATGTTTTGAGGAATCTCATGGCCAATTGACTTCCTCTTTATGTAAAATTGATTGGTTTGCATTATGATTGGAATTGGTGCAAAATTCCAAGGAAATGATTGTCCCTAATGAGTAGAGAGGTATTTTTTAGTGGTTTTACCCACCATCTCAAAATATAATAGTATTGTCAAAGGGAAGATCATATAAAAAGTCCAATTCATTTAATTTCTAAGTACACCATTTCAACCTTGATATTAACCTATATTATTGGTTAGGTTCTTTTCATTTCATTAAAGCACTCTAGGGGTAAAATATTGTAGTGACCACAACATTATGAAGGTAGACCCTAATAGTAATATCTACAGAAATTGTCAAGATTATTTACTACAAAATATTTGACCACAGTCTTGGATACCTGCCTAAAACTTGGAATAGTTGGAGATAGTTTTAGTGATGTTCACCATATCAAGTACAAAAACTAAGGAGCTTTTAGTTTTGTTGAATTTGAATGCTTAATATATGGATAAAATTGTGAAACCAAATCATCTTTCAATCCTTGTGAGTCGATTTTTTTTTTTGTTTGTTTACAGGATCATGTACTCATAACATATTATTTATTTATCCTCTGTTATTTGTTAATTTCTTCTGACCACTATTGAAAAACACCAATCCCTTTGTTGCTAGGACAATGTATTACAATCAATATCTTCTGTTTAAGGAGACCAATTTGTTATACTATTATGGAAAGGGATTCAACACAAATTGAATTCTTAGTTTATCACTGCCTTTATTCATGATATTTCCCATGATGGACCATCGTAAATATGTGAAGTCCCTTTCTTTAATCATTCAATTAATTGTTTGAACTTGGGTGTCTCTATTCATCTGACTTCAGATCATAATTGCATCATGATTGTAACATCCCTGGTGAAAATTTCATGTAATAAAAGTTAATAAGGGAAAAATAATAACCACGATTAATGGGACACTTATTCCAAGATGAAGTTTGGGAAAAACATCCTAGTGGATGTTCATTTTGGTTAATATGGCTAAGGAAATTGGAAATGGAAATGGCAAAGGAATTTTTAACACATTTATTTATGAAAATAATGGAAATTACGAGAAAATGGAGTTGAAAGGTCACAGGTTGCATGTGAGGATGAAAATGAAGGAAAATAATGGAAAATGAAGAAAATAGAGGCCTAATTGATAAAAAGGATTCTAAGGATCAGCTGGTACCTTTAGTCAGTTCAGTTTTGGAGTTCTCTCATTATTATTCTCTCTCTCTCTCTCTCTCACTCTTGTATAGTTATATTTTTTCTTGGAGCACTTTGGCATTGGATCAAGAAAGGAAAAGAAGGAAAGAGGAAGGGAGGAGAAAGCAAGGAAGAGAAGGATCAAGAAGCTACAGCAAGATTCTTTGCAAGTATCGATTTGCATGTGTGACTTTATTTCTAGATTTAGCATGCATGGTATTACATGTGGTTCTTTTCTCTCATGGCATGGGTTTTTCCAGGTGTGATAATGTTTTCAGCCTAGCCTTTCCATTTACGAATATCCATTTCTCATGTTTTGGTTGAGTTGGATTGTCGGATGGATTAGAGGTTGAGTGAGTTTGATCTTTGAATGATATAACACATGTTCGAGTAACCCCTGAACCTGAATATGGGTTATAGCAAATCTGTATAGTATGTTGCGTTGATTTAGGGCTTAGTGATCCGGTGTGGATTGCGGTAAAGCCTGAGATGTGGGTGCTCTCCATAAGTCCTAGGAATCCCAAGTTGGGATATACGATAAATCCTAGAGAGTTTTTCTTAGCTTAGCACCTAATAATCCCTGAATCAGACTGTGTATTGGGGTAAAGCCTAAGAGACAAGGAGAAAAGAAAAATTTTCACTGTCTAGGTGGAGAAATCTAGTGGAATCCATGCTTTGTTTGGCCTAGTGATTAGGTGGAGATCATGGCAAATCCTATTATGAGACGTTTATTGTTTTTGACCTAGTGATCCAGTGTGGAGTATGGTAAAGCTTGGTTTCTATTAATGAGGGTGAGTTGGCTTAGCCTCGGGATTCCCTGTTTGGTTCTTTCGGTTTGAGTCCCACATTCATGCTTGGAATATGGTATTGGTGTGATTGGCTGAAGAGATATTTGGCTTAGCCAATATATGGTCAGGTGGAACATGGTAGTCCCATCCCAATTTGGCTTTTGCATTCATTAATAAGAGGTTCTCTCCTTTACATATTATGTGTAAATGTGTTGGTTTATATGAGGATTCTGTGGCAGATGTATCCATTATATTTTTTATGTTATTATGATGGTTATAAGCATGTATTATGATAGTGAGGATGTATGACTCTCCTCATTTTTTTAATTGTAAATCAATGAACAATGTATCTATGACCTAGTATATGATAGTATAGATAATGGTGGAACAACGCTTCTTAGTGATTCCCGGATAAGTATGAGACCCCTATGCTCAGATCTGTTGTTTACACTTGTAGATTATGTTATCACCAAAACTGTACTTGATTGGTTGTTGATCAGACAACTTTAGTGTAACTATTTCAAACCAATATTTTGATTAAGGCTTAGCCTCCTCAACTTGAGAAGGCTCTTTCAAGGGTTAATGATATTGAATAAAGATGTAGATAGATGGCTAACTCTATGTGTTTTGATTTTGTATGTTTACAAGTTGAAAAGATGGAGACTTGCTACCATTGGGCTATGGAGTTAGTGACAGGGATAAAGATAACAATAGCTCTTCTTGTAGAAGCTGAGGCTTGTATATACTTCAATGAAAGAATGACACATTCAGGAAAATCTCAATAACTTGAGGTTTAAAGGAAGTCAGAGCATGTGATACATGAATTCTGAGTAATGATACATCAAGGTATTGAAAAGGAAAGTATTAAAATAGATTCATCAAAGCTTAACACTTAAAGGAAGTCAGAGCATGAATAACCATGAATTCTGAGTAACAAGCATTAAAAAATTGAAGAAAACCTTCCAAATATAGGACACAAAAACTCATTTCACCAGAGTTCAACACTTAAAGGAAGTCAAAGCATGACTAACCATGAATTCTGAGTAATAAGCATTACAACTATGAAAGGGAAACATTTCAAAGATAAGATATAAACTCATTGAAATACACTAAGAATCTCAGTTCCAGAAAAGTTAAATTGCTTCTGTATTTATTAGTCAATCCCAAGCTTTACAAAAGTAGTCTGCTTAGATAACATTTTCCAACCTTTGATACATCGAAGTCTTCACTAATTATAGGCATTTAGCCTTTACATTCAATCTACCAAGTGGCTAGATTATTGAGCTCTACTACTGACACCAAATTTAACTACTAAATATATTTTTAAAACTAGGACTGATAGCTTTCAAATTAGGAGTTAGAGTCCTACTATGACTCAAAAACATATTTATTACATTTAAACTAAAAATGATCCAAATCATCCTCGAAAAGGGATCATGTCTTTCAATCATGATGGCCATAAACAAGACAATAATACTCTAACTCTTTTCATGAGGCTGCTCTACCTATTATTAAGGAATTGTCAATTTGATGATTTGGCAATACAGTGAACTGATATCTTCAAACTGTATCCTTAACATAATATTCCCACTTAGAAAACCACTGCTCTGATACTCTTTGACATTTCCCTGATGCTCTTTTTCATTCTCATGGAGAATAGCTTTAAATATCTATTTACCTTTCTCCTTCTTCCAAAATTAGCCACCAAAACTAACCTTGCTATGAAAACAGAGTTTTGAACTACTTTCATAGCTAGTTTCGTAGCACAAGAAAAAAAAGGTGATATGTGGTGATCCTCTGCTATTTTTTACCATTGGAGGGTGTTAAGTGATAAAAAACAATTAAACACAACCCTTAAAGCTCTTTAACCATGTCATTTTAAGTGATTTAAAACCGAAATAATTCTTCAGAAATTACGCAGCAAAAACTGGGCTTCAAGCCTGGCACACGCTGCGGAATTGCCTAATTGCCCACAAACTTCACATAATTTGGATTTTAGGCCTAAGAAAGATCCATTGCTGTGTGAGATGATATTTTGAAGCCTGATAAGGAAAATTTGGTTTAAAATGTCTCTTACCCTCCTCAAGGAACAACTTTTTCACCTTCATCCACTTTAATAACCAATAAAAATGACTTTGTTTTTCCTGAAAAAGAAGGTTGCACTCATGAGATCCTATCTCTCGATCCCTGATAGCTGGGAGAAAATTGAAAGAGGTTTTTGTTCCTTGTTATGTTCTTAGAAAAAACCTCCTTCATATTTTTGAAACTCATCTTCATTTGCCTAAAAATTCCTCTTGAAACCAGCAGCTCAAACAGTCCAAGAAACACAAAAATCCCTTTGTAGCTCCTGGTAGAAAAACATGTAACCTGTCTGGATGAAATCTTGTGTGAAGCTAAGGTCATCCATGATCGGTTAAAATTCCATAGGCTCCTATCCAAACACATAGCCTCCTTTTTATGCTTTCCTCTTCATGGAAATTTCCTTTTATAACCCAAACTTCCCTCTTAAAAATGTAATAGCTAAATGGCAGACCTCCTTTATTAACTTTCTTTGGTGTGGCCATTTCTTCTTGTTCTATAGAAGTGGCCTTATTTATGTATTTACATTTTTTCAGGAAAATTTTTTGATGACAACAAGCTGTTATGGTAGAGGAGGGCTGACATGACAAAGGATTTCTACTGGAGATGTTGATGACAGCAAGCTGCTATGGTAGAAGCTTACAAAGTGGGAAAGAAAGTGTGAGGAATGAGGGATGAATTTGAAAAGAAAAATGAGATGGGATTTATTTAGAAAATGATGGCTGATGCTAAAATGTGCCTAACTTTCAAATGATGACTCTAGTCTGACAACATGACCTCAAAAACCCTCAAAGTTTAACTACTCATCATTATGCAGAAAACCCTTATAGGATGACACATATTTCATAGCGCATTTAGTTTTACAAGTGTCATTTTTTCTACAGAATTACTAGGTGTTTCTGCAGCAAAAAATGTTAATTTAGAACTAAAATCGTTGTGGACTCAGAAGATTTTTTATAAGTGGCCACATTTGAGACTTTGGGTTGATTCAAAGTATCTATTCATGATTTTTCCCTCTGATTTGAATTGAGATCATCCCTAAAAACTTAAAAAAATCCTTGAAACCTATATTAATCATAAAATTTATCATTTCATGATATTATGCAACCTAACCAATCTAAAGACCAACTTGACACATTTCAAGTTATGATTTTGAAAATTTTTGAGTGATAACAGTGGCTCCACTTGGGATAGTGTGCCCTTGTCGTACACTAATAACCAGTAGCTCCAGCGTTGCTATCCATTTTATTGACCAAAACAGAAATAACTTTGAAATTTCCATGCTTCTCCTCATGCTCTAATGGCCTTCACCTCGGGCTCAAGCTTGATGTTCACTACAGAATAACCAACTTTGTACCTACTAAAAATATGCTCATTCACCTTTAAGCTTATTCACACACTCCTACCTACCCTATCAGCTACAACTCTCCATTTTAACTCAAGCAACATGAAAATTCCAATGAAGCCAATCATTTATCTTATCTGGCATTTGAAACTGCTGACTATATTTGAACCCAAAGTAATCGTGATACTGGAATGACCAAGGCAACATAAAAAGTATCTGATCCTTATAATGAAAATGAAACTGGAAGTCTGGACTAAAAAACTCCTCCATGTATTCAGCTATAGGATCAAGGAAGGCATGATCTGTTTGATGATTCTCATAACATTCTACAACTTTAGACAACTCATCCATGCTGCGAGCAACCACATAAGACTTCATTTGTGTGCTTTCAAACTGCTTTTCAAACTAATTTACAAAAACAATGTATTCTTCCTCAATCTCTAAGAAGAAAGGTAGCAGCACCCCCTCTTTGTGTTCTGGCATTAAAATCATTTGAAAAGACTTCTCTTGATCATGAATACTATGAGAGAGAATTTTATCTTTTGAAACATGAATGTCCTTTTCAATGTTCTCTACAACTTCATCCACAAACTGAATCTTATCTTCTGATTTGCACTCAAATGATTTCCGATTAGAAGACAAAGATAAAGAAAAACATTCACCCACTTTTTTCTTAGTGTGATCATTATTTTATGTAGGCTGATATAAGGAAAGACATGAAAAATCAACCCTTTCCTTACCCTAATGATTATAGAAACTATCTTCGAGTATTTCTTCTTTTTGTTTGCAATGATTCACATACTCATGATGATCAAAGGACTGACAAGTTTGCTACAAATTTTTGTCAAACTCAGAGGATGTAACATGGTTTTCATAAATAAACTCCTATTGGGTTTCATTTTTATCCAAAAGAGATGCTATCCTTTCTTCTTGGTGTTCTTCTTGGTGATGAAAGGTATTGTCATGAAGGGCCTCTAAAATTTCTGCATCCATAAACTCATCATCTTCATAAAAATTCTCCAAATATTCAATAAAACTCAGAGAGTGTTTACAACATCCTTTGACCAACAACAAAGAGGGATGATAGTCTTTATACATCTCAAAAAATGAAACATGGAAATCGGCAAGAGAATATAATGAACCATTTGGAAAGCTTTCATACCAAAACCATGCTTTTCCTTCCGAAGTAGCCATAAATATATTCATGAGACAATCTTCTGGGAACTGAACCTTAACACTATGTACATGCATATGCAATCTAGCCAAATGAAGAGCAAAATTGTGTTTCTTTTCATCTTTAAATATTGGAAGATCATCTAACCATTCAACCTTTGGCATGGGATTTTGAAAACCAGGGATATGTGACCGATTCATAGTAGCATACCTAGTAGTTATTCTTGCAATTGAATTCATCCTGAAACTTCATAAAGCTACTGATCTTCAAGTAGTGGAGTCACCTTCCAATTGATTATTTGATGTGTGGAGTCGCCAGAGTAGAAATGCAACCAATATGTACCTAAGTATTTGCTTCTCTCAGACCTTAGAACTGAAACTTTGTCATTCTTCCCACGGAAAATATACACCTTCAGTCCCCGGAAATGGCGCCAAAATGTTATCACCAAAATCGTACCTGATCGGTTGTTGATCAGACAACTTTAGTGTAGCTATTTCAAACCAATATTTTGATTGAGGCTTAGCCTCCTCAACCTGAGAGGGCTCTCTCAAGGGTTAATGATATTGAATAGAGATGTAGATAGATGGCTAACTCTATGTGTTTTGATTTTGTATGTTTACAGGTTGAAAAGATGGAGACTTGCTACCATTGGGCTATGGAGTCAGTGACAGGGATAAAGATAACAATAGCTCTTCTTGTAGAAGCTGAGGCTTGTATATACTTCAATGAAAGAATGACACATTCAGGAAAATCTCAATAACTTGAGGTTCAAAGGAAGTCAAAGCATGTGATACATGAATTCTAAGTAATGATACATCAAGGTATTGAAAAGGAAATTATTAAAAGAGATTCATCGAAGCTTAACACTTAAAGGAATTCAGAGCATCAATAACCATGAATTTTGAGTAATAAGCATTAAAACATTGAAGAAAACCTTCCAAAGATAGTACCCAAAAACTCATTTGACCATAGTTCATCACTTAAAGAAGTCAGAGCATGACTAACCATGAATTATGAGTAATAAGCATTACAACTATGAAAGGGAAACATTTCAAAGATAAGATATAAACTCATTGAAATACACTAAGAATCTCAGTTCCATAAAAGTTAAATTGCTTATGTATATATCATTCCATCCTAAGCTTTACAAAAGTAGTATGCTCAGATAACATTTCCAACCTTTGATACATCGAAGTCTTCAATACTTATAGGCATTTAGCCTTTACATTCAATCTGCCAAGTGGCTAGATTATTAAAATCTACTACTGACACCAAATCTAACTACTAACTATATTTTTAAAACTAGGACTGACATCTTTCGAATTAGGAGTTAGAGTCCTACTATGACTCAAAAACCTATTTATTACATCTAAACTAAAAATGATCCAAATCATCCTCGAAAAGGGATCACGTATTTCAACCATGATGGCCATAAACAAGACATTAATACTCTAATTGTCTTCGTGAGGCTGCTCTGTCTATTATTAAGGAGTTGTCAGCTTGATGATTTGGCAATACAGTGAACTGATATCTTCAAACTGTATCCTTAATAGAATATTCCCACTTAGAAAACCACTGCTCTGATACTCTTTGACATTTCCCTGATACTCATTGTCATTCTCATGGAGAAGAGCTTTAAATATCTATTTACCTTTCTCCTTCTTCCAAAATTAGCCACCAAAATTAACCTTGCTGTGAAAATAGAGTTTTGAACTACTTTCATTGCTAGTCTCATAGCACAAGCAAAAAAAGGTGATATGTGGCGATCCTTTGCTATTTTTTACCATCGGAGGGTGTTAAGTGATAAAAAAAATTAAACACAACCCTTAAAGCTCTTTAACCATGTCATTTTAAGTGATTTAAAACCGAAATAATTCTTCAGAAATTCTACAGCAAAAATTGGGCTTCAAGCCTGGCACACACTGCAGAATTGCCTAATTGCCCATAAAATTCACATAATTTGGATTTTAGGCCTAGGAAAGATCCATTGCTATGTGAGATGATAGTTTGAAGCCTGATAAGGAAAATTTGGTTAAAAATATCTCTTACCCTCCTCAAGAAACAACTTTTTCACCTTCAGCCACTTCAATAACTAATAAAAATGACTCTGTTTTTCCTGAAAAAGAAGGCTGCACTCATGAGCTCCTATCTCTTGATCCCTGATATATGGAAGAAAATTGAAAGAGGTTTTTGTTCCTTGTTATGTTCTTAGAAAAAACCTCCTTCATATTTTTGAAACTCATCTTCATTTTCCTGAAAATTCCTCTTGAAACCAGTAGCTCAAATAGTCCAAGAAACACAAAAATCCGTTTATAGCTCCTGGTAGAAAAACATGTAACCTATCTGGATGAAATATTGTGTGAAGCTAAGGTCTTCCATGATTAGTTAAAACTCCATAGGCTCCTATCCAAACACATAGCCTCCTTTTTATGATTTCCTCTTCATGGAAATTTCCTTTTATAACCCAAACTGCCCCCTTAAAAATGTAACAATTGAATGGCAGACCTCCTTTATTAACTTTCTTTGGTGTAGCCATTTCTTCTTGTTCTGTAGTGGTGGCCTTATTTATGTATTTATATCTGTTCAGGAAAAAACTTTGATGACAACGAGCTGTTATGGTAGAGGAGGGCTGGCATGACAAAGGATTTCTATGGGATATGTCGATGACAACAAGTTGCTTTGGTAAAAGCTTACAAAGCAGGAAAGAAAGTGTGAGGAATGAGGGATGAATTTGAAAAGAAAAATGAGATGGGATTTATTTAGAAAATGATGGTTGATGCTAAAACATGCCTAACTTTCAAATTATGACTCTACTCTGACAGCATGACCTCAAAAACCCTCAAAGTTTAACCACTCATCATCATGCAAAAAACCCTTATAGGATGACACAACTTTCGTAGTGCATTTAGTTTTACAAGTATCAGTTTTGCTATAGAATTACTAGGTGTTTCCACAGCAAAAACTATTAATATAGAACTAAATTTCGTTGCAGACTCAGAAGAGTTTTGACAAGTGGCCAAATTTGAGACTTTAGTTCGATTCAAAGTATCTATTCATGATTTGTCCCTTTGATATGACTTGAGATCATCCCTAACAACTTAAGACAATCCTTGAAACCTATATTAATCATAAAATTTATCATTTCATGATACTATGCAATCTAACCAATCTAAAGACCAACTTGACACATTTCAAGTTATGATTTTTAAAATTTTTGAGTGATAACAAATTACATATTTGTGACATGTTCGACAAAATGCCTGTCATGGATAGTAGGGGTCCATTATAGGCCTTGCCATGTTTTTGGAAAATGTATCATTGTATCATTGTTTTATTTCATTTCTGAACTTTTCATTGAGTTTTGGGAAGTGACCTAGTCTCCAAGCCTGAAAAACTGGCTCAAATCCCAGGGATGTTGGCACAGGTCTATGGGAAAAATTCCCTAGATGCATGCATGCATATGTTGTGGGAGCATACAAAGCCTCCCAGACACACCCATTCCTATATTTTCAGAGTGTCTGGGGGTTTAAAGGTCTAAAACCCCAGTGGGACCCATGGGATAGTTACCTGAGTGGCTAGGATGGTTCTTTGGAGTCTTGTTGCCGATGTGGAATGCCTCTGTGATGTGTTTTTATTGATTCCACTTCCTTAAGGTAACCTAGGAGGTTGAATCAGATCATATTAAATCATCTTCACATGTTTACCCTGGTTTTTCGGTTAGTTAGGTATATGTTGGATGAGGGTGTTACAAAGTGGTATAAGATCATGGTTCACCCCTTGGAATGGATGGGCGATGTGTGTTGGTCATGCATTCATGTCGTCTGACCATGTGTTTTACATCTTGGTGGTCTATATGTTTATTGCACATCCATGGTGTCGGTCATTGTTGTAGTGATGTCACCAAGCGAAAGAGGATGTTTTTGTTTCGAAGTGTGTTTTCATGAGTGTATGATTGGTTATGCATTGTTGTGTGTGTTAGTGCTTACATATTGACAATGTATATTGGTATGATTGTCATTTTCATGTATGAGGTCTTAGTATGTGTGGTTGATATTGTCATGCAGTGATGACTAGACTCTACCTATAATGATGTTTATGTGTTTGTAAATTTATATTTTATATGTCTATATGTTGTTATGATTATGTTTATAAATGTATTATGCTGATTTGGATGATATTTCATATGAGTCATCACCCCCGAATTATTTTAAGGTACGTTGGTTTATTCTGATTTGGTTTAGATGACATAGTATGCCTTACACAAAAGAGATCAAAATGAATAGAAAGTAGTAGAATAAAATTATTCTCCCTATGAGTCAGATGAGAAGGCTAAAGTTCAATGATTTGTCAATGGTTTTCCATTAGAATTTAGAGATTGAGTTGAGTATGATAAGCCTTGGTCACTTGAGGAAGTCATTGGGAAATTGAAGAATTTCTATGAAAAATCAAAGCATAAGAATGAACCTCAGTAGGGATGGAAAGGGAAATACAAAGGTAAAGGTAAAATGGCACCCTAAAATAGCAAGGCCTCATAATGCAGAAGAGAAAGAAAATGTGGCACCAGAAAATAGGTTCAATACAACTAGATAGGGACATGGGTTGCAACAACAACATAGAGGTGATGGATTGGATAGTTAGAGTGTTGGCCATGGAATAATACACACCTTAAGAGAGATTTCCCACAAAATTAGGCTGATAGGCCTCAGATATATAGTGCATAGGAGGCGTAGGCTGTTGGGGATGTTGGGTAGAGAATTTCTCGTTTTAATGTAGGCATGGACAGTAAGCAAGTAGATCACCAATAATCTATTATTGAGATGGATGGTAAGCTTTGTGATCAATTTATTTCTATTTTGATTGACCTCAGATCTAATTATAGCTATGTTAGTCCTGACTTGGTGGATACATGTGGTTTGAATAAATAAGTGCATACAAAATGTTAGTTATTGCAGTTAGCTACAAGTACAAAGAAAAGAGTTCATCATTGGGTAAGTTCTTGTGAATTTGAATTAAATGGTATGCCTACAATAGTTCACTTGAAAATATTTCCATTGGGATCATATAGTATGCTTTTAGGTATGGACTGTATATACCTTCAAAGGACCAAGGTGGATTTTTATAACAATGCCATTGAGTGCTTGTGTGACAACGGGAAACATAGAATCTTACAGGTTAAGAAGAAAGCAACATCAGTTAGGATGGTGACAACTATGCAGGACAAGCACAAATTAATGGAAGTGTGTGTGTTGTTTGGAGTACAAATTCCATTGACAAAGGTAAGGAAGTTGACGATGCATATGTTTTGAGAAGGTACCTATTTCTATAACAGTTTTAGGATGTATTTCTTGCAGATATTTCAAAGTTTCCACCTCACAGGGAGGTAGAATTTTCTATTGAGTTGGTACCAGGGGCAACTCCGACATCAAAATCACCTTCCATGATGAGCACACATGAGTTGGTAGAGCTAAATTTGCAGCTAAAATGACGACAACAAAACTGAAAGTAGGCCCTTAAGGAGAGTTGGTCTGCTATTGTTGCTCTGTCAGCATTTCCCTGCTAAAACCCCGTTCTCTTCCTCCACGTGGTCTTCCCAAACTTCTTTGGTTTTATTTATCAAATTCGAGGAATTTGATAAATAAAAATAATCAACAACCTTTGAAAATTAAATATATCTCTCGGGATTTATATTTTACCGCCAAAGCTTATAACCAAGGGTTTAATCCTTCAAACTTTATATAAATACCCAACGCTTTTTAAAAAAATGACTTCGTAATAAACCTTTGGCTCTGGGCCCCACATCTATAATCAATAGCCCAATCAAATACACACACTATACCTTGGTTATCCTTCCTGCAACTTCCGAACACGACCACCGTCCGATGGCTTCCCTCCCAATTGACGGCGTTCAATGATATCGTGCAGCCTCCCTAGTCGAACATTAGCACGCGATGGCATGCAAAAAGGCAGTTTTTGGAATCCCGTTGTACGCCACGTGTCAACTGTCCTATGGAATCGCTCCCAATTAAACAATACCGCTCACCCCGCAAAAGTGGTGTGATATGGGTAGTCTGGTTTCGCTAACCCACTCATGGTTTCAGAACAGTGGTTGACCTAGTTTAAGTCGAGTTATGCTATCCTCCGTATTCACTGACTCAGGTCTGGCCTCGGTCAGGATTCCAATTGACAGCAAAATATATTTATCTCTTTATTAAGTGGGATTTCTACTATCATTAAATAGAGTTCAATGACCATGATTTTACACAGACCTCATCTGCAGTTGGGATTTAATTCAACAGATTTTGTTTGAACAGTTGAGAGAAACAGTGGACAGAGGGATGCGGAAACAGTGCGACAATTCAATTCAATAATTATATAAGCACAAACTTCAATCGCTTCAAAATTAAACAAATTATGTCACAAATATCAACTCGAGACAATCTGATAATCAATGGGAACTGAAATTTATTCCATCGGAAGCAATTTCTCAACACACAAAAATTATTGCAGAAATATCCCCCTCAATACATCCGAGGAATACAATTTATATACATTACAATGTGTCTCTTCGGTTCCTCGGTGAGGACCGTTTAGAAAATCAAAGGCCTAATTACAATTTATTCAAATAACTGAAATATGACAGATGGACTGAACCTAACTATTTGACTTCTACCAATCCTAACTGATCTAAATGCAATAGGAAGCTAAGATATTGACACCTAGCTGTTACAATCAATGATTTTGGACCCTCCTAGCCACAACATGTGGACAAAACCTCCTACATTGCTGGCTAGTTTCTAATGCCCCTGCATCAAACTCCCGAGGGAAATTCTCTTCATGGACTCCTATCCATGAGCTCTTCCACTGATCTGCCTATCTTCTACAACATTATTTCATTCATCCAAGTGGCATCTTCCTCTGGCTTGTACTTCCATTTGATTAAGTACTGAAAGTACTCTTGTCCTCTGGTCTTCCTGAACACTCTTTTGTCCAATATCTTTTGTGGTTGCAATGGTTGCGCTGGAGGTAGCTGCTCTTTCCACTCAATATGTTCCTTGTCTACTGATCTTTCTTCTGCACCATCATCTTCATACTTGTACAAGTCCGCAACCTTAAAAATGGGAGATATTCCAACATCAGGTGGCAATTCAATCTCATAAGCATTTGCAGAAAACTTTCTAAGTATCTTGCATGGCCCAATCTTCTTGAACTTCAGTTTATTATACTTCTTCTTTGGGAATCTCTCCTTTCTCAAGTGTGCCAAAACCAAATCTCCTAATTCATAACGGACTTCCTTTCTGCTCAAGTATGCTCTTTTTTTGTATCTGATGCTGCTACCTTGTAGCTGTTGTTTCACCTCCTCATGTATGGCATGGATCTCTGAAGCAAATTCCTCACCATCTGCACTCCTTAGCTCTGCCCTTCCCAGGTTTCTTAACTCTGACATTCCTCTGGGGTGCATTCCATAGACAATATGGAATGGGCTCTGCCCTGTGCTTCTATTTGGTGAGTCATTATATGCATATTCTGCCTGGGGCAAAATATGATCCCACTGCTTGGGATGCTCTCCTACAAGACTTCTCAACAAATTTCCCAGAATCCTATTCACTACCTCAGTTTTTCCATCAGTCTGAGGATGGTAAGATATGCTTCTGTTTGGTGAGTCATTATATGCATATTCTTCCTAGGGAAAAATATGATCCCACTACTTGGGATGCACTCCTGCAAGACTTCTCAACAAATTTCCCAGACTCCTATTCACTACCTCAGTTCTTCCATCAGTCTGAGGATGGTAAGATGAGTTCAAACACAGTTTGGTACCAAGTTTCTCCCACAGTGTCCTCCAAAAATGACCCACAAATCTGGTGTCTCTGTCTAAAACAATACTCTTGGGCAACCCATGCAATCTAACAACTTCTTTGAAAAACAAGTTAGCAACATGAGTGGCATCACTAGTCTTATAACATGGAATAAAATGTGCCATTTTGGAGAATCTGTCCACTACAACAAATACGGCATCATTCCCTCTCTGATTCTTGGGAAATCCTAGAACAAAATCCATACTCACCATGTCCCAAGGCCTATCTAGAATAGGTAAGGGAGTGTACAATCCTGCATTCTGGCTCCTTCCTTTGGCATATTGAGAGATTTTGCAAATCTTCACAAACTTATCCACTTCTACTCTCATCTTAGGCCAATAATAGAAGTGACACAGCTGCTCATAAGTTTTATCAGTACCAAAGTGTCTAGCAAGTCCACCACTATGCTTCTCCTTGATCAAATTTTCTCTCATGGAACATTTTGGTACACACAGTTGATTTCTTCTGAATAGTAAGTCCTCCTGCAAGAAATAATCCAACCACTGGCTTCTATCTGTTAGAACAAGATTACAACATGACTCAAATGCTTCCTTAAAATTAGAATCTGTTTTATATAGCTCTTTGAGAAAATCGAATCCTACAACTTGAAAATTAGTTTCTTGAACAAGCATGTGCCTCCTACTCAAAGCATCAGCTACTTTATTTGCTTGGCCACTTATTTGTTTCAAAACAAAGTTAAACCCTTGGAGATATTCAACCCATTTGGCATGCTTATGATTCAACTTGGGTTGCTGTACAATATACTGCAAAGCATGATTATCAAAATATAATACAAATTCCCTGGACATCAAATAATGTCTCCACTTTTTCAATGCCTGAACAATTGCATAGAATTCCTTCTCATAAGAGGAATACTTTCTTCTGGTGTCATTTAGCTTCTCACTGAAATAGGCTACAGGCCTATCATCCTGACTCAGCACAGCTCCAATGGCCTCCCCACTAGCATCACACTTCACTTGAAATGGCTTAGTAAAATCATGCAGAATCAAAACAGGTTTTTCAGTTATCTTTTTCTTCAAAAGTTTAAAGTTTCTTTCTGCTTTAGCAGTCCACTTAAATGGTTGTTTGCTATTCTTTGTTATCTCAATTATGGGTGCATTAATCTTACTGAAGTTTCTTATAAATTTCCTGTAAAAACTAGCAAGTCCATGGAAACTTCTTACCTCAAAAAATTTTCTGGGTGAAGGCCACTCCACAATTGCCTTAACCTTTTCTGGGTCCATCTTCAATCCTTCTGCAAAAACAACAAAGCCCAAATACACCAAATCTTCCTTCATGAATGAGCATTTCTTCAAGTTTATCAGCAGTTTCTCTTGGTGCAACTTCTTCAAGACATAATTAAGATTCCTTAAATGTTCTTTTTTAGTTTTGCTGAAAACTAATATAGCATCCAGATACACTATCACAAATTTACCAATGAATTCTTTCAACACTTCATTCATAAGTCTCATAAAATTTCTAGGTGCATTTGACAACCCAAAAGGCATTACCATCCATTCATACAATCCTTCAATCGTTTTAAAGGCAGTTTTCCACTCATCACCCTCTCTTATTCTAATATGATGGTATCCACTTTTCAAATCTATCTAGCACTATCTCCGAAGGCACTCTGATAGCTGCAATGGTTGCTGGTTCTCTAGGATGTTAACGTGGTTATGCATTGTATCTTGGCTTATATTCATCTCCAAATCTGGATCTACCTCATTTTGCAAGTATAATTCCACCAAATCCATCTTAACAATTTTCCAACCTTATGTGATTGCTATCACCTTACAGTAAAGGCATGATTCAGTTGGATTCTCCATGGAAATCTTTCAAACTAAGCATTCAAACTTTTGTACCCTTTTCTTGATGCCTTTTAGCAGCTACTCAAAACATTTACTTTGTTTTTGGTTCCAACATATTCAATATTATCAGTTATGACATACCAGCTCCGTTTTTCTGTCTTAGAAAAAGAAACTATATTGGTAAACTGAGAGTGTTTCTTGTAGATCTTCTAAAACATTGTGCTTAAGTTTTGAGATAAAAACTTGTTGGAAATATTGTGACCAAATGATCCTGATTTAGGGAAAAATATTGTTAAAAGAGGACTAAATACTTGTAGTTCAAATTCAGTAGGTATTATGAGTCCAAACTCATCATTTTTCATATTATGTGCTTACAAGTTGCTATTATCTCCTGTGAAAAAATTTAGAGATAGAGATGGTGGAGAGATAAAATCAATAATTGATTATATGTAATGGTGCAGTAGCTATACATATCTTGTATGTCCTTGCTTTTTATCTTATTAACTATTTACATAAGAATCCCTGAATGGTTAAGGTGGTGTAACCACCTAACACCTAACTGCATCTAAATAGTAAATTGGTCACATGTTTCTAGTGGAGCATCTAGGATACTAACTTTTATCACTCCTAAATATCATTGAAGTGTTAATACACTCCAGCAAACCACCTTAATAGGACTCAAACTGACACCTGGCACATATGACATCCAATATATATGATGCCATGTAAAATTTAGGTTGTTGTCCCTCTGGTAGATTTTGGGTTCATTTTACATTTCTTGTGATGGAGGCTGCTAGAATCTCTAGCAAAATAAATATACTCCCATCCTGAGTAGAGGTGCATATCATTGGTCCCAATTCTTGAACATTTTTGCATCATTCCTACCATAGAATCTACAACAAATTTTTTCTACCATCTTATGTGCCTTTCTTAATAACTTGGCCTGATATATCCCATTGGATCATTATCGAAAATTATTGGGATATTTCCACCAAGTCTTAAGGATATTCTTGATAGCTAGAGGAAAATCACAAACTCACTTAGCTGTAAGGGACACCCGGTAGCTTGGAAGCTTGTAATATTTGGTGATGCAAGGATTTATGTATGTTGATACATAAAAACCATGGATGTACTGAACAATTATATATTATATATGTTTCTATGCACTTGATTATCCATTCAATAGTTTCAACACATGGTAGAAGGACACGGTGTTATTCTACTTTGTGGAGCCAAGAATACTGGAAACTATGATACATTTCACTATATTCTTCATCTCCAGGAACCTATTTTTGAGTAAATGATTGATAGATACCTTACCAAGTCATTGAAATTAAGTTTTCCACATAGATACATAGGTTGGAACTAAGATTATAGATTTATACATGGTATTAGAGCTATCGCTGACCTTGAGCCTCGGATCTTGTGCTCAAATATTTTGGAGGCTTGTCTAGAGACTCAAGTTCAAGTAGAAGAAAACTATGAGAAGAATACATTTGATCACAAGAAGAGATATTTTCAAGAAATTGAGTTTTTAAGGAAAACAATAAGAGACTGTAGCATGATGTCTATGATGGACAGGTGGAGACAATATATTGCACACCTAAACAGAGCATAACATTAATTTAGGATAGACTGAAACACTCTTAACAGCAGATTTCATGAGGGAAATAGACAAAATTATGAATATAGAAAAGATGGAGTTCAAAAAATCGTGATTAATGAATTGATAAAAACATCCAGATGTCATCACCCCTAAAAAAAGAAACAAGGGTTCTAGACATCACTGAGAAGACCACTTGATTATGTTTATAAACACCCTCATTAATCCTCATGATCCTCTAAGTATACGAATGTTGTTCGTTACAGCCCACAGAATAGCTTGAGACCCAGAAAGATAAAATAACTATATTCCCAAAAAGGTTGGTCAATCGGGATACAAAGAGATACTCTTAGTGATTAGCACCTGCAGAAGTAATCAAGGCTATAGAAAAAAGCATAAATTTAAACTAACAAACACATAAGAAATGCATTAAAGGGCATGATCAAGTAATTTTTTTTCAAACCCAAAAATTGGGTGAAGCTAGTACCAAGAGCCTGCAAGCCAATAGTATCAGGAACTTGTGACTTGGCATGGGGCCACACACTGTGACATCTAGGGACACTCCCTATGGGGGTCCCAAGCCGGGGGGATGCCCACCCCTTAAGCCACATCACAACATAATAACTCAACATGTATAAAATATAACCCACTTTGGTTTTGAACCTCTGATCAAATAAAGTTGGAATAAATAAAGAAAAAGGCATAGGGGCTAGGTATAATAGTTAAGCTCTAGCTAAATATCAACATCATAGATGGAGATACAAGACCATATATTTAACAAATTTACCAAATCCCATATGCTTGTAAAATATTATTGAAGCCCACAAAAACACTCAACAACCCCATAGTGAGAGACATAAAACAACATCATTCTCAGATACCTATATGGAAACCACGAGGACAAACTATAAATGGAAGAAAGACGAATGTGCAGGAAAAAATCATAAATTATTTTTGCATAGTATAAATCATTCGGCCTGACGAAAACATCAAGTACAATATCTAGCAACTGGTGTCAGATGCAGAAATCTCCACGAGTGGTCTCACAAGGCTTCCTCTAGGGTAGCCAGGGCTATAAAATAATTCATGGGTAACCCAAGAAAACAATAGACATTGCATGAAAAAACCACTTATCACTGTGTGATTTTAACAAGAATTATAGAAGTGAAGTCCAAATAAAAAACGGCAATTTTGCACTCAATGTTAGTTCAGGTAAATTTGAAAACATCCTCTATTAAAGCACACTACCAATTCAACTATGAATTAATAAAAAATCAGATGGAAATATGTACCCTGTGATGACTATATAACAATTTGGAGTTTGTAATTAGCTAACTAATATATTTTCCAAATGAATCGACGCCATAGCATACAATTGAATTAATTTAACTGTAATCACCTTACCATTATTTGTTTTCTTTGAAGTTTCACCCATGCTTTCTTTGTCAAAAGCCACATAACCAGCCATTGATGGAATGGAACTAGGAAAACCTGCAAACTCCTATTGTTGTTTATAACAATTAAGTCAAATTTTCCCATCATACTTTTGTCTGTCAATATATGCTTCAACGTTTACTCAATAAGAAAGGACACAATGAGAAGACTGTTGGTAAATGCATCCTACTGCTAAATATCACTAAATTCTTCTAATAAACAAGAGAACCAATGATACTGTTCATGTTATACTCCTACATAATCCAAACAAGTGTCACCTTGGAAACATAGTTAACTAACTAAATTCTTCTAATAAACAAGACAACTAGCTGAATTCTTCTAATAAATAAGACAACTAACTGAATTATTCTAATAAACAAAAACAATTGCAGAGAATTGTTTGTGAAATATTTCCATTTCCAACCTTGCTAGGTATCCT
This sequence comes from Pinus albicaulis, assembly GCA_034641835.2. NCBI lineage: Eukaryota > Viridiplantae > Streptophyta > Pinopsida > Pinales > Pinaceae > Pinus > Pinus albicaulis. The sequence goes on from CM076570.1 coordinate 170,655,610, forward strand.
CCACCTGAATGGAAAATATTAGAAACAGATGAGGTTGGGTACAAGCCCCAGGTGATGGGTGATTTTGGTGGAAGAGTTACCCCTCAGACCTGACACCTGAATTGAAGGAAATATGTGTTATATGGTTCAGCCATAGATCTCGAGGTGTGTTTCTGAAAACAACATCAATAAGAAAATTCCATTTTCTTATGAATAAGGCAACACGGTCTACCTATTCAACTTTTTCTGGTTTGCAATCACAAGAATCCAGCCAGGCAATCTTTGCTAGATTTGAGGCTTCTATTTTTCCATAGATATTTTTAATATTAAGATACATAGAAACTTAAAAAATTAATGAGAAAAGTACATGTCAAGTAAGTTTGTTTCATCCCTACAATGACATTGGTTTTGGTATTGATTAGATTAGTAAGCAAATGCATCAAACAGGTGGTAAGTGTAACCATCAATTGGGTATATCACAAGAAGTTGCGGGATGGAGTGTTATCCTACCTATCTAGGGTCTATTTCTATTTATATTTATGTAAGTGACAAATTGAACCTATAAAGAGTATTATTGTAACATCTTTGACCTAACATTCTGCTCTGAAATTTCTGGGGTTTACCCTGCGTACCATCTTTAAAATGATGGGAAATGCCCAGAGGCTTTCCCTAAAATATGTTAATGAGAGAACAAAACAAAACAAAAAAATGTAACTATTCATGACGAATATTTCAAAACAAGCAAAGGATGCATAGAGATGATGTATTGATAGGGCGAAAATAGTTACTGGGACAAGAAAAGTGTTGGCAATATGATGCAGAGTGTTGTCCTTGATGGCAACCCACTGAATGAAGATGAAGACATGCGACTGTTGACATGTGTTGTCCTTGATGGCAAACCACCTGATGAATTTGTTCTTGACCTGATGAGCTTGGTAAATGATGTAAATCTGATGCGATATTATGATGTTGAGTGTTGTCCCTGAAAGGAAACCCATTTGATGAAGATGATGACAACTTACTTGTTGAATTTGTGCTTGATAGCATTTATTCTTGATGAGCCAAATATGATGTATCTACAGTATGTACAAAAGGCAGTGAAGGAAGGAACTCAGCATGTACTAAATCCATGATGAAAAGAGTATGTTTCAAGGCATACGCGGATATGTCTAGAGGAAGTCGTGTATGCACGCGGGAACCAACGTTCCAAGTCGCGTATGGGCAAAAAGCGCTCATAATGTGTTGTTTTGGCTCATGATATTGTTAGGCTCATGGTATTGAAGGCTCATGGTATTGTTGGGCTCGTGGTATTGAAGGCTCATGGTATTGCTTTGGCTCGTGGTATTGAAAAAGGACAAACCTATATAAGGAGAAGAAATTCATTGTGCAAATCATGAGTGTGGGTGCAAGATGTCTGAGCTTGAATGAATACTTATCTCTGAAGTAGATCTGAATGGAAAGGGTTACACTTGAATGATAAATCTGAATGTATGATGCACCAATGATGAAGAAGGGGATCTAGATCTGAAATTCCATTGTATCTACTAGATCTGATTATGGAAGGCTTAGATTTGAATTAAGGCGAACATCTGTCTGAAGTGAAAGGGTAAATCTGAACTGAACACCTGATCTGAAGAAGTATGCTGCTCCATAATGATTGAAGATCTATACGCTACTTCGACACAGAGGAAGCGCGTATATACGCGGCTTCTCTGAAGTGAAACCGCGTATGCGCAATGAAATTTGTACAGAGGGATACGCTATTTTTTGTGGACGAAAGCGCGTATATACGCGACAGCAGTGAAGTAAAAGCGCGTATGCAAAATAGGGTTTGCTGAAGACTGTGGTAAGAAATGTCTGATCTATTCTGCTGTGTTACTGCTATCTGTATTCTATAGTGATGAGTTGTTTGTATCAGTTTTTAAAAGTATGGAAAGAGTCCAGTCTGAAATATGATGAAACGTGGCCTGCAAGTGTTGTTCTATTGAAGTTGTTGGATCCAGTGTGAAAATTGATGAAACGTGGTCCAAGGTGGTGCTGAGGGTGGTAGCCTTCAGTCAGGGGGTCGTAGCTCCCTTCCAGGTGAGGCTGGTAAACGAGATCAGGGGGTCGTAGCTCCCTTCCAGGAGAGGCTGGTAAACGAGTCAGGGGGTTGGAGCTCCCTTCCAGGAGAGGCTGGTAAACGAGCGCAGGTGGGTGCCTGCGTGCTGGTCAAGTCTGCGCCAGCACATATGTTGTAAGATATTTTCTCTATAATAAAATATTGAAGGCTGAGCAACTGCAGCGGTGGTTTTCTCCCGATTTGGGTTTCCACCTAAAAATCCTGGTGTTCATGTGTGATCCTTTGTGTGATGGTTTATTCTGTTCTTACTGCACATGTTACTGTTTATTGAACATCTGATGAATGAATGATGGAATAATATAAGTGAAGATTTAATGACAGATCTAGATCTCTGTGTATATGCTAGTTTCATAAAGGGGATCCGCGTATATACGCTAGTTTACTGAAGGAAAGTAGCGTATGGGTTTTAAGGAATGAAAAAGTAAAAAGTTTTGATTATGCAGTAAATACTGATTCACCCCCCCCTCTCAGTATTTTTCCCAACAATTGGTATCAGAGCAGGTCCTTGTGCAGAAGCTTGATCGCTTAAAGGAGATCCGTCGCAATGGGAAGTCAAGAAGGAGTAATGTCTATAAAGCCACCTCTATTCAATGGAAGCAATCTGATGTTCTGGAAGGTACGTACAAAAGCATATCTGCAAAGTCTTGGTGCAGATGTATGGGCAATCGTGGAAGAAGGTTATCAATACCCGGCAAGTATTCCTACTGATGCAGTAGAAAGGAAGAAGTATGAAACCAATGCCAAAGCAGTAAATGTCTTGCTAGGAAGCATGTCTGAATCAGAATTTGCTAAAGTGATGCAGCTACATTCAGCAAAAGATATATGGGACAAAATCATTCTGAGCTATGAAGGAGACACAAAGGTAAAGAATGCAAAACTCCAAACTCTTAGAATTGAATATGAAAATTTGAAGATGCATAGTGATGAAAGTGTTGCCAGTTTCTTCCGTCTGGATGATATTGTAAATCGAATGAAAAATTTGGGTGAAACCATAACTGATACTACTCTGGTGGAAAAGGTCTTAAGATCATTGACTTCAAAATTTGACTCTAAAGTTTCAGCTATTGAAGAAAGGCAAGATTTGCAAACTCTTACTATTGTTCAATTACATGGGACTCTGACTGCTTTTGAAATGAGACAAGGAGGTCCTTCTCAAGTAAGAGAAGCTGCTTTTAAGGCATCTACAAAAGGAAAGGAAAAGGAAGTTGTCAAAGAATCCAGCTATATATTCGATGAAGAAGAAGCAAATTTCGTGAGAAAGCTCCAACTAGGTACTGGAAGATTCAAAGGTAAGCTTCCCTTCAAATGTTTTGAGTGTGGAAAAGTTGGTCATTATGCTGCAAAATGTCCTTATAAAGGAAAAGAAGTTGTAAGAAGGAATAAGAACAGATCTAGCTCTAGGAAAAGTTACTATACTAATGAAGATAGTGATGGGTCATCTAATAGTGAGGAAGAATGTGAAGAAGATCTTAGACTTCTCATGGCCTTTGAACAAAAGGAAGAAAAGGATACTTTTATGGATGCTCTAGAGGAAAATGATTTTCTTGAAGAAAATAATCAACTCAAACTTCACTTAGAAGATTGCAAAATTCTCTTAGAGGAACAAAAGATAATCAAAGAGACCGTTGAAAAGAAACTTGAAGAAGCAAAGAAACATATTGAAAAACTAGAATGTGAAGTGGTAAGTCAAAGAAAAGAAGTTGAGAAAGCAAAGACCTTGAATCTTAGATTTGCTAAAGGATCTGAAACCTTAGATGAGATTATCAAGGTACAACGTTCTCCTCTTATAAAGACAGGTCTGGGATATACCGGAGAATCTTCTCAAACTTCAGCACCAAACTATCTAAAAGCATTTACAGGTGGTTTACTACATTCAGCCACTCAGCAAGGGAATAGAGGATCTCTACAGGGAAAGAAGGACCATCTCAATTCAAGGAACACTAACGGGGATAGCTTTCAAAGACTCTACAACCAACAGGTAAACTCAAATAGAAGATTCCATGATCGCAGAAATTTCTACTTCAATGGGCAATGTTTCACTTGTCACAATTTTGGTCATAAAGCTATTCAATGTGTGGCATATAAAACCATCATGACAAGAGAAGCAAGAAAGAAAAGGTTGGATACTGAACCAAAGAAGAATACCTATAAAAATTTTTCTCCTCTTCAAAGTGAAGTTGAATGTACTTATTGCAATAACTTTGGCCATGAAGAATCTGAATGCAGGAACAAGATCTAGCCAAAAGAACATATTCCCTCAAGCTCTAAAGTGTGGAAAAAGAAAGAACCACCGGTTGAAAATTGTGGGATAGAATTATTTGCAGAAGGTGAAGAAAATCAATGGTACATTGATAGTGGGTGATCAAGACACATGACAGGTGAAAAAAGCAAACTTCATACTTATAATGCTCTAGAAAAAGAAAAGAAAGTTACATTTGGAAATGATACTCCCGCTGTAATTAAAGGAAAAGGGTCAGTATTTCTAAAAGAAAAAGTGAAGGCTAAAGATGTCATGTATGTGGATGGATTAAGGCATAACCTGTTAAGTGTTAGTCAAATGTGTGATCAAGGAGCAGAAGTGGTCTTCAGTTCCAAAGATTGTGTGGTTCGTGATCTTGATACAGGTAAAATCATTATAAAAGGAAAAAGAAATCCAAGCAACCTGTATGTACTAAACGGCATAGATCAATGTTACTTGAGAAAGTCTTCAGAAAATTGGCTATGGCATAGAAGGCTGGGGCATCTGAGTTTCTCTCAAATCAACAAAGCAAGCAGACTTCAAGCTATTCGTGATCTTCCCAAGGTCAATCTTCCGGAAAGTACCATATGCAAATCTTGTCAATTCGATAAGCAGACCAGAGTACGATTTAATGCCAAAGAAGGATTATCAAGTAAGCCTCTTGAACTCATTCATACTGATATCTGTGGACCTATGAGGAAAAATTCATTACGTGGGGAAGAATACTATATCTTATTTATTGATGACTACTCTAGAATGTGTTGGATCGAGTTCATTAAACACAAAGATCAAGCACTTGAAAATTTTCAGAGCTTCAAAGCTTTGGCGGAAAATGAATCAGATCTAAAAATCAAGTGTCTTAGATCTGATCGAGGAGGAGAATATTCATCAAACGAATTCTTTGAATTTTGTGAACAACATGGCATTAAACGACAGTTCTCTGTAGCAGGCACTCCTCAACAAAATGGTGTAGCAGAAAGAATGAATAGAACAATTGTTCAAATGGCTAGAGCTATGCTTGCTGATTCTGATGTTCCTGACATGTTCTGGAGTGAAGCAGCTCATATGGCAGTTAACATTCTCAATAAAGCTCATGTTCGGGTAAATAGTGACAAAACTCCATATGAACTCTGGTATGGTAATTCTCCCACTGTGAAGCATTTTAAGGTTTTTGGAAGTAAATGCTTTATCAAAAATAATGATGAAAAGCTTGGCAAATTTGAACCTAGATCAGATGAAGGAATATTTCTTGGTTACTCATCGTCAAGCAAAGCATTCACATGTTACAATAAAAGGCTTCAAAAGGTTGTTGAATGTATTGATGTTGTTATTGATGAGTCTCCTGCAGCTCCTAAAGAAGAAAAACAAACAACAAAAGAAGATGATAACGACATATGGCCTTCTACATCAGATAGCAATGATATAGACAGTGGATCCAATGAAGAACCTGAAGATGATCTATCTGAAAAAGCTCCATCCAGATATGTTCAAAAGAATCATCCTGAAACTCAAATTTTGGGTGACAAGGAATCTGGTGTACGAACAAGGAGAGCTCTTATGGGATCTTCTAATCATTTGGCACTTCTATCCACAATTGAACCACACAATGTCAATGAAGCTAGCAAATATGAATGTTGGAGGCAAGCCATGGATGAAGAACTTGTTCAAATTGAGAAGAATGACACTTGGGATTTGGTTCCAAGACCTCATGATAAAAATGTCATTGGAACTAAATGGATTTTCAAGAACAAGTTAAATGAGAATGGGGATGTTGTGAGAAACAAAGCTAGACTGGTTTGCAAAGGGTATACTCAACAAGAAGGTATAGACTTTGAAGAAACTTTTGCTCCTGTAGCTAGACTTGAAGCCATCAGAATGTTCCTTGCTTTTTCAAGTTATCAACAAATCAAAGTTTATCAAATGGATGTCAAATCTACTTTTCTTAATGGTGATCTAGAAGAAGAAGTATATATAGAACAACCAGAAGGATTCATTTTGGGAAATGATGCAAATCTTGTTTGTAGACTTAAAAAGGCTCTATATGGTCTCAAACAAGCTCCAAGAGCTTGGTACTATCGTCTTGACAAATATCTTCATCAACAAGGATTTTCAAAGGGGTCTGCTGATAGCAACTTATACACAAAAGTTGAAAATGATAAACTATTGATTGTGGTTGTATATGTTGATGATATCATTTTTGGGAGTAACGAAGAATCTTTGAGTCAAAAATTTGCTTATGTCATGCAGCAAGAATTTGAAATGTCTTTACTTGGGGAACTAACATTCTTTCTTGGCTTGCAAGTGCATCAAACTGCAGATGGTATATTCCTATCACAAGCAAAATATCTTAAGCAAATTCTGAAGAAGTATGGCATGTAAGAATGCAAACCTGTAAGTACACCAATGATAATGGGATGCAATCTCAGTTCTCATGATGATTCTCCCACGGTGAATCAACCAGAATACAGATCGATGATAGGAAGTCTACTTTATCTCACTGAGACTAGACCAGACATTATGCATGCAGTTGGGATTGTTGGACGATTCCAAGCTAATCCAAAAGAGTCTCACCTTCAGGCTGTTAAAAGAATATTCAAATATCTACAAGGAACTCAAGAATTTGGTCTATGGTATCCAAAGAATGCTGATCTTACTCTTCATGCTTACACTGATGCAGATTGGGCTGGAAGTGTTGATGATCGGAAAAGCACTAGTGGTGGTGCATTCTATATGGGACCCCGGTTAGTATCTTGGTTTAGCAAGAAGCAAAATTATATTGCCTTATCAACAGCTGAAGCAGAGTATGTAGCTGCCGCATCTTGTTGCACTCAACTCCTATGGATGATGCAAACTTTGCAAGATTTTCAAATCAAATGTGCAACTCCTATCTCCATTATGTGTGATAATACAAGTGCCATCAGTATCTCAAATAATCTTGTTATGCATTCGAAGACCAAGCACATTCCCATCAAGTATCATTTCTTACGTGAGCAAGTACTTGAACAAAAGGTGAAGTTGGAGTATGTTCCCTCCAAAGAACAAGTTGCTGATATCTTTACCAAACCTCTGCCCAGGGAAGCGTTCGAATATCTAAGACAGAAGCTGGGAGTCGGTGAGGTGTTCTGCGCGATCGAAAAAGAAAAAAATACACATAAATTTTGAAGATGATGTGGATACGGGTTTCACGAAACACGGTCGCGTATATACGCGGTTGCTGGAAAAGCGCGTGTGTCGATTCTTTGACATTTTTTTTTGGTTGGAGACTGGCTCTCTTGACAGAACAGATGCTTGTTTGGTATATCGTCTTGTTTGGTATCTCTGGTGGTGTTCCAGCTCTCATAATTCTGTTTCTAATGTTTTGATGAAGATGCCTTGATGATTTGATGGTGGAATTTTTCAGGATGCAGAAACTAAGGGGGAGCCTTAGTCACTTGGAAAGATTGCCTGGTTGCACAAATTCAGGGGGAGCATTAGCATTGCTGAGTATAATGCAGTATTGGCATTATGATGGTTCTGAAATATGTTCTCTCTCTTGAGGACTTTCTGGTGTTGGTCATAAATGGTCATATTTGTATTTTGATGAAAAGGTCTTATTGAGACCCATGATGTAAAATTGTAATATTCAGTCATGTAAGGACTTCTCAAATTTTGTAAACCCACTTGGTTGGGTAGCTGAGTCAAATGTGTAAACCCACTTGGTTGGGTACTTGAGTCTCATATGTAAATCCACTTGGTTGGATATTTGTTGTAAGTATGAGTCTTTGGTGATAGAAATGTCATAGAGTCATGTACTTCATTGAAAATATGTTTGAAGTTTCAGCATGAACTCAGGGGGAGCTTGGTCACTTCAGTATATATCAGATCTGCAGAACGCTTCTTCCACATGAGGAGAAAAGGGGGAGAGTATGTTGGTTTTGATCCGCCCTTTGCCCTTGATGTCAAAGGGGGAGAAGTGACATGGTGTTTGAATGAAGAGAAAGAATGGTGTCACAAATGGAGAGAGTGACATGGTGTCATTGTATTCTTAATGTACCTATCTGTTGTGGTAACCAAACACCATCGTGGTTGCCATCAAGTCCAAAGGGGGAGATTGTTGGAAATATGATGCAGGGTGTTGTCCTTGATGGCAACCCACTGAATGAAGATGAAGACATGCGACTGTTGACATGTGTTGTCCTTGATGGAAATCCACCTGATGAAGTTATTCTTGACTTGATGGGCTTGGTAAATGATGTAAATCTGATGTGATATGATGCTTGTTGATATTATGATGTTGAGTGTTGTCCTTGAATGGCAACTCACTTGATGAAGATGATGGCAACTTACTTGATGAAGTTGTGCTTGATAGAATGTCTTGATGAACCTGTTTAAAGATGAAAATCTGATGTATCTACAGAGAGTACAGAAGGTAATGAAGAAATAAATTCAGTATGTGCTAAATCTATAGTAAAAAGAGTATGTCTCAAGTCATACGCGGATATGTCTAGGAGAAGTCGCGTATGCACGCGGGGAACAACGTTCCAAGTCGCGTATGGGCAATAGCGCTCATAATGTATTGTTTTGGCTCATGGTATTGTTAGGCTCATGGTATTGAAGGCTCATGGTATTGTTGGGCTCGTGGTATTGAAGGCTCATGGTATTGTTTTGGCTCGTGGTATTGAAAAAGGATAAACCTATATAAGGAGAAGAAATTCATTGTGCAAATCATGAGAGTGGTGCAAGATGTCTGAGCTTGAATGAATACTTCTCTTTGAAGTAGATCTGAATGGAAAGGGTTACACTTGATTGATAAATCTGAATGTATTATGTACCAATGATAAAGAAGGGGATCTAGATCTGAATTGCTCTTGTATTTGCTAGATCTGATTATGGATGGCTTACAGATACGGATAAGGCGAACATACGTATCTAGGGAAAGGGTCGTCTGGGCCCTGAACACACAGTACGAGAAAGTATGTTTGCTCGCAATGATTGAAGATCTGTCCGCTAGCACGACGCGAGAGAAGCGCGTGTATGCGCGGCTCCTGCGAAGTGAAAACGCGTATGCGCAATGAAAATGTTTACGAAGGATACGCTATTTTTGTGGAGCGAAAAGCGCGTGTATGCGCGACATCAGTGAAGCTAAAAGCGGCATTAGCCACAAGCGGGGTTCTTTTCGAAGACGTAGTGAAAATATAAGTCTATTATAACGTATTCTTCGCTATCGGTATTCTACAGTGATGAGTTGTTTGTATCAGTTTTTAAAAGTATGGAAAGAGTCCAGTCTGAAATATGATGAAACGTGGCCTGCAAGTGTTGTTCTTTTGAAGTTGTTGGATCCTGTGTGAAAATTGATGAAACGTGGTCCAAGGTGGTGCTGAGGGTTGTAGCCTTCAGTCAGGGGGTCGTAGCTCCCTTCCAGGTGAGGCTGGTAAACGAGATCGGGGGGTCATAGCTCCCTTCCAGGAGAGGCTGGTAAACGAGTCGGGGGGTCGTAGCTCCCTTCCAGGAGAGGCTGGTAAACGAGCGCAGGTGGGTGCCTGCGTGCTGGTCAAGTCTGCGCCAGCACATATGTTGTAAGATGTTTTCTCTATAATAAAATATTGAAGGCTGAGCAACTGCAGCGGTGGTTTTCTCCCGACTTGGGTTTCCACCTAAAAATCCTGGTGTTCATATGTGATGCTTTGTGTGATGGTTTATTCTGTTCTTACTGCACATGTTTACTGTTTATTGAACATCTGATGAATGAATGATGGAATGATATAAGTGAAGATCTAATGAAATCTCTAGATATCTGTGTATACGCGAGTTTCATAAAGGGTATCCGCGTATATACGCGAGTTTACTGAAAGAAAGTAGCGTATGGGTTTTAAGGAATGAAAAAGTAAAAAGTTTTGATTATGCAGTAAATACTGATTCACCCCCCCTCTCAGTATTTTTCCCAACAAAAAGGTGCTCAAGATTCAAAACCTCAAAAGAATCACACCAATTTTGGATATAGTTGTGTAATAATTTACAGACACTAAAAGTAAAGAAAAAAATTGTAATTAGATTATACATGAAGCCAAATCAACCAGACCATCGCCACCTCATGAGAGGGGAATAAAACAAAATTTATAACACAGCTGAATTCAAAACAACATGAGAATAACTCCTAAATATAGTGTGAATCACAGAATTTGAAAACATAAATTATGAAATATTATCCTACCTATTAAGATTTATCTACATGAATACTTGTTGTAGGAAATCCATTTGATGATAGCCAATATTCTAATGCATAAGCTCCCCTCTTCGTCTCCATAAATACTAAGGTCAAATATTGATGCACTACTTATATGCAGTACTTCAGCTATAATTACACTAGCATGTAACAATTATTGCATGCAAGGAATTTAAATTTAAAGTAAGTATTGCTTTAGATTAAACTACTCCCATAGAAAAAAAATTCAAACTTCAATAATTTTAAAATTCAAGCTCTGACTTTCAGCAAGGCAGATGTAATCATGTAAGTGAAGCTCTTTATTATTGTAATTGCTACAATTTTCACCACACTCACCTTTCCATGAGTACCTTCATCTTTCTGAGCATGAATAAGATCCATTAAATGGATATGTTTATCAGCATCAAGAACAAACTCTACTATTTGTACAATCAGATCTGTGCTAGAACCAACCCTTCCAACTGCCAAAAATATGTACTTTGAAAGAAAATCCACAGCTAACCTCTGTAGGAAAATATATTGTGATGTTTAGAAATTCCCAAGTGAATCCAGTAAGATATTTTATCACATATGAGGATAAATAAAATATATGATTCAACCATAGGATTGATGAAGGGGGATCTGAAAAAGTGCAAACAGGTTGAGTTGGAATACCAGGGCATACTCTATAATATCTCAATATCTATCACAGCAAATGGTGGATTACCATATGTCGAAATAGTATATACTATATCTGCATGACAGATCAAAACACGAGTTTAATTGATTTCATCAAACCACTAGATAATAATTCTCAACATTACCTATATCTCCTTCGGAAAAGTAGCACTGAAGAGCATTGTCTTGGAAAATTTTACGAATTTGGGGTTCAAAACCCATGTCAAGCATGCGAATAGCCTTTTCTAAGGCCAAATACTGTATCATAGATAATGACAACCTTCCCCTTTCAAGGAGGTCCCAAGTTGATAATGATGTGTGAGTGCCAAGGCAACTCCTAAAGTGACAAAAGAAAACGAAATACAAGTGAAAAATAAAATTCATGGCTAAGAAATGGTACATCCTAGAAGGAGAAAGGAAATACTCAACACTAAAAGTAAAGAATATAGGAGCAATTGAGAGCACATCAAAGGATGCTCATAAAACTAGAAAGCTTAATGCTGCAAAGTGCCAACAATAAGCTAGTATGCAGGATCTAGAGGTATGAAACAAACTACCAGTCCAACATCTACATATTCTAATAAAAGACACGAACATAAGTCATCATATGCCTTCCATGAATTAAAAAAAGTGAAAGCCTCTTGCCATTGATGGCAACATTATAGGTTATTCAGCCAAAACTAAGCTCCTCGTTTATAAAGGTAGTTCAGTCTGCACAACATCTCTAATGATATAAAAGTGTTTGATAGATAGTGCATCACTATAGAGGGAGCATCAGAAGCTATTATAGATTGTTAATGCATGATTCTCAGCATCTGTTAATGTTAATGCATTCCATATCTTAAAGCAGGGATCCATGTATGTATAAAAATATGAGCATACATTTATGTTGCTTGTGAAATATATGGACTATATCAAAGATGAAAATTTTAAATTCAGTCACTTTAAGAGTGGTTTGCATGCAACTATTATAGATTAGTTGTGTGTATTAGTTTGTTAGGGCTTTGAGGCAAGGACCAGAGTTTCTTAGTCCATAGTTATGTAGGATTAAAAGTAAAAATTTCAATTATTAAGTGCCCCATCCTGTTGATGGAGCTATAGAGGAGGTCAGGTACACCACAAAGTGGTATCAGAGCCTCCAAGTTTAATTCATTGGACCTCTGGGATACTAGTAAATGGTTTGAAAAAAAATGTGGAATGAGCATATAACACACACTTCTTACCAATTGGTTGTTAAAACACGTGAATTGAATTGGTGTCTGAACCAGCTAGTTGTGGAGAATCATAAACAATGGCGTTGTATTGAAACCCTTTGCTGCTACATATGGTTCCATGCTCCCTAATTATAAAACTGTCTATTTGGAATAGCTTACAAGGAGATACTGTTGAATTGTAAATAGTCTGAACAAATGTGCCTATTCGTGTTATGAACTTAAGTCTCCAAGACCAAAGAACAGAAAGAGTATGATCTATTATCTCACCATTTTCAGTCATGCATAGAAGCTTTGATTGACTCCACTTGGCGGTAAATTAGGATATCTCATTAACATGTATGCCTAGTGCCAAAAAGTGGTTGATACACACACCCTACTTGAGAAAATGTGTTAAAGGAGAAATGTTACGTAGTGGGTTTTGAATGCACATAGAACAGAGCACAATGCATGGGAATGTTCTTGTTGTGTTTCTTATACTCTTGAAGAGAGCTCAGTAGCGGCATTAATCCTGTCTTATCCTATACACACAATGGCTTCATATCATGTTAGCTGGTTTTTATCAAAACTTCTCCTTGTGAGTTTTGGATACTTGTAGCTTGAGAAAATAATTTCACTAATAAAACAATGCAAATGAATTAACAGTCTATAGTTGTGATTTTGGCATATAAAAACACGCTCTCTGAGAACAAATGTAGTGAACATAAACCATTGTAATAAAACTTGTATCTCCACAAGGTAACGAGATAGATGACTTGTCGATGAAGGGAGCTATGCATATGCTTGGCTATATGCCAAATCCTCAACCTAGCAGTGGGCGGCACCGTGAGTAAGCCCTTGTTTTATTACCAAATTCAGGGACACAAGGCAAGCCTGACAATCTCTTCTTCAGCTCCATAGTAAAAGCATCCATGAACTAATCATCTCTTTATGAGGGCATGAGAACTGGACTTGAGTTGGGTATTGTAGGGACTAAACTCTATAAATGATATACGAGTCTATCCATGTAGATGTCGGGGACAGGGTTATTATAAGTCATTGTCAAATTATATGCCTATAGATTGGAGCATGTCCAAGGCTAGAATGAAATTAAACGCATCTGTGACATCGTATATTATTATGATATCATGAATTCCTTCAAGTGTCGGGCACCACTATTTCAAGTATGGTGACCTAGTCGTAAGGAACTAATGCCTTACTTCAAGTCTGTCTTCTCGTAGGTAATTCAACCTATGGAGGCACCTTTAATATATATATATATATATATATATATATATATATATATATATATATATATATATATATATATATATATGGGATCTAGATGTATAAAAAATTTGAAGATAACAAACCCATACCTAAATGTACAACATTGTCGCGACTGCAGTTTCTGCAACAATGGTGAAATATACAACATAATCCATGTTTTCCTATGGCTTCAATATGTCCTAAATTTTAGGAAATTATTGCCATTTTATAACCCTATTTTGCAGAGTGTTGTATTGAATAATTTATGGGTATCATAGTTATTGAATAAGTTATGCCCTGAAATGAAGAAAGAGGTTGTTAGTAAAACAACAACATTCCTGAATATCATAGTTACTCCATCGACTACAGTGAAATCAAGAAACTTAGGTTACTCAATTTAAATTAGGGAGATCATGGAACAAATTCTCTCAAATGAGGGAGAACAAGGAACTTATAAGTTACTCAATTGACCATAGGGAGATCAATGGTATTTAAAAACATACTTGTCCAACAGAAAAGGAATAGAATGTGAAGAAGATATAACGAAGCATGAAAAAAAGATCCAGAAATCAGAAAGAAGAAACAAAAGTTCTTACATGACCATAGGACTTGGTTATCAGGTAGCAGATCCAGAGCCAGCAACAAGAAACAATAAACTAAGTGGATGAAGGATGAAGAAAGAAACCAAAATTGAGTGGGAGTAAGTTTTAACTTGTCCCAAAATGTTGGTTGTGGACCTATTTCAAATTTGACTAAAATAATTTTAATCAGGAAAAATATAGTAGAAAAATAGGAAGAACACAAAACCAGGCCTAGGCTAGATGAATTTATATTGACCCAGTACAGGGAAAACTCAGTTTTAGTTTAGAAGGCAATATATCATATTTTCATGTGAGAAACAATTACCTAGATCCATAATGCTAAGACAGGACACACGGTAATACTTGCCACATATTGTTCCCATATATGCTCTTAAATATCGTGGTTGAAAGTGTTTTTCCAGGTAGACCAAGCTCAATTGAGGACAATCAATAGTTTTTGGAAGGCTGAGATGGGGCTTCTTTCCTTATGTTGTACAAGTAGTATAGTCCTTTGGAATATAACCACTGTCTTAATTCAGTGGAAAATTTGTAGACATATCCACCACCTATAAATGGGTGCTTTCCAAGGATGACTTTCTTTCCATTTCCCACTTTTCAAACTATCCATTTGTAAAGTAAGGGAAAAGTGACCATGATCGCTTTCCAAACTATAGAGCCTATTTTGGAAGGTTTAAAGGCATGTACTCTAATCCATTCCACCACCGTCGGGATTCTTAAATATTTTTCCTTGATAATTTGACTCCAAAGTCCCTCTCCAAATATACTTCTCCAAATATTTTTTAAGGATAAATCTTTGAAAAACCAGATCAGATTTTTAAATCCCCAGCCTCCTAGAATTTTTGGAATATATAGAGAGTACCGGTTTACAAGTTGTACTCCTTCTTTACTGTATTTTCTAGCCCATAGGAAATTGAATATCATCTATCTTATGGTATTGAGAATAGCAAAGGGGATTTTAGCTAGGGACAACTAGTAGACTGTAATGTTTTCCAGAACAAATTTCACCATGATCATTTTTCCCCCAAGTGACATCCAATTGTTAAACCATAAATTAATTCTATGCTCCACTTTTCTTATCATCCACTTCTAGTCCTCTTTATCATAGTTGTTTGGTTTGAGAAATAAGTTAAGATACTTGATACCATTTTCGAGTGAGGTATAAATCTGCAATGGAAATATTAATGAATCTCCAAAAGTGTGTTTGGGTTGACTATTGATTGATGAAAGGAGGATTTATTAACATTCATCTCCATTCTAGTGGCATTGCAAAAGAGGTTTATTATTCTGTGGAATGCATTCCATTCAACTATGATTACTAAACCCAGAAGAAGTACATTGTCCACAAAGAGAATATGAGTAATGATTTTTTTTTTGGAAATTTTAATTCCCTTTATATTTCCATCCTATTTTTCTTTCAGTAGAAGGCGACTTAAACCTTCCATCACAATTGAAAAAAACAACAGAGACAAGTGGAATCCCTTCCTGAGACCCCGAGAGTCGATGAATTTTTTGGAAGGAGAACCATTGATAAGGATGGAGAAGTTGGCTAAGGATACACAACCCATGCTCCAGTTTGTAACCTCCAATCTCAACTCGATTTGAAGGAGAAAAAGTATGAGGAAAGTCCAGTTGAATTTATCAAATCTTTATGAAAACCCATTTTAAGTACAAGAGCTTTCATTTTTTTGGACTTAATAGAATGGATGGCTTCTTGGGAAATGGAAATGGCATCATGAACATGCTTATCAACAAGGAAACCATATTGATTTAGTGGTAGCTTTTCTTCTATCATCCTCTTAATCTTGTTTGAGATTATCTTGGAGATTATTTTATATACTAGGTTGCATAAGGAAATGGGCTTGAAGTCCAAAAATTTCTTGGGCTTTGAGAATTTTGGAATCAAGGCTATGTAGGTATCATTGATGTCTACCAACACTTTCCATGATCTTCTATAATCCTCTAACATCATGCAAAAAATTGATCTTATGATATCAAAAAAGCTGAGGAATAGTTCCACTATCCATTTATCCGATCATGGAATTTTTTCTTTAGAGAAATTTTTTAGAACTCCTCCAATTTCCTCTAGGGATACTAGGATACCAATCATATTCAATTTCTCTTGAGTGAAGAAGCATGGATAATTTTCGATTAATTGCAGCTATGAGCTAATGTTTGAGGACCCTAGATCTTTGAAGAGAGATGAAAAGTAGGATGATGCTGCAATTTTTAAATTCTTAGTGGAAGAGACTATTTTTCCATATTCTACCTCAAGCTCCCATATGGTATTTATGTTCCTCCTATTATTTGCATAGCTATGGAAAAATTTAGTTTTGACATCTCCCATTTTTATCCAAGTAGCCCCACTTTTTAGTCTTCGTGTTTATTCTTCCATATTTAGGATCTAAGTTTTCCTAACTTCCATAAAGCTCAATTTCTAGGTTATTTCTACTGATAAAGATGAGGATAATATACGATAAAGGTGTTCGTATTTAGATTATATTTCCATGAGCTATCTTTTTTGTTTTGTTTTCCTTTTTCTCTCCGAGAACAAAACTGCCTTCTTTAGCTCCATGAGATTTCTAGCCAAGATTACCATTGTTGATGAGAAGTTTGAGACCAGGTTTTTCTATCAAATTTCCTTTACCAACAATATGAAAGATCCTTCTTCCAAACAAGAATGGTTGAATTTAAAAGGATATTTATTTTTAATAGGATCAAAGTACATCTCTAGAAAAATGGGCATGTGATCTTAGAACTTATCTTGAGTTTTCTAGGATCTGAGCCTCCTTACTCTTTCTTCTCTTTCTTCCAACTTCTTTGCCATTAAGAACCTATCCATTCTTTTGTCTATCCCTTCCACACTTATCCTAGCATTTATATAGGTAGGGATTAATGGGAAGGGAGCCATGTCACAGATTTAATGGTTCTACAACATTGATGAAAAGTAGGAGCTCAGAGGATTTGGTCTAGCTCAAAGACTCCAAGCCTCTCCTACATATATAGTAAATTTAAAGTCCCCTATCATGATGAGAGCTTGATCTAAGAGAATATCGTTGGCTTGTATCGAGTCTCAAAAATCTTGTATGTCATTGTATGGTCCATAAGAATTGATTAATTTTATGGGCAATGGAATCCTCTTATTGATCCTTCTAGAATGATACCCAATGAGGAGGAGAAAGTATGGAGTGATGCATATTTTGGGTCCCATATAGTGATTAGCCCGCCTGACAAGCCATTTGATTCTAGAGCACATGAATACTAGCCTTAACAAATATTTTGGAAGCACACTCTGGCTATTTCTCCCGATACCATGGCTTCATAAAGATAAATGATAGAGGGGCCATGGGTGTTGATAAATATTTTGAGGGAGGAAAATTTGGAGGGACCCCCAACCCCTCGAATGTTGAGAGACAAAAATATCATTATTTAGGAGAGGCAATGGGTGTTTTTCCTCTAAGCTCCATTGAATTAAGATGTAAATCATCAGGTAGAGAGAGGTTGATTCCACCCTGGATAGGCTAAGGATGATTTCCTTCTCTTGCCATTTCTTTTTTTTGTTCTTTTTCTTTATGATAGTGAGTTTTTGAAAGGATTAACTAGGTTATGTCTGAGATTTATCAACTGTATTAGTCCCTCTGAATGTGGAAATAGGGGAAATATTAATTTCATATTTATATGAGAGCATTGGTGCATAGGTTACAGGGGTTCCTGAGTTAGTAAGGGAGATTGATGCACTAGAGTGCTCTTCTTTTGAATCAATAAAACCAAATTTGAATAGAGAAATCGAAGGTAATCCAATATTTTTTAGAGCCATATTGATACACTAAAAATGATTTTTTGGCTTTTCAAGGTTGTATGGAAATTTGGAGGATGTTATAGGTTTCAAGGAATTTGCTGCTGAGTTTTGTGAAAAATAGTGTCTGCTAGAATGCGAAAGAGAGAAAATGGTTATAGAATTAAGTGCATTCAATTATATCTGATCCATAAGTAAGGAATGTTCAACAGAAAAATTTTGAATAAAAGAGTTTGGATTTGAAGAGAGACTTACTCGCTTGAACCATATCGCGAGAGTATTCGGGCCCAACAGAACCTTCAGGTGATCAACTAGAAGAGATGTATTCCACCACTTTATCATCATCCTTTTCAGTGACAACATCAGCCTCATCCTTAGATATCAATCCTTTAGTATAGCCTTGATTAGGGTCATCTTCCAAAAGTTCCCTTTCCCTTGAAAACTCAGAGCTCATATGTTGGTTTTTCAACTTGCTGAAACTAACTCCTTTACCTCCTTCAAGGCAGAATTTGGCCTTTCTTTCGAAACCCGCAAAATTGTGTCAAGAATCAACTGTTAAGCTAGCCTTGTCAGGTTTTTTGATGGTTATGGATACCAAGACCTCAATGCAAAGGAGCCTCACAAGTATTGTCTATATGGCCTAGATTCCTGCAATTTATACATCTTAAGGGAGCCTTTTGGTAGTCTAGTGGCTATATGTTCTCCTTCTCATCCCAAAGAATTTTTAGAAACCTTGGTAATCTAGCAGTCTCCATCTCAAACAAAACCCATTCCATACGTTTATCTGCCATCAAAAAAAAATCTTCATCCAAGTAAATGAACCTACCCAATGAATTTTTCGCCTTGATAAGTACCTCCTTTGACCATAACTCGAGATGGAATCCTGGAAGCAAAACCCAAATATTCTTAAGTTTATGGAAACCTCAGAGTGGTAGTCTAACTTCTCAAGCTCAGAGACAAATATGTTCTCCTTCTCGTCCTAAAGAATTTTTAGAAACCCTGGTAATCCTTCAGCAGTCTCCATCTCAACCAAAACCCATTCCATACGTTTATCTGCCATCAAAGAAAAATATTCATCGAGGTAAATGAACCTACCCAATGAATTTTCCACCTTGATAAGTACCTCCTTTGACCATAGCTTGAGCTGGAATCTTGGAAAAAAAACCCAAATATTCTTACGTTTCTGGAAACCTCAGAGCAGCAGTCTAACTTCTCAAGCTCAAAGACAAAGTGACCAAGGCTGACTAACCTAGACTTGGCGAGGATTACCAAGTGAAGTCTCGCCCAACATCTTAACCGTCGATTGCCAAAGTACCAACAGTGGAGATATACAAACCGTCGCACTACCAAAACATATCTCGTACCGTCACAATACCGACAGTATTATGACAGTCGCAAGACCGACGTTTCTCCCCAATACTATTGTTTATCTTAGAAACATCGCATTTCCAACGTTGTGTCCCAAAATGTCACTCTTCCAAAAAAGTTCCTAAACGTCACTATATCGACGTTTATCCCGAATACCATCATTTATCTTAGAAACGTCGCATTTCTGACGTTGTGTTACAAAACGTCGCTCTTCCGACGGAGTTCCTAAACGTCACAATACCGACGTTTATCCCCAATATTGTCGCACTTGTCTTAGAAACATCGTATTTCTGAATTTGTGTCCCAAAATTTCACTCTTCCAACGGAGTTCCTAAACATCGCAATACTGACGATGTCCCTAAGCATTGCTATGGCGACAATTGTTGGCGAGATTTAAAAAATTGAGAAAAATTGGGGAAATTTCCGAAAATATGACAAAAGTTTCAAAACTAAAGTGTCAGAATTTTGACCAAATGTACTAGTGATGGTTGGCCATGATTAGTGAGTTTGACTATGAGATCAGGTACATCAAAGGTAAATTGAATAGGGTCATAGATGATCTTAGCAGGCATATATAGGTAAATCACATAGCTTCTATGAGCTCCTATGGGACAAATTTACAGGATAGGATCTTATAGGTAGGTCGCCCGGATGACAGGTATATGGAGATTGTGCATAGGTTGCAACAGAGTATAGGTAAAGGTACAAGTAGTGGTGCAGGTACAGGTACAGGTAGTAGTACAGGTATAGGTGGTGGTACAGGTACAGGTGCAGGTGCAGGTGTACAGGATGTGGACTATTGTCTCATGGAAGATGGATTGGTTAGGTTTAGATATAGGATATATGTGTCAGACAACAATGAGCTCAAGAAGGTGATCGTGAGGGAGTTTCATGTGAAATCATATTCAGGTCACCCTGGCTATAAGAAGACATTGATTGGCCAAATTTGAAGAGATATGTAGCAGATATTGTGGTGAGGTGTTTATACTATCAAATGGTTAAAGCAAAGTGTAGGAATCCAGGTGGACTGTTACAGCTAATTGTGATTCAAGAGTGGAAATGGGAGGTCATTTCCATGGATTTCATCACATTTTTTCCCAAGACAGCTAGACATCATGATTCCATTATGGTTGTTGTGGATAGGTTGACAAAGGTTGCATGATTCATTACAGTGAAGTCTACATATTCAGCTAGCGATGTGGCATAGGTGTTCATTAGAGATGTGGTCATATTGCATGGTGTTCCAAAGAATATTGTGTCAAAAATGGATGCAAAGTTCACTTCCAAGTTTTGAAAGGATGTTTTTACAGGTTTGGGCACCGAGTTGGCCTTCATCATAGCTTATCATCCACAAATATATGGATAGACTGAGAAGGTCAACAATATCTTGGTGGACATGTTGAGGATGTATGTGATGCATTAGCAGCGAAAGTGGGAAGAGTATCTTACACTCGTATAGTTATCCTACAACAACGGGTATCAGGAATCCTTGAAGATGAGTCTGTTTGAGGCAATGTATGTGTGAGTTGAAATACTCTCATTAGTTGGATTGATCCAGTTAGTAGGGTGTTGATTGAGCCAGACATGTTGGTAGAAATGGAACATGAAATGCAGTTAAACAAGAAGAACCTGAAAGCAACACATAATAGGAAGAATATCTATGCATATCAAAATAGGTTGTTTAAGGAGTTTTAGGTTGGGGAATAGGTGTACTTATGAATCAAGCCCATGAAGAGCTCCTTGCGTATTGGATCATGTTTCAAGATGGAACCATGATTTTTTGGACCTTCCAGGATTACTTAGAGGATCACATTAGTAGCCTATCAACTTGCACTACCTTCCGCAGTGAAAGTACATGATTTTTTTCATATATCATTGCTTACGAAGTATGTTAAATATGTTGATTATGTGATTGACTAGTTTGTATTGCAGGTGGAGCCACATGGATAATTCATGCTGGAACCTCAGTTTATATTGCAGAAAAAAGGTTCTCATGCTCCGGAATTGAGAAATTGAGCAAGTTAAAGTGAAATGGAAGAACTTTGGGCCCCATGAATCTACATGGGAGATGGCGGATCAAATGTAGGCTATGCACCCTTCCTTTTTTTTTGGTTGAGGAAAAGAAAGTTTAGTATGATGTTGGTATATGTCTTGGTATATGTTGTGATGTTATGTTCGAGTATATGTACATATGTATATGGATGTCAATACTGCCATGAGCTATGTTATAAAGCTTCAATAAGAAGTATGGGTGTCATGTCATTATATTTTTCGTGATGTTATGTTGTCATGTTGGTTTTCTTTTCAGTAGAGTGATGATTGTAAATACTGCATTGAGTTATGTTATAAAGCTCCATGGGCATTATGTTTTCGTTTCAGCAGTTTTGCTGAGGTATATGGGTTGTTGAACATAGAGGATGATGTCCCCCAAGGGGGAGGGTTCTATAACAACCCTGGTCAAAATTCCATGTAATAAAAATTAATAAAGGAAAAATAATAACCATGGTTAATGAGACACTTATTCCAAGCTGAATGTTCGGCAAAACATCCTAGTGGGTGTTAATTTCAACTAATATGGCTAAGGTAATTTGAAAAAGGAAATGGAAAAGGAATTTGGAAAGGAAATATGGAATTTTTGGCACATTTATTTATGAAAATAATGGAAATTAGGAGAAAAGGGAGATGGAAGGTCACAGGTTTCATGTGAGGATGAAAATGAAGGAAAATAATGGAGAATGAAGAAAATAGAAGCCCAATTGATAAAAATGTTTCTCAGGATTAGTTGGTACCTTTTTCCAGTTCAATTTTAGAGCTCTCTATTTATTATTCTCTCTCTCTCTCACTCTTGGACACTTAGAGTTTTTCTTGGAGCACTTTGGCATTGGATCAAGAATGGAAAAGAAGGCAAGAGGAAGGAAGGTGCAAGCAAGGAAGATCAGGATCAAACAACTACAGTGGGATTATTTTTAGGTATTGATTTGCATGTATGATTTCCTTGCTAGATTTGGCATGCATGGTATTGCATGTGGTTATTTACTGCCATGCCATGGGTTTTGTGAGTTGTGACAGTGTTTTCAGTCTAGCCTTGGCATTTCTGGATAGCCATGGTGTGATGGGGTTCTCATGTTTTAGTTGAGCCGGATTTCCAGATGGATTCGAAGCTGAGTGAGGTGTATCTCCAAATGATAGAACACATGGCCTAGTAATGCGTGAACCTTACTATGGGTTGTGGTAAATTCAGATATCGTGCTGACTTAGTTTAGGGCCTAGTGAGTCGGTGTGGATTGTGGTAAATCCTGATAGGTGGGTGCTCTCCATCAGGCCTGGGAATCCCGAGTTTTTATATATGAAAAAGCCTGTAGATTGTGTCTTAGTTTAGGGCCTAGTGATACTTGGATGAGACTTTGTATTGCGATAAATCCTGAGAGACTAGGAGATAGGAAAACTCCTGACGGTGTAGATGGAAAAATCCAGTGCCACCCATGCTTGTTTTGGCCTAGTGATTGGGTGGAGATCACATCAAAGTTTATTATGACATGTTTATTGTTTTGGCCTAGTGATCTGGTGGAGATCATGGTAAATTTTATTATGACATGTTTATTATTTTGGCCTAGTGATCTTGTGTGGATTACGGTAAATCCTGGTTTCTATTGATGAGGGTGAGGTGGTTTAGCCTTGGGATGCCCTGGTTGGTTCTTTTTGTTTTATTCCCACATTCATGCTTGGAATATGGCAAGGGGGTGATTGGTTGAAGAGAGATTTGGATCAGCCAATCTATGGTCGGGTGGAACATGGTAGTCCCATCATGGGTTGGTTTTTGCATTCATTGATAAGAGGTTCTCTCCTTGACATCTTATGCATAAATGTACTAGTTTATATAAGGATTATATGGTTGATGTATCCTTGATATTCATGATGTTATTATGCTGATTATAAGCATGTATTCTGATAGTGAGGATGTATGGCTCCCCTCATGTTTTTAATTGTAAATCAATGGACAATGTATCTATGACCTGATAGATGATAATGCAGCTAATGGTGTAATGGAACAATTCTTCTTAGTGATTCTCAGATAAGAATGAGACCCCCTATGCTTAGATATGTTGTTTACACCTGTAGATTACATATTTTTGACATGTTTGATTGAATGCCTTTCATGGCTAGTAGGGGTCTAGTTTAGGCCTTGCCATTTTTTTTGCAAATGTTTCATTATCTAGTTGTTTTATTTCATTTCTGAACTTGTCATTGATTTCTGGGTAGTGACCTAGACTCTAGGCCTCAAAAAGTCGCTCAAATCTTGGGGACACTGACACAGTTCTGTGGGAAACATTCATTGGATTCACACATGCATATGTTGTGGGAGTATCCAAATCCTCCTAGATGCACCCATGCATATACTGTGGTAGCATATGAAGGTTTGAAGGTCTAAATCCTTAGTATGACCCAAGAGATAGTTACCTATGTTGCTTGGATGGTTCTTGGAAGTCGTATTGTTGATGTGGAATTTTTTTGTGATGTGTTTTTGTTGATTCCTCTACCTTAAGGTCATCTAGGAGGTTGAATCAGATCATAGTCACTCTTCATCACATGTTTACCCCGTTTGGTTGGTTACTTGGGTAGATGTGGGATGAGGGTGTTACAATTTTTAATGTTTTATGGATCGAGGAATACCCTTATACCTCGTGAAGAATCTATCTATTTTTAATTATTGGTTTAGAACCAGTTCGTTGATATTTTTTTGGAGGAGGATTTAATTTTATAGGGTTTTGTTAGAAAGGATTCAAAATAAGATGAATTGGAAAGTAATTTAGTCTAAACATTGTAGGATATGCATTTTATATTACAGGCTGAATTAGCTTAGTTTTAAGGTCATATCCAATCATAAATAGTTTCCTGGGAATATTTAAGCATGTATCTTACAACTAGAATATTTTAAAAGTACTGCTTGAATTGAAACTTCTAGCTAATTATTGTCTTTTGATTAGTTTATAAAGCTGAAACACTAACAATATTTATCCTTTTAACAAAGTTGAAGTGTTTCTACAAGTGAAAACACATTTTCTTGACTTTCTTGTGAAGGGAAAGATATTATCTTTGTTTTATTTCATCTAAGTCACATTAGGCTTCTCCTACACATTTTGTCCCTTTATGGTCGGTAAAATAACCCAATACATCGAGATAGAGGGAATTTTGAGTTTCATGTTATCATTAAAAAATCAAAAGAAGCAAAACCACTCAAAATTATATGTGGATAAAAAGATGAATGGCTAATCACCATGATATCAAATCACCCAAAAATAAAAATTGACTATTATTCAAAACCCAAATCAAATCATCATATATACCCAACTTGATGAGTTCCCCCAACTATCAAACTACAAACAACCCAACTATAGAGAAAACTTGGGATTATTACCTTAAGAGAATAATTCTTGACATGATGAGAAAAAGTCCTCTTGAACGCCTTGTTTTTAAGAATGTGTATATACAAAATGCGAAAATAAGATCAATTTTCTATGTGAGTTGCATTCTAATTATGGATTAATAGAGGAACATAGCCACAAAAACCTGGCTTTCCTTGAATTTATAGTTTCTTGTTGTCTAATGGTACATAGAGTTTTCACAAAAAGTTCTTGAATTTTTGTATGAAGAGTGTGTCTATACAAAATGGTACAATAATATCAGTTTTTCATGTGAGCTTTATTCTTGTCATTAGATACAAATTTCAACCCACAAGGATTTTCAATCATCCAGGTTTATCTACCTATGGTTCAACTCATAGTGGTATGTTGACCTGGGGTGTCTCCAGATCATCCCTCGATCTCCAAAAATGAGAGAGAATGGTGAAATCTCATTAGTATGTCTACGTGTGCTAAGGAGCAAGATAGCCCTACCAATGTGTCTATCCACTCAAATAAAAAACACTCCATGTTCTAAAAATACTCCCCAAAACTATAGAAAAACATAAGAGGAATCATGACATGTAGACCTCATAAAAATATAATAGTTTCCATTTTTATAATGATCCAAAAAATCCATTAGCTGGACACTACGTACCATCTGAATGATTATCATAGTCAAAATGTATTTGCTTGACTTTCTTGTGAAGGGAAGGATTGTTTGATTGGATATATTATATTATATTTTCTTTTTTCTTTCATCCAAGTCACATTGGCCTTGTCATGCACACTATGCCCCTTTGTGGAAGCTAAAAAAACCTGCTACATCTAGATACACGTCATTCTCAGTTTCATATTATCATAAAAAAATCAAAAGAAAAAAACACACTGAACATTCTTTGTGGACAAAAATATGAATGACTAATCACCATCATATCAAATCACCCAACAAAACCCAAATCAAATCATCATATATACCCATTGGACGAGTTGCCCCAAATAGCAAACTGTAAATAACCCAACTATAGAGCAGTTTGGGCTTATTTCCTTCAAAGAATAACGATTGACATAAGGATAACAACTCCTCTTGAATGCCTTGTTTGAATCCAACCTGAGGGGTTTGGCCTTATCTCTCTTCATGTCATCTTCCTGAATTCCCACATCTTAGAAACCATTCAAACTTTGTTTTTCTTCCTTGGTATCTTTGGGACTACAACTATTATTATATCCAAATTGAGAAAATACTCTTGGACGACCATTCTGAGGCACTCTATGCATTGTCAGGCCTGAAACCTTTCCTCCATATTTCAATTCTGTTGCCCTCATCACCATTGTTTTTCCTCCAGGGGATCACCTGTGCTCCAGTTCGAATGAATGTGAAGATTGGTATAAGAATATGGCGTCGAGAGGAGGAGGTGAGGAGGGACTTGAAAAGAGGGATTTGTTTTCCATGATGTGTTTTTATTTTAATTCTTGATGTCAAGAAAGTCAGAATTCAAGTGTGTTTGAATTGAGAAGCATCGATATTATTTAATTAAATGGATAGATTCTCCCTTTATGTTTGATTTTAAATTTGGGTTAGTTAATTTTTTTTTGAACTTTTGAATCTCTTTCGAAATCAGTGAGAATTCTAACAGTGGGTTTTTTGAATTTTTGAATTTGAATTTGGTTACTTGCATTTGTTTTTACTATGTGTTGACTGAAGATTAAACTTGAAGTTCACAATGATTCATCTATGCTCTCCATATTTAAAAAAATTGGGATGTGAATGGTAAAGCTTATTATTTTGTTTAACAAATTTATTAAAAAAAATTATAGACATAATGTTTTTGTCAGAATCCACAAGTCAAATTTTTAACAAGAGTAAAAATTATTCATGAACATGAAAGGTTTGTCAAAAGAGTTATAGTGTAATATTGTTTAACAGTAAATTCAAGATGTATTGTGATTCATGAGAAGCTAGTAGTTTATTACATGTAATAAACTATAGTATGGCATTAATAAAAAGAGAAAGACGTGAATTTTACGGTGATAGAATAAACATTGTTTCCTAGATATTGGAAAAAGTAGATGGTCTATGTACAATTTCTACCCAATGTTATTAGGTGTGATAGTCATTGGATAAGTTACATTTTCTTTAATTTTTGATTCACAATTATGAAAAACAACTTCCCTTTTGTGGTGATAAAACAACATTGTAGTCCACTTTTTATTAAATGCAAAGACTATGTATGTAACTATTTGTTATTAGCTATTATTATTCTCTTACATGACAACACTAAAACAAAAAACACAAATAACACTTCAAGAACGAAAAAAATTAATAAAAAATAAACAATTTCAACAAACGAGGAGGAGAAAACAGTAAATGGATACAAAACATTGACCAAGATTTGTTGATATTGCAAAAAGTATGAAATTTCAATGAAAAAATATGCTTTTCAATGGATTCGTGCATCATATATTTTACTTTGAAAATTGATGTTGTATTGTAATTCATATATATATTATTTTACATTTTTATTATTACAAAGTTACAATTCATTGGCACTTTCTTATTAAATTAGACATATTTCACCAACTATATTAGATATTTGAAAATTCATATAGTTACAAGTGCAGGTTTGCAATTGTTCAATCATATCTCTATTAGTTTTTTTTTCCATTTTTGTATCCATCTCATTTTAAATGAATAGAAATTCCCATCTCATTCTAAATAAATAGAATTTCTAAAATAAAAGACATTTGAGATTTTTATTAGGCGATATGGTTGGAAGTCTTGCAATTATTTGTTATTATTAGCTAATAAACTATAGTATTATTGTGTCATGTAATAATGGTGACATTGTTATCAAATCTATAATTTTGAATAGACATATATCACTATCTATATTATATATTTAAAAATTAGTATGCTCAAAGTTAATATCGGATAGTTACAATTAGTATCATAGCTCAAGTTGTAATGCTCTAGCCTTTAGGGAAGTTCTATTGGGACTGACAATGGAACTCACATTTGAATGTAATATGTTTCCATAAAAAAAATATAATTTGTTTCATTAGTTGATCTTAATTAGCCTTTAAAGTGCAATAGTTTGAGGAACCAGGTGTAAAAGGCACACACATAATCCATGTGGTTTTAACTGATAATTGAAGTACAAGGTATACTTTTTAGTCCTTCCAATAGTGTACTTAGTTAATTTGGAGCTATAGATAGTTTCAAAGCTCCTGGAATGATGGAGAAATTGAAATTTCCTTTATAAATGTTAGACAATAGTTGGGCAAAATAATTGATTCCGACTTAAATAAGCTATAGAAAACTATATAAACCGTGTGTTAGAATTCAAACCTCATCTGGAGGGGCTAAGCAAAGGTAGACACTATTTATTTTGTAAAACAAAATTTAAAACCTTGGCAAAAAGTTGACCCTTGTATGCATTGTATTACATTGTAATGTTGCATTTCATGCTATCAAGTCTTGCAATTAATTGTTATCTTTTTCTAATGAGGAAGAACAAATAGAATATGGACTCTTAATCAATCCATTTAAAAAGGGTTTGACCTATCTTGAAATTCCATTATGATAACATCGTTTGATTATGTACTCAAACAGATACTTCTTTTAGGAAAATTTCCACACTTTGCAGACATGCTCGATGGCATTTAGAATCATTATGACCTTTTTGTATCTTGTGATTCCAAAATGCGATTTCCATCTTAAATTTGTATTCCAAAACCCATTTTTTTCTACAGTGATATTCTTTAAAATCCTCTGCCCCAACGTTATGAATTTAAAGAAAGAGTAGCCTTCCAATTTCCATTAATTACTTGTATATTAGAGTCAATTGTGCATATCTTATATTGGATCATTTTTCAACATTTACCTTCAATTATCTACAACATTTGTTTCTGTTGCTATGCATTTACATTTCCTATCCACTTGAAGTGTCTCTCTTCTAACAACTCAGAACTATCACAATGGAGGCAACCTTAACTAACAATGCAATTTCATTGTTGATGGCATTTTAGGTTTACATGATGAACTAAATTATTTTTGAGGGTATATCTGAGTATCAGTTTTGAGGGTATATCCAAGGAAAAATAGTTTAGGAATATTTAAGCATGTAAGCATGTACCTTACAACTAGAGTATTTTAAAAGCATTTCTTGAATTGAAACTTCAAGCCAATTATTGCATTGTGAGCAACTTAGAGAGATGAAACATTAAGGTTAAATATCGTAATGAGCACAATGTTGTGAAGATAAACCCTAACTGTAATATCTGCATAAATTATCAACATTGTTTACAGGAAAATGTCTTACCACGGAATTTCGATACCCACCTAAATATTGGAAGAGTTGGAGATAGTTTTAGTGATGCTCACCGTATCAAGTACAAAACCCGGGGAACTTTTTATTTGGTTACATTTTGAAGGCTTAAGATTTGGATTAAATTCTGAAACTGATTCATATTTTAGTTCTTGTGAGTTGAATTTTTTTTTATCTGTTTACAGAATCGTGTACTCATAACCGATTATTTATTTCTACTCTATTATGTCTTAACTGCTTTTGGTTTCTATTGAGAAACCCCAATATCTTTGTTGTTAGGATAATGGATCATAATCAATATTGTCTGTTCGAAGAGACCAATTTTTTATACCATTATGAAAAGGGATACAACACAAGGTGCATTATCAGTTTATCATTGCCTTTATTCAGTTATATTTCCCATGTTGGACCATGGTAAATATGTGAAGTCCCTTGATTTAATAATTGAATCAATTGTTTGAACTTGGACGTCTCTATTCATATGACTTTAGATCATATTTGCAGCATGTTTAATGTTTTGGAGATCGAAGAAGACCCTTATACCTCGCAGAAAATCTAGCTATTTGTAATTATTGGTTTAGAAATATTGCGTTGATATTTTTTGGAGGATTATATTAGAAATAATTCAAAATAACATGAATTAACAAGTCATTTAGTCTAAAAATGGTACGTTATGCATTTTAGGTTACATGCTATATTAGCTCAGTTTTGAGGGTATATCCAAGGATAAATAGTTTCCTATGAATATTTAAGCACATATCTTACAACTAGATTGTTTTAAAAGTACTTTTTTAATGGAAACTTCAAGTCAATTATTCCATTGTGAGTAGTTTAGAAAGGTGAAACACTAACATTTCTTTTCTTCTTTAACAAATTTGAAGTGTTTACTTAAGCCAAGACGTATTTTCTTGACTTTCTTGTGAAGGGAAGGATATTTTGATTGGGCATATTCTATATTCTCTTTGTTTTCTATCATCCAAATCACATTATCCTTCTCTTGCACATTCTGCCCCTTTGTGGTAGCTAAAACAACCTGCTACATCAAGATACAGGGCATTCTCAGTTTCATGTTATCATCAAAAAATCAAAAGAAACAAAACCAATGAACATTATTTGTAGATAAAAAGATGAATGCCTAATCACCATCACATCAAATCACCCAATAAGAAAAATTGTCAGTTATTCAAAACCCAAATCAAATCATCATGTATACCTAACTGGACGTGTTCCCCCAACTATCAAACAACAAATAACCCAACTACAAAGAAAACCTAGGCTTATTACCTTTATAGAAGAATTCTTGACATGAGGAGAACAAATCCTCTTGAACACCTTGTTTTTAAGAGTGTGTCTATACATAATGGTACAATAAGGTCAACTTTTATGTGTGACCTGCATTCTAATTATGGATTAATAGAAGAACATGGATATGAAAACTTTGTTTTCCTTGAATTTATAGTTCCCTGTTCTCTAATGATACATATAGTTTTCACAAAATGTTCTTGCAAGGACTTCATGTTTTGAGGAATCCCATGCCCAAACGACTTCATCTCTATGTAAAATTGAATGGGTTACATTGTGATTCAATGGGATTAGCACAAAATTCCAAAGAAATGTGTGTCCCTAATGAGTAGAGAGGTATTTTTGAGCCCTTTTATTCACTATCTCAAAATAGAATAGTACTTTTGAAGGGGAGATCATAGATAAAGTCCGAGTCCTCTCATATCTCAGTACAACATTTCAACCTTGATGTTTCCCCTTGAAACCTATGTTATTAGTCAGGTGCTTTGCATTGCATCAAAGGACCCTACGAAAACAGACCCTAACAGTAATATATGCAGCAATGACCAACATTCTTTACTCGCAAAGGTCTTACCATGGAATTTAGATACCCGCCTAAAACTTGGAAGAGTTGGAGATATTTTTAGTGATGTTCACCGTGTCAAGTATAAAAACCAAGGCACTTTTAATTTGGTTACATTCTGAATGTTTAAGATATGGAAATACTTTTGAAACCAAATCATTTTTCAGTTCTTATGAGCTGAAACATATTATTTATTTATTTACAAGATCATGTACTCAAAACAAATTATTTATTTCTCCTCTATTTTTTTTAACTGTTTTTTATCAATATTGAAAAACCCTAATCCGTTTGTTGTTAAGACAATGGCTCATAATAAATATTTTCTATTTGAGGACACCATTTTTTTATACCATTATGGAAAGGGATGCAACAAAAGGTGAATTCTAATTTGATCACTGCCTTTATTCAGTGATATTTCCCATGTTGGACCATGGTAAATATCTGAAGTCCCTTTCTTTAATCACTGAATCAACTGTTTAAAATTGGGTGTCTCTCTTCATTTGACTTTAGATCATAATTGCATCATGTTTAATGTTTTGGGGATCGAGGAAGACCCTTATACCTCATAAAGAATATACCTATTTGAAATTATTTTTTAGAACCAATCTATTGATATTTTTTTGGAGGAGGCTTTAATTTTAAAGTGTTATGTTAAAAGGATTCAAAACAAGATCAATTAACAAGTAATTCAGTCTAAACATTGTAGGTTAGGAATTTTAGGTTACAGGCTGAATTAGCTTAGTTTTGAGGATATATCCAAGGATAAATAGTTGTATGGGAATACTTAAGTATGTATCTTACAAATATATTATTTTAAAAGTATTTCTTGAATTGAAACTTCTAATTCAATTATTGCATTGTGAGCAGTTTAGAAAGCTGACACACTAACAATTTATTTTCCATTTAACGAAGTCGAAGTACTTCGGTAAGCCAGAACGCATTTTATTGGCTTTATTATGAAGGGAAGGATCGTTTGATTGGGAATATTTTGTATTCTCTTTGTTTTCTTTAATCCAAGTCACATTAGCCTTCTCTTGCACCTTTTTTCCCAACTCGGTGAGTTCCCCCAACTATCAAACTGCGAACAACCCAACTATAAAGAAAACCTAGGCTTATTACCTTCAAAGAAGAATACTTGACATTAGGATATCAAATCCTCTTGAATGTTTTTTTAAAAAAAGGGTGTTTATAAATAATGGTACAACAAATAATGGTACAACAAGATCAATTTTTTGTGTGACCTGCATTCTATTTGTGAATTAATAAAGGAACATAGACGTAAAAAAATTTCTTTCATTGAATTTATAATTTCCTATTATCTAATGGTACATATAGTTATCACAAAACATTCTTTCAAATTTGTATGAAGAGTGTGTCTATACAAAATGGTACAATAATATCAATTTTTTGTGTGAATTGCATTCTTGTCTTTAGATGTAAGACACCCAAGACACAAACTAAAAACAAACTTCAACAATATATTAATGAATGTCTCAAGGAATGATGTAAAATGTGTACACATATAAATATATCAAGAAACTGTTGAATCAGTTCCCCAGGTTTCTTGGACTCCAATAACCAATTACCTAACACAAACTAACCCAAGGATTAGTTGCCCAACATTCCCCCCTTAATCCGAAGGGATATACCAAAGTCCAAGAATGAAAGATCAGAATGCAGAAATGCATCTCACCCAAGAGTTGAATGTCTCTTAGAAATGGTTTTCAATGATGACCATAAACCGAAAATGGGAGAACTCAATGTCTCACTAACACTAATTCTGGAACCTACAGAGAAGTTCTCAGAACAAAAAATGTGGTTTTAAGATGACCACAAACTCCAAAACTTTCACAGCAGTTCTTCGAACAATTCCAAATTTGGAAGTGCGCGCTCAGAAACAACTCAATCAACTGAGGTTGTAACTCACTGTATGGATCACTGACTTAGGCTCGCTTGACATCTTGAACTCAAACCTATGGCAGACCACCCACCAACAAATCCCCCCTTGTCGAATACAAGGTGAGAAATATTCATCACCATTGCAAGAATCATCACTCTCTAACAAATTCTTTGATATGATCTATATATCTTATTGGTTGCCTTCGTTCATTCCCAAGAAGCAATCCATCCAAAACTTAACTTTTCTCTTCCAGTGCTCTTCTTTTTGGAATATATGTTTGACTCGTGATTTTTCTTTCCATAATGCTCGCACATGTGAAGATCAAAACACTGATATTTCATATGTCCAACTTTGTTACACTATTGGCATCTATCAACTTTTTTTGGAAGTACACCATCCATAAAACATGCACTTCAAAATTTTATAGGTTTAGCAAAGTCTGGAATGTGAAAAATAACCAAGATCTGTTCTATGTTTATTGTGTGTCATCTCTTCCCTTGGTCTTATTGCAGGTTTCATATCAATACTTCTAACTGCGTCCAAATTTTCACCTGAAAGTACTTCATTTCTCTGATCATTCTTTGACTAATGATGAGGCTCAAATGAATTGTTGTTCTAAACAAACACTAGTTAAGAATCACAAGTTTTCTTTTGAAGTTCGTCTCGCTGTAACTGTGATTCTAAGTCCAAGAATTCAATTTTCCTTTTAGCATTTTACAAGCATGATTGGATTTCATAGAGCATGTGCTTGCTGACTTGGACATCGTTATGGACATAATATAACATTAAATTACTTAATAATTGTAACAAATTATCGACTTCGACCATTTTCTCCAGTTCACTATTTGCAATAAATTTTGAAAAGGGTGTTGGCCACCACCGAAAACGCACCCAATACAAGAAAATTCAACAAGATAAATAATGCTTTATAGCTACAACTACACAATTAAGGATTTTATCTTTACTCCATGCAATGAACACCAAAGGAATTTGAAAACTCAAATTTGTTGTGAGTTGTATCCAAGATGCAGAGTTGCAAATTCATCAATCAAATAGTGACATGCTCAAGGTCGCCCCCATCGAAATAGATATCATGTTCTCTTCTTCTTGCCCAACTTGAAATGCAACAATCTCCAAAATTATCTTCCTTTTGTAAAAAATTAAATTACCAAACACATATTGGATCTTGTGACCTCAAATATGTTAAGCAACTATATGAATTTGCTAACCACAACTTCTTTTTCCCTTCTTGATTTTACACTCATATAATCTATAATTTAGCCAAATCAAAAAGTGATGAGTGTAGTGCAACAGGGTCTTCAAGAAGAAAATAGTAATTTTGAAATTCCAATTAGGCTGTGGTTACTCAACTTCAATTGGGCTTCAAGTGGGATTGGAACTTCCATTGATCTTACCAGATTCATCTTCTTCAACAAAGAATTTACATTTTTTTGTCACATCTACTCACAAATGTGTATCTGTCAACTCGTAATCAGTAGTATCTAATATCTTTAATCAAAAATTTACAGTGGCCAATAATTGAAACCTCATGCAGTAATATGTCAAGCCTGTTGCACAAAATATTACTCCATCAATCAACTTTTACCACATTTTGAGCAACGAAGCATGAAAATCGTGGCTGTTGTGCTCAATCACTACCATAAGTTTCTTAATCCTTGGATTTGATGAAGACTGCGCTTATTAAAACTGCATATGACGTTAACAAATCAACTAGCTTAGTTCGTTCTTTCATATATCAAGCAACCATATTCTCCAATATGTATTGGCCTACGGGTTGCCTTTGGTTAGGACATAATCCAATCTTTTACACAGAAATGTTTGTGCAATCCGCTTGTAGAGTATAGCGCTGGAAATCAACCTAGCACTAATGGCCTTCGACAAATAATTGTATGTCATGGACTATTAAAGAACTGGTCTTCCCCTGATAAACCAAGATATTTGTCACGGCTCTGCTTGCATCACTAGGTTCTACACCCGTATACCTCTGTGCAGTATTCAGTTTATGTAATGAAAAAGGAACAGATCCATTTGTATTACTTTTAATGCTAATACATAATGGGAACTATATTTTATTGTCAAGTTTTGGATGCAAAACAATTAGCTACCGGAAACTAAGGAAAATTATTCCCTATTCCTCTCTCTTGAAATTCCACCCACAAACAGTCAAATAAAAAGGTATGTATGATTCTAAACGCGCTCTGTTTCGCTGTGACCAACACAAATGCCGTTTTACAGTTTAAAAATATCTCATTTCGATGTCTCTCTGAGCGCTTTGCAAAGGAAGCAGGGTGGTAACTGAAATCTGGTATTGTAATTAGATGTAATTGTACACTAAAGAACTTTCACGCCCAAATTTCTTGGACTAATCAGTCATTCGGTCAGCAGATAGCTTATTATTAACCATACACACACTCAAAGAATAGTTGCATAAGTATCTTTCAAGTTACCCTTGTGAGAACGAAGGAATGTTATCCAAATTCGGTCGTAGAAACTGGATTTTTTTTACTGAAAATTCATAATTGGTAAATAACCAGAAACAAGACAAAATTGTTTCCCATTCAAAACTGCAAATTACATCACCGAAATTTTAAATGTGAATAGAAAATGGAGGGCAGCGGTGTCATAGATTAGTTTTGCAATGATCGGCCAATCAAGGATCATACGAAAAAAAAACATTGACCCTCGCTCTGCTTCACCAGCGTTTTTTATCTCCAACTTGCCCGACCAGATGTCTGTCTCCCTCACTATATTTATAGTTGAGTGTCTGTGAGTGATTCATAAAATCAGGCCCAGATTCCACTGAAGTTTTTGAACGGCAATTTAGCACGTGCTATGATTCATATGTTAGTCGCTCCCATCACGACTTTAACGCTGCATTCATACAAATTAAAACAGCAGACCAACTTTTCACCATCCTTCTCCTGTGCATCTACCAAGAATCTCCTCTCAAATCCGACTATAATGCCGATAGGAATTCACCAAGATTTCAGAGCAAAAGTCTGAGAAAGGAGCAACTAATGTGCAGAATGGCCACAAAACCAGTGGCTTATGTCAATTAACAGGCCAATAAACAACTAGTCACACTTCAATCAACAGAGCATCTTACCCGCTCCCGTGGCACTGTAAGACACACAACACACAAACTCGAAACAAAGTTCAAAAATATATTAATGAATGTATTAAGGAATTATGTACAATGTGTGCACATATAAATACATCAAGAAATTGTTGAATCAATTCTTCAGGTTTCTCGCACTCTAATAACCGATTACCTAACACAAACTAACTCAAGGATTAGTTTCCTAACATTTTCAGCCCATAGTGATTTTCAATAATCCAGGTTTATCTATTTATAGTTTAAATCATAGTGGTATGTATGATATGATGAAAGCACATATGTGTGTCTGCATGTGCCAAAGAGTAGGAAAGCCCTACCAATGTTTTTTTCCACTAAAATTAAAAAACACTCCATGTTGTAATTCAACTCCCCAAAACAATAGACAAACAAAAGAGGAACCATGAGATGTAGACCTCATAAGTAACAAAATAAAACTATTATAGTTACCATTTTTATAATGATCCCAACAATCACTATATATGACTTACAAACATTTCAAATTCCACAAGAGACATTATTTAGAATTAGCTTGAGAACACATACCATATAAATGATTATCACAACCAGAACGCATTTTCTTAAATTTCTTAGGAAGGGAAGGATAATTTGATTGTGAATCTTCCATATTTTTTTTAATTTTTTTTATACAAGTCACATTGTCCTTATCCTACACATTATGCCCCTTTGTGGCAGCTAAAACAACCTTCTACATATAGATACAAGATACAAGGCATTTTTAATTTTATGTTATCATGCAAAACTCAAAAGAAACAAATGCATTGAACATTATTTGTGGAAAAAATGTTGAATTTCTATTCACCATCACATAAAATCACCCAACAAGAAAAAATGAAATTTATTCAAAACCCAAATCAAATCATTGTATATACCCAACTGGATGAGTTCCCCCAAATATCAAACTTCAAACAACCCCTACAAAGCAAACATGTGCTTATTACCTTCAGAGAAGAATGTCTAACATGAGGAGAACAACTCCTCTTGAACACCTTGTTTGAATCCAGGGTGGAGATGGGTTTGGCCTTATCCCTCTTCACGCCATCTTCCACAATTCCCATATCCTGGAAACCATTCAACCTTTTTATCTCTTCGTTGGTAGCTTCAGGACTGCCAATATTCTCATAACCCAACTAAGAAAATACTCCAGGAGGGCTATTTTGAGGCTCTCTAAGCACTGTCATGCCTGGAACCTTTCCTCCATCTTTAAATTTCGCTACCCTCATCACCATTATTTTTCATCCTGTGGAACACTTGTGCTCTAGTTTGAGTGATTGTGAAAATTGGAAGAAGAATATAGTGTCAAGAGGAGGAGGTGAGGATGGAATTTAAAAGAGGGTTTTTCTTTCCATGATGTGTTTGTATTTTAATTTTCGATGTCTGGAAATTCATAAGCCAAGTGTATTTGAATCGAGAAGCGTCGATATTATTTAATTCTCTGGATATATTCTCCCTCTCTTTGTGTTTGATATTAAATTTGGTTTAGTTAATTTTTTTTGAACTTTTGAATCTATTTCGAAATCAGTGAGACTTCTAACAATGGGTTTTTTGAATTTTTGAATTCGAATTTGGTTACTTCCATTTATTTTTACTATGTGTTGACTTAGGGTTTAAACTGGAATTCCGTGATGATTCGTCTACGCTCTCCATATTCAAAAAATTATGACGTGAATGGTAAAGTTTATTGTTTTATTTAGAAGATTTATTTAAATTTTATCTATCCACAATTATTTTTTATTTTTTTTTTCAAAATCCAGGTGTCAAATCGTTAACAAGATTACATAGTATTCATGAACAAGAAAGGTTGGTCAAAAGGGTTATACCCTAATATTGTTTAACAATAAATTCAAGATTTATGGTGATCCATTAGAATCTAGTAGTTTATGATATGTAATAAACTATATTATGGAATAATAAATAAGACTATGTATGATATGGTAGAAATAAGTGATTTTTACTGTGACAAAATATACATTGTTTCCTAGAATATTGGAACAAGTAGATAGTCTATGTCAAGTTTCGATTCATTATTAAGTGTGATAGTCATTGGATAAGTTACGTTTTCTTTACTTTTCGATTCCCATTTATGAAATATATATTCCCTTTCGTGTTTATAAAATGAATTTGTAGTCCATTGTTTATTAAATGCAAAGCCCTAAATGAATACAAAACATTGACCAAGATTTGTTGAAATTGCAAAAAGTATGAACTATCAAAGAAAAATTATGCGTTTAAATGGATTTGTGTATCATATATTTAACTTTGAAATTTTATGTTGTATTGTAATTCATATTTTATATTTTATTATTCAAAAGTTACAATTCATTGGAACTTTCTTATTTAATTAGACATATTTCACCATCTATATTAGAGATTTGAAGATTAGTATAATTATGAGTACAGGTTTGCAATTTTTCAATCATGTCTCTATTATTTTTTTTTCCATTTTTCTACCCATCTCATTTTAAATGAATATAATTTCCCATCTCATTCTAAATAAGTAGAATTTTCTGAAATAAATGACATTTGAGATTTTTATTAACAATAATGGTTGGAATTCTTGTGATTATTTTTTATCATTAGCTAATAAACTATAGTGTTATTATGTCATATAGTAATGGTGACATTGTTATCAAATCTATAATTTTGAATCGACATCTTTCACCATCTATATTATAGATTTAAAAATTTGTATGATCAAAGTTAATCTCAGATAGTTACAATCTATATCATAGCTCAAGTTGTAAGGGAAGTTCTATTGGGCCTAACAATGGAACTCACATTTGAGTGTAAGATGTTTCCGTTCAAAGATTATAATTTGTTGCATTAGTTTGTCTTGATTAGCCTTTAAAGTGCAATAGGTTTAGGAACCATGTGTAAAAGGCACACACATAATCCATATAGTTTTTAATGATAATTGAAGTGCAAGGTATACTTGTTAGTCCTTCCAATAATGTACTTAGTTAACTTGGAGCTACAGATAGTTTCAAAGCTCCTGGAATGATGGAGAAACTTAAATTTCCTTTACAAATGTTAGACAATAATTGAGAGACATAATTGATTTTGACTTAAAGAAGCTATAGATCTTGGTATTGAAAGCTAAATAAACATGAGTTAGTATTAAAAACTCATCCCAAGGGGCTAAGGAATTGTAGCCACTATTTATTTTGTAAGACAAAATTTAAAACCTTTGGGAAAATATGACCCTTGTATGCATTTCATTACCTAGTAATGTTGCATTTCGTGTTATCAAGCCTTGCAATTAATTGTTAGATTTAGCTAATGAGAAAGAGAAAATAGAATATGGTGGTCTACATAAATCTAGTTCAAAAGTGTTTGACCTATCTTGAAACTCCATTATGATAACGTCCTTTTATTTTGTACTCAAACAAGTACTTCTTTTAGGGGTATTTCAACACATTCCAGACAGGCCTATGGCATCTTGAATCATTATGAAATTTTTCTATCTTGTGTTTCCAAAAATGATTCTTGAGAATTTCTACCAATTGCATATATGAAAGCCATATTCCAAAACCCATTTTTGTCTACCATGCTATTCTTCATAATTATCTGCCCCGACACTATGAATTTAATGAAAGAGTAGCCTTCCAATTTCCTTGAATTACCTGTAGATCATAGTGACTTGTGCATATCTTATTTAGGATAATTCCATAACCTTTGCCTTAAATTCTCTACACAATTTATTTATGTTGTTATGCATTTACATTTCATGTCCACTTACAGTGCCTCTCTTTTAAAAACATGGGTGTATCATAATGGAGGAAACCTTAACTAACAATGAAAATTCATTGTTGATGGCATTTTAGGTTACAGCCTGAATTAGATTAGTTTTGAGGGTACATCCAAGGATCATATTTGAGGGTATATCCAAACATAAATAGTTTCATGGGAATATTTAAGCATGTATATTACAATTATATCATTTTAAAAGTACTGCTTGAATTGAAACTTCAAGACAATTATTGCATTGTGACCAGTTTAGAAAGCTGACACACTAAGGTAAAATATCGCAGTGACCAAAATGTTGCAAATACAAATAATGACAATAATATTTGTAGAGATTATCAACATTCTTTATTGGCAAAGGTCTTACCACAAAATTTGGATACCCACCTAAAACATGGAAGAGTTGGAGATAGTTTTAGTGATGTTCACTGTATCAAGTACAAAAACTGAGGCACTTTCCATTTAGTTTTATTTTGAATGCTAAAGATGTGGATAAAATCTTGAAACTGAATCATCTTTCATTTCTTGTGAGATGAAAAAGATTTTTTATTTGTTTACATGATCATGTACTCATAATCGATTATTTATTTTTCCTTTGTTATTTGTTAACTACTTTTTATCGCTATTAAAAAAACCCCAATTCCTTTGTTGGTAGGACAATGGGTCATAATCAACATTGTTTATTTGAGGAGACCAATTTTTTATACAATTATGGAAAGGGATGAAACACAAGGAAAATAATTAGTTTATCAACGCCTTTATTCAGTGATATTTTCTATATTGGACTATGGTAAATATGTGAAGTCCCTTCCTTTAATCACTGAATCAACTGTTTGAACTGGGGTGTCTCTATTCGTCTGACTTTATACCATAATTGCATCATGTTTATGCTTTTCGGATCAAGGAAGACCCTTATACATTGTGAATAATGTAGCTATTTTCAATTATTCGTTTAGAACCATTTCTTTGATATTTTTTTGGAGGAGGCTTTAAGTTTACAGGTTTCTATTAGAAAGGATTCAAAAGAAGATTAATTGACAATTAATTCACTCTAAACATTGTAGGTTATGAATTTTAGGTTACATGTTGAATTAGCTTAGTTTTGAGGGTATATCCAAGTATAAATAGTTTCTTGAGAATATTTAAGCATGTACATTAGTTGTTTCATTAGCTAATAAGCTATAGTTTTATTGTGTCATAAAGTAATGGTGACATTGTTATCAAATCTATAATTTTGAATAGACATATATCACCATCTATATTATAGATTTACAAATTAGTATGCTCAAGGTTAATCTAGGATAGTTACAATCGCTATCATAGATCAAGTTGTAATAATATAACCTTTAGGGAAGTTCTATTGGGCCTAAAAATGGAACTCACATTTGAATGTAAGATGTTTCCATTAAAAGAGTATAATTTGTTGCATTAGTTGGTCTTAATTAGCCTTTAAAGTGTAATAGTTTGAGGAACCAGATGTAAAAGGCACACACACAATCCTTGTGGCTTTGATTGATAATTGAAGTACAAGGTATAAATGTTAGTCTTTCCAATAATGTACTTAGTGAAGTTAGATCTACAAATAGTTTTAAAGCTCCTGGAATGATGGAGAAACTGAAATTTCCTTTACAAATGTTAGACAATAATTGGGAAACATAATTTATTTTGACTTCAGGAAGCTATAGATCATGTTATTGAAAGCTATCTAAAAATGAGTTAGTATTCAAACCTAATTCATAGGGGATAAGGAATGGCAACCTCTATTTATTTTGTAAGACAAAATTTGAAAACTTAGCAAAAATGTGACCCTTGTATGCATTGTATCACCTCTTAATGTTACATTTTTTGCTATCAATTATTGCAATTAATAGTTATATTTAGATAATGAGGAAGAGAAAATAGAATATGGTAGTCTCCATAAATCTAGTTCAAAAGGATTTCACCTATCTTGAAATTCAATTATGATAATGTCCTTTGATCATATAGCCAACCAAGTACTTCTTCTAGGGTTATTTCCACACTTTCTAGACAAACCCTATGGCATCTGGAATCATTATGAACTTTTTGTATCTTGTGTTTCAAAAAATATTCTAACAGATTATGCCTTTTAGGTCATACAATTTCCATCTAAAATTCGTATTCCAAAACCCATTTTTTTCTACCATGTTATTCTTTAGAATCATCTGCCCCAACACTATGAATTTAAAGAAAGAGCAGCCTTCCAATTTCCCTGAATTACTTGTAGATTAGAGTCAATTGTGCATATCTTATTTAGGATCATTCTGTAACCATTACCTTCAATTATCTACGTTTCTATGCATTTTCATTTCCTATCCACTTGAAGTTCTTCTCTTCAAGAAATACACACCTATCACAATGGATGCATCCTTAACTAACAATGGAATTTCACTGTTGATGGAATTTTAGGTTACAGGCTAAATTAGCTCAGTTTTGAGAGTATATCTAAGGATCAATTTTGAGGGTATATCTAAGGATAAAAAATTGTATGGGAATATTTAAGAATGTATAGTACAACTAGTGTATTTTAAAAGTACTACTTGAATTGAAGCTTCAAGCCAATTATTGCATTTGAGCAGTTTATAAAGGTCAAACGCAAAGATAAAATATCGTAGTAACCACAATGTTCCGAAGCCAAACCATGATAGTAATATCGACATAAATGATCAAAATTATTTACTAGAAAATATCTTACCACATAATTGGACATCTTCCTACAACACAGAAGAGTTGGAGATATTTTTAGCGATATTCATTGTATCAAGTACAAAAACAGATGTACTTTTTGATTGGTTGCATTCAGATGTACTTTTTGATTGGTTGCATTTTGAATGCTCAAGATGTGGATAAATTTATGAAACCAAATGATATTTCAGATCTTGTGAGTTGATTTTTTTTTAATTTGTTTACATGATCATGTACTCATAACATATTATTTATTTCTCCTCTGTTATTTTTTTAAATTATTCTGATCGTTATTGAAAAACCCCAATCCCTTTGTTGT
The DNA here is from genome assembly GCA_034641835.2 of Pinus albicaulis. Taxonomy (NCBI): domain Eukaryota; kingdom Viridiplantae; phylum Streptophyta; class Pinopsida; order Pinales; family Pinaceae; genus Pinus; species Pinus albicaulis. The sequence continues at coordinate 170,698,445 of CM076570.1, forward strand.
TAGGAAAATGAAACATAATAAATAATTCCTGTATGAGGAGACAAGTTTGTTATACCATTATGGAAAGGGATGCAACACAAGGTGAATTATGAGTTTATCACTTCCATTATTCAGTGACATTTCTAATGTTGGACCATGGTAAATATGTGAAATCCCTTGCTTTAATCATTGAATCAACTTTTTGAACCTGGGTGTATCTCTTCATCTCACTTTAAATCCTACTGGAAACATGTTTAATGTTTTCGGGATCAAGGAAGACCATTATACCTCGTGAATAATTTATCTATTCGCAATTATTGTTTTAGAACTAGGCTGTTGATATTTTTTGGGAGGAGTCTTTAACTTTATAGGGTGTTATTAGAAATTATCCAAAATAAGTTTGAATTGACAAGTAATTTAGTCTAAAAATTGTAGGTTATGTTTTTTAGGTTATAGCTGAATTAGCTCAGTTTTGAGGGTATATCCAAGGATAAATAGTTACATGGTAATATTTAAGCATGTACCTTACAACTATAGTATCTTAAAAGTACTTCTTGAATTGAAATTTGAAGCCAATTATTGCATTGTGAGTAGTTTCGAAAGTTGAAATACTAACCATTTGTTTTTCGTTTAACAAAGTTGAAATGTTTATGCAAGCCAAAATGAATTTTCTTGACTTTATTGTGAAGGGAAGGATCGTTTGATTGAGCATATTATATAGTCTCTTTGTTTTTATTCATCCAAGTCACATTAGCCTTCTCTTGCACATTTTTCCCCTTTGTGGTAGTTAAAACAACCTGCTACATCTAGATACAAAGAATTCTTAGTTTCATGTTATGATCAAAAAAATAAAAAAAATAAATGCATTGAACATTCTATGTCGATATTAATATGAAAATATAATCACCATCATATCAAATCAACCAACAAGAAAAAAACTCATATTTATTCAAAACCCAAAGTAAATCGTCATATATACCTAACTGAATGAGTTCCCCCAACTATTAAACTACAAACAAACCAACTACAGAGCAATCATAGGCTTATTGATGCAGGAGCATCCAACTTCGAGGAGACAAAAGGCAGTTGACTGTCTCAAGGGACACCAAATTACACGTATTGCTTGACAGGTTATTAAACTTGTTTTTTTATTATTATTATTATTTTCTTCATTATTCAGAAATTAGATAAAGACAGTAGGACTAGGGTTATGGATTGTTTTAGTTTATCAGTTAGTTAGCAGTTGTTTATCTCCTTTTAAAAGAAACTGTCTAAATAGTTAGACAGATTCTGGTTGAACAGTTCAACCGAAAGCAAGAAACTGATTTTACCCTTGCAAGCATTTAAACAGAAAAAAGATAGGTTGTAGGGTTGGAATCTCCAGCCATAAAAGACAAGAAGAATGACAGTCTTTCTGTAAATGAAAAATATTTATCAACTTAAATCCACAGCAAACTATTTTATGCATTGAATTCCTGTGTTTATTTTATTGTTATTACTGGTGTACATTGTAATCGAAAATAGCGGAGAGTTGAAACCATTGCAACATAGTAATGCATTGTAACCAAGAGAATAGAGAACTGAATTCATTCCAGATAACTATGTACTGTAAACCCAAGATGAGAGGTTGAAAACCTCGCAGACAGAGAATATTTCAGCGTAAGGAGAAGCCATAGTTGTCTAGGACAAAGACAAAATTTGAGCAAGCAGAGGACGAAAATCACAGCACAAAAGGACCAAAATTTCGAGCGAGAAGAGTTAAGAACGTCCAGTCACCATTAACGACATTTCACCAACGAATTTCCAGGTAAAGCATACAAATCCCATAGAATCATTTGAAAAGAATAAGAGTCTCTTTAAAGAAAACGAGAGTTCATTTTATTCATATAAATTGTAAGTCCACTGTCCATTACAAACAAAGAGTGCACGGAAGGGTTTCTGAGCTGAGCAAACAGTGCTCACATGACGGCCAACTGTGAAACCCAAGCTAAGTGAAAACAGAACGCACAAAGAAATTTTCGTGCCATGGAATGACAGAGCAGAGGTTGGTAAAAACGACCCACGAGATCATAACAGCAAAAAGAGCGGGAACCAGGAACAAACAAAACCCTATTACGAGGCTAATGACAGACTCATGGTCGAAACGACCCTACCCGTTTGGTTGAATCGGGCTGGTTTTTTTTTTGCTTCTTGGAAATTGTAGAGAGCGAACCCTTGGTGACCAGCAACCCTGGGTAACCTGCAAGAACAAAAAGGAAAGCGGGTTAGAAGTTAGAAGTACCAGAACCTGGAAGGAGAAGACGAGAATACATTGCAACAGGAACGAAACTACAGACATTGTAGCGTTTTACCTGTGAGTGAAGAGGCGATGTTGCGAGAGGAAGCCGAAATCGATTACCAGAACCTGATAACAAGGAGCAGAGTACATAAGAGTCTGAGAAATGTGCAGGGTAAGTTAAAACATGGAAAATTAACTTACCTCAGATGCGGGAATGGTCGAATGATCAGAGCCATAAGCGTGGAGCCGAAGGACCGTCCTGTCACACCCAAAAGAACAGTCACAAAACCAGAAATAAACAAACCTACAAACCCATTACAGTCCAGAGCAACAGGGTCGACTTAGTTCGACTAAAAAAGCAGTCATACCATAAATGAAGAACATAAAATCGACGGGGTTATCGTTCTCAGTGAGGACTTCGTCGCACAGAGCATCAAACCGGAAGGGCATCAACATAACCTCAGCAAAGCAGAACGGAGAACCACAACACAAATGAACAAGTGAATGTGACTATAGATCGAGGGTATGGTTTGTCACAAGGCGGGAGGTGACCGGATCGAGAAGATTGACAGGTGGTGCCAAGGACCAGCGCGAAGGACGGTTACTAATTGAAGTGAGACTGCAAGTTGGATCCGATCCACAGATTTTCGGATCATATTTAACATATCAACGCAAAAACCGAAATGTTATTAATAACATTAATGTGTGTATTAACATATAGGTCGAAAGGTTGAGTGGGACCTGTAACCTATCACGGTTACCAAACAAGTTTTAATTAAATATTATGCATAGTTGGAGGGCTGGGCCATCAAAAGTGGTATCAGAGCGGATTTGCTGAACAGAAAAAATGGAGGTTGGCAAAAGAGGAAGAGGAAGAGCAGTTCGAAGGGTAGCAGATGAGGGACTGCGTGAGGAGATTCGAATTTTGCGTGAAAGATTGACAGCAGTGGAAGCTGGGGGAAGGAGAGACCCAGCAGATGATAGTGATGACGATGTGGCAGAACGAGAAGATGAGTTCGAAGGGGTGACACCTGAACTCAGGTTGTTAAAATCAGTCTTGCTATCGAGTCATAAGCCAAAGCACGAGCTTTCCACGTATGACGGAAGTTTGTCTGAAGATGTGTTATTGGACTGGCTAAGTGAAGTAAAAAATTATTTTGAGTTTGAGGAAACCAGTGAGGACAAGCAGGTGAGGTTCGCTGCCACAAAGTTGAAAGGAAATGTGTCCTTGTGGTGGGACAGTGTTCAAGCCGAAAGGAAAAGGCTAAACAAACAGCCTATAAAGAAGTGGACCAGGATGGAGGCAAAGCTGAAGGAGAAGTTTCTGCCGAAAGACTATCAGATTATGTTGTACAGGCAAGTACAGAACTTGAAGCAAAGGGGAATGACTGTTAAGGAATATACAGAAGAATTTTATAAGTTGAATCTGCGGGCAGGGTATATGGAAGATACCCCAGAAAAGACAGCAAGATTCGTGAATGGGTTGAGATGGGAGATACTGGATGAAATCGGTATCCTCTCACCCATAACTTTAGACGAAGCATACCAGTTTGCTCTGAAGGTAGAGGAGAAAATAAACAGGAAGCAGAATTCCAGAAGAGGAGGTGGATCTGGCAGAGGAAAGGGAAAGGCCTTTGGCAGAGGCAGAGGTACAGGTTCAAGTGAAGAAGGCAGCAGTTCAAAATCTGCAGGAACAACAGAAAAGGACAACAGCACTAGAGGAGGACGACCAGCCCAGCGAGGGAGAGGAAATGGTCGTGGTAGAGGAGCTGTCCAGTGCTATCAGTGCCACAAGTGGGGCACAAGTCGTATGACTGTCGTGAAGGTGAACCAGCAGGTGGGAGAGGAGCTTATGTTGCCCAATCGGAGGAAGCTGAGGCATTGCCTCAGGAAGTGGAGAGCGCACCAGAGACAGGATAAGCCTTGGTGTTAAATAAGGTGCTGTTAAAACCAGCAAAAGAAATTGCAGAACCTGATCAACGAAAGGCTTTGTTCCGAACAGTTTGCAAGTCACAGGGTAAGTGCTGCAAGCTGATCATTGTTAGCGGAAGTACTGATAATTTGGTGGCTACGGAGATGGTGGAGAAATTGGGATTGAAAAAGTTGAAACATCCCACTCCCTACAAGGTGTCGTGGCTGTAGAAAGGACATCAACTGTTAGTTGATGAACAGTGTGAGGTGGAGTTCCAGATAGGCAGGTATAAGGACAAAATTATCTGCAATGTTATGCCAATGGACGTCTATCATATACTGCTAGGAAGGCCCTGACAGTTTGACAGAAGCGCAGTTCATGACGGAAAAACAAACTGTTATAAGTTTGTCAAAGATGGGATCAAGCACACGCTTGTACCCATTAAAGAGGAAAGTACAGCAGAGACCAGTGGAGTAAAAGCGCTGCTGTTGGGCGGAAAAGAGTTTCTAAAACAGATTGAAGACAATGATGCAAATTTTGCTATTGTAAGAAGACCAAAGACAGTGATACTGCACACACAGATTTCAGACTTACCCGAGGAAATCCAAAATATGTTGCAGGATTTTGGAGATATCGTAGTGGACAATCTTCCGGATGAACTACCCCCCAGGAGAGGTATCAGTCATTGTATTGATTTTATACCAGGGGCTAGTCTGCCGAATAAAGCATCTTATCGCATGAGTCCTAAGGACAACGAGGAGATTAGGAAACAGGTTCAGGAGTTGTTGGATAAAGGGTTGATTAGAGAGAGCATGAGCCCTTGTGCAGTTCCGACAGTTTTGGCCCAAAAGAAGGGAGGCGAGTGGCGAATGTGCACAGATTCCAGAGCCATTAACAAAATTACTATCAGGTACAGATTTCCATTTCCGAGAATGGACGATATGATGGACTGTTTGAGTGGGGCAGCTTATTTTTCGAAGATTTATTTGAAGAGTGGATATCACTAGATCCGAATTCGGGAAGGAGACGAGTGGAAGACAGCTTTCAAGACAAATGAAGGGTTGTACGAGTGGCTGGTGATGCCATTTGGGCTGAGTAACGCTCCCAGTACTTTCATGCGCTTGATGAATGAAGTACTGAAAGAATTCATTGGGAATTTTGTAATTGTTTACTTAGATGACATACTGATTCTCAGTAAAACCAAAGAGGAACATTTCAGGCATGTTCGAAGTGTGTTGAGGAAGCTGTAGCAAAATAAGTTGCTGATAAATCTGAAAAGGTGTACCTTTTTCCAGCGGGAGTTAGTGTATCTGGGTTTTGTAATTGCGGAAAATGAACTGAAGATGGACCCAGAAAAGGTTGCAGCTATAGTTAGTTGGCCATCCCCAAAGAGTTTATTTGAAGTCCGAAGTTTTCATGGACTAGCAAGTTTCTACAGGAAATTCATCAGGAATTTCAGTGAAATCTGCGCACCCATGCTGGATACAATCAAGAAGGCAAATTAGTCTTTTCACTGGACAGAAGCAGTGGAGAATATTTTTCAGACCTTGAAAAGGAAGATCACAGAAAGGCCGATATTGAGGCTGCCAGACTTCAACAAACTTTTTCAGGTTCGTTGTGATGCCAGTGGTACAGCCATTGGGGCAGTTCTTAGTGAGGAAGATAGACCGGTCGCGTATTTCAGTGAAAAGCTGAACGAGAGTAGACATAAGTACTCAAATTATGACAAGGAGTTCTACGCAATTATACAAGCGTTAAAGCATTGGAGACATTACCTGTTAGGTAATGAGTTTGTTTTGCTTTCAGATAATTCTGCATTACAGTACATTATGCAGCAACATAAATTGAACCATAAGCATGCAGAATGGGTTGAGTATCTTCAGAGTTTCACATTTGTGCTGAAACATATTAGTGGGCAGGAGAACAAGGTGGCAGATGCGCTGAGTAGGAGGACCCTACTCTTACTGAAAAGTACAATGCAGGTTTTAGGCTTTGAGCACCTGAGGGAACTCTATCAAACAGATGCAGATTTTAAGGAGGCCTATGCGGCCTGCCAAAACCCTCTGTTGAGAAACAATAGTCCATGGTTGGACTACAATTTACAGGAAGGATTACTATTTAAGGGAGGACAGTTATGTATTCCCGACTGTTCTATGAGGGAGAACATTATTCGGGAAAAGCACAGTGGGGGTCTAGCCGGACATTTCGGTATAGACAAGACGTTTTCGCAAGTTGAGCATTTTTATTTTTGGCCAAAGTTGCGACGGGACGTACAGAGGTACGTAAGTAGGTGCAAGATATGTCAACTGGCAAAGGGTCACAGTCAGAATACAGGTCTTTATTTGCCATTACCCATTCCAAGCAGGCCGTGGGACTCCGTCAGCTTGGATTTTGTTTTGGGTTTTCCTAAGACACAGCGGGGTTTCGATTCAGTAATGGTAGTGGTGGATCGGTTTTCAAAGATGGCACACTTTATACCTTGTAGGAAAACCAGTGATGCTACTCACGTAGCACACCTGTTTTTTACAGAGATCGTCAGACTGCATGGTCTACCAAGGTCCATCATTTCCGACAGAGACGTGAAGTTCACCGGACATTTTTGGCGAACCCTGTGGAAGAATTTGGACACCCAGTTACAGTTCAGCTCTGCTTACCACCCACAGACCGATGGGAAAACTGAAGTGGTGAACAGGAGTCTGGGAAATCTACTACGGAGCTTAATAGGCGAAAATTCACAGATGTGGGACCGCGTGCTTGCTCAGGCGGAATTCGCATATAACGATTCACCAAATTGCAGCACTGGTTATAGTCCCTTCCAAATCTTGTACGGCATGCATCCACGCGGAGTGCATGAATTACGAGATTTAGGAAAACTCGAAAAATGAAGTGTTGATGGGGAAGATTTCGCCCAAGCAATGAGCGACTTACATGAGCAGGTAAAGCTGAAGTTGCAGGATAGCAGTAAAAAGTACAAGCAGCGAGCTGATTCAAAGCGACAGGAAGTTTAGTTTAATGTTGGAGATGAAGTCCTCGCACACTTGTGCAAGGAACGGTTTCCAAAACGGGAATATAATAAGCTGAAGTATAAAAAGATCGGCCCCTGCAAAATCATTCGCAAGTTTTCTGCAAATGCCTATGAGCTACAGTTGCCACCAGGGATAGGTATTTCTCCCATTTTTAACGTGGCACATCTGTTCCCTTATGTTGTTGATCCTGAAGATAGCGCAACAGTGAAGCCAACACGGGACACCAGTTGTGAGGAAAGTTCGTGGATGAGACAGATGCTTATGGCACAGCCCCTTGAGATCGAGAGGATCCTCGACACACAGGTAGCCAGGCGCACATGCAGGAAGGAATATCTGCAGTACTTAGTCAAGTGGAAGGACCGTCTGATTGAGGACAGTTCGTGGCTCGACGCGACGCAGATACAGAAAACAGGTTATTCTGTCAACGACCTCATGGAACAGAGCCATGACTTTTTTCCACCCTCGGAGCCTGATGCAGGAGCATCCAGCTCCGAGGAGACAGAAGGCGGTTGACTGTCTCAAGGGACACCAAATTACACGTATTGCGGGACAGGTTATTAAACTTGTTTTTTTTTATTATTATTATTATTTTCTTCATTATTCAGAAATTAGATACAGACAGTAGGACTAGGGTTATGGATTGTTTTAGTTTAGCAGTTGTTTATCTCCTTTTAAAATAAACTGGCTAAACAGTTAGACAGATTCTGGTTGAACAGTTCAACCGAAAGCAAGAAACTGATTTTACCCTTGCAAGCATTTAAACAGAAAAAAGATAGGTTGTAGGGTTGGAATCTCCAGCCAGAAAAGACAAGAAGAATGACAGTATTTCTGTAAATGAAAAATATTTGTCAACTTAAATCCACAGCAAACTATTTTATGCATTGAATTCCTGTGTTTATTTTATTGTTATTACTGGTGTACATTGTAATCGAAAATAGCGGAGAGTTGAAACCATTGCAACATAGTAATGCATTGTAACAAATATTACATAGAACTGAATTCATTCCAGATAACTATGTACTGTAAACCCAAGACCAGAGGTTGAAAACCTCGCAGACAGAGAATATTTCAGCGTAAGGAGAAGCCATAGCTGTCCAGGACAAAGACAGAATTTGAGCAAGCAGAGGACGAAAATCACAGCACACAAGGACCAAAATTTCCAGTGAGAAGAGTTAAGAACATCCAGTCACCATTAACGACATTTCACCAACGAATTTCCAGGTAAAGCATACAAATCCCATAGAATCATTTGAAAAGAATAAGGGTCTCTTTAAAGCAAACGAGAGTTTGTTTTATTCATATAAATTGTAAGTCCACTGTCCATTACAAACAAAGAGTGCACGGAAGGGTTTCTGAGCCGAGCAAACAGTGCTCACATGACAGCCAACTGTGAAACCCAAGCTAAGTGAAAACAGAATGCACAAAGAAATTTTCGTGCCATGGAATGACATAGCAGAGGTTGGTAAAAACGACCCACGAGATAATAACAGCGAAAAGAGAGGGAACCAGGAACAAACAAAACCCTATTATGAGGCTAATGACAGACTCATGGTCGAAACGACCCTACCCGTTTGGTTGAATCAGGCCGGTTTTGTTTTTGCTTCTTGGAAATTGCAGAGAGCGAACCCTTGGTGACCAGCAACCCTGGGTAACCTGCAAGAACAAAAAGGAAAGCTGGTTAGAAGTTAGAAGTACCAGAACCTGGAAGGAGAAGACGAGAATACATTGCAACAGGAACGAAACTACAGACATTGTAGCGTTTTACCTGTGACTGAAGAGGTGACGTTGCAAGAGGAAGCCGAAATCGATTGCCAAAACCTGATAACAAGGAGCAGAGTACATAAGAGTCTGAGAAATGTGCAGGATAAGTTAAAACATGTAAAATTAACTTACCTCGGATGCGGGAATGGTCGAATGATCAGAGCCATAAGCGTGGAGCCGAAGGACTGTCCTGTCACACCCAAAAGAACAGTCACAAAACCAGAAATAAACAAACCTACAAACCCATTACAGTCCAGAGCAACAGGGTCGACTTAGTTCGACTAAAAAAGCAGTCATACCATAAACGAAGAACAGAAAATCGACAGGGTTATCGTTCTCGGTGAGGACTTCGTCGCACAGAGCATCAAACCGGAAGGGCATCAACATAACCTCGGCATTGCAGAACGGAGAACCGCAACACAAATGAACAAGTGAATGTGACTGTAGATCGAGGGTAGGGTTTGTCACAAGGCGGGAGGTGACCGGATCGAGAAGATCGACAGGTGGCGCCAAGGACCAGCACGAAGGACGGTTAATAATTGAAGTAAGATTGCAAGTTGGATTCGATCCACAGATTTTCGGATCATATTTAACATATCAACGCAAAAACCGAAATGTTATTAATAACATTAATGTGTGTATTAACATATAGGTCGAAAGGTTGAGTGGGACCTGTAACCTATCACGGTTACCAAACAAGTTTTAATTAAATATTACGCACAGTTGGAGGGCTGGGCCATCACTTATTATGTTTAGAGAAGAATGCTTGACATGAGGAGAACGTATCCTCTTAATATAGTTGTTTTCAAGAGTGTGTCCATACAGAATGTTACAATAAGATCAATTTTATATGTGATTTTCATTCTAATTATGTATTAATAGAGGAATGTAGACACGAAATTTTTTCTTTCCTTGAACTTATAGTTTCCTGTTGTCCTGTTGTCTAATGGTACATATAGTTTTCACAAAATGTTCTTGCAAATTTGTATGAAGAGTGTGTATACTGAATGTTACAATAATATCAATTTCCTGTTTGATCAGCATTCTTGTCTTTAGATACAATATTCAACCCATAGTGATTTTCAATCATCGAGGTTCATCTATTTATGGTTAAACTCATAGTGTTTTGTTGAGCCGGGGTGTCTCCAAATCAACCTTCAATCTACAAAAAAATAAGAGAGAAAGGTGAAATCCCATAGGTCTTTACCCATATGCTAAAGAGCGGGAAAGCCCTACCAATGTGTCTATCCACTTAAATTAAAAAACACACCATGTTTTAATAGAACTCCCCACTCCATGTTGTAACAGAACTCTCCACTCCATTTTGTAATAGAACTCCCCAAACGAATAGACAAATAGAAGAGGAAGCATGAGATGTAAATCTCATAAGTAACAAAATAAAAATACTATATTTACTATTTTTATAATTATACCAACAATCACTATAGATTACCTACGAACACTTCAAATTTCATAAGAGACACTATTTAGCAATAGCTAAAGACCACATACCATTTGAATGATTATCACAACTAGAATGCATTTGCTTGAATTTCTTATGAAGGGAAGGATCATTTGGTTAGGAATATTCTATATTCTCTTGGTTTATTTCATCCATGTTGCATTAGCCTTCCCCTACACATTTTTCCCTTTGTGGAAACCAAGACAACCTGCTACAACCAGATACAGGGCATTCTGAGTTTCATGTTATCATCAAAAAATCAAAAGAAACAAACACACTGAACATTCTCAATGGATAAAAATATGAATGGCTAATCACCAGCACATAAAATCACCAAACAAGAAGAACTGAAAGCTATTCAAAACCCATATCAAATCATCATATATTCCCAACTGGATGAGTTCTCCCAAATATCAAACTGCAAACAACCCAACTACAGAGAAATTATGGGCTTATTACCTTCACAGAATAATTATTGACAAGAGGAGAATAAATCCTCTTAAACTCGCTTGAATCTAGGGTGGAGAGTGGTTTTTCCTTATCCCTCTTCACATCATATTCCCCAATTCCCAGATCCATAAAACTATTCAAACTTTTTTTTCTTCCTTGGTAGCTTCAAGACCACCACTAGTGGTAGAACCCAACTGAGAAAATAATCTAGAAGGGCCATTTTTATTCTCTTTGAGCACTGTCATTCCCTGAAAATTTCCTCCATATTTAAATTTTTTTTCCCCATCACCATCATTTTCCTCCCAAGGATCACCTGTGCTCCAATTTGAACAAATGTGAAGAATGGAAGAAGAATATGGTGTCGAGAGGAGGAGATGAAGAGGGAATTTAAGTGAGGGATTTGTTTTCCACGATGTGTTTATATTTGATTTTTTTTATGTTTAGATAGTAAGAATTCGAGTTTTTTTGAATTGATAAGCATCAATATTATTTAATTCAATGGTTAGATTCTCCCTCTCTTTGTGTTTGATTTTAAATTTGTTTTAGTTAATGTTTTTTTGAACTTTTGAATTTGTTTCGAAATCAATGAGAATTACAATGGAGGGTTTTTTGAAAATTTTAATTTTAATTTGGTTACTTTAATTTATTTTTACTATGTGTTAATTGATGATTTAAACTTGAAGTTCATGATCATTCGACTATGCTCTCCATATTTAAAAAATTGAGGTGTGAATGGTAAAAATTATTATTTTGTTTAACAACTTTATTTAAATTTTATTTATATACATAATGTTTTTTTCACAATCCACGTGTCAAATTTTTAACAAGAGTACATAGTATTCATGAACAAGAAAGGTTTGTCAAAATGATTATAGCCTAATATTGTTTAAGAATAAATTCAAGGTTTATGGCGATTCATGAGAAGTGGGTAGTTTACAACATGTAATAAACTATAGTATGAGATAATAAAGAGGACTTTGTATGCTATGGTAGAAAGAAGTGATTTTTATTGTGACAGAATAGACATTGTTTGCTAGATATTGGAACAAGTAGATGGTCTATATCAATTTTCTACCCATTATTACGTGTGATAGTTGTTGGATAAGTTATGTTTTCCTTACTTGTTGATTACCAATTATGAAATACAACTTCCCTTTAGTGGTGTTAAAATGTCTTTGTAGTCCACTATTTATTAAATTCAAAAAATATTTATATAGTTGTTTATTATTAGTTATTATTATTCTCTTACATGACAACACTAAACAGAAAATAAAAATAAAACACAAAAAATACTTCAAGAAAAAAAAAAACAAAATATTAGTCAACAATAAACAACTTCAACAAACTAGAAGGAAATATCCCTAAATGAATACAAAAAATTGACCAAGATTTGTTGAAATTGCAATAAGTATGAACTTTCAAAGAAAAATTATGCTTTTGAATGGATTTGTGTATCATATATTTTACTTTAAAATTTTATGTTGTATTGTAATTCATATATATTTTATTTTACAATTATATTATTCCAAAGTTACAATTCATTGGCACTTGCTTATTTAATTAGATAGATTTAACCATCTATATTAGGTATTTGAAAACTCATATAGTTACGATTGCATGTTTGCAATTGTTCAATCATGTATCTATTATATTTTTTTCCATTTATCTATCCATTTTCATTTTAAATTAATATAATTTCCCATCTCATTCTAAATAAATATAAATTGCTAAAATAAAAGACATTTGAGATTTTTATTAGCCATTATGGTTGGAAGCCTTGAAATCATTTGTTATCATTAGTTAAAAAAATATAGTCTTATTGTGACATGTAGTAATGGTGACGTTGTTATCAAATCTATAATTTTGAATATACATCTTTCACCATATATATTATAGATTTAAAAATTGGTATGCTCAAGTTAATTTGGGATAGTTACAATCAGTATCATAGCTTAGGTTTTAATACTCTAGCCTTTAGGGAAGTTTTATTGGGACTGACAATGGAACTGACATTTGAATGTAAGATGTTGTCATTAAGAAAGTATAATTTGTTGCATTAGTTGGTCTTAGCTATCCTTTAAAGTCAAATAGTTTGAGGAATTAGGTGTAAAAGGCACACAGATAGTCCATATGGTTTTGATTAATAATTGAATTATAATTTATACTTGTTATTCCTTCCAATAATGTACTTAGCTAACTTGGAGCTACAGACAGTTTCAAAGCTCCTAAAACAATGGAGAAACTTAAATTTCCTTTACAGATGTTAAACAATAATTGGGAAACATAATTTATTCTGACTTAAAGAAGTTATAGATCATGTTATTGAAAGTTAACTAAACATGAGTTAACATTGAAACCTCATTTGAAGGGGCTAAGGAATGGAATCCACTATTTATTTTTTAAGACATAATTTAAAACTTTAGCAAAAATTTGACCCTTGTATGCATTGTATTACCTCGTAATGTTGCATTTCATGCTATCAAAGTTTGCATAATCTAGTTCACAATTTTTTGACCTGTCTTGAAATTCCATTATGATAATGTCCTTTGATCCTGTACTCAAACAAGTACTTCTTCTAGGGCTATTTCCACACATTCCAGATAGGCCCTATGGAATCTGGAATCATTATGACCTTTTTGTATCTTGTGTTTCCAAAACATATTCCTGACAAATTCTACCTTTTAGGTCATGCAATTTCCATCTGAAATTCGTATTCCAAAACCAATTTTTTTCTACCATGTTATTCTTAAGAATCATCCACCCCAACACTATGAATTTAAAGAAAGAGTAGCCTTCCAATTTCCATGAATTACTTGTATATCATAGTCAATTTTTCATATCTTATTTAGGATCATTTTGTAACCTTTACCTTCAATTCTCTACACAATTTGTTTATGTTTCTATGCATTTACATTTCCTATCCACTTGTAGTGCCTCTCTTCAAAAAACACAGATGTATCACAATGGAGGCAACCTTAACTAAAAATACAATTTTATTATTGATGGTTGGTTCTACCGAGATGCAACCAATCCTCCAAGTTGTTGCGATTGAGAAAATTTGCACAATTAGGTATGCATCCCATCGATATAGTCTATCTCTCTTTGATGGAACTCACAAGCATGAATCTTGCTTTCTTCTACTCACAATTCCCTCACAGCATCCGAGGATCTTCGACCAGGCTTTAGCGTGCTCCTAAAAAAAGTGTTTGCATGGCCTTCCATAATAACTCTATACGTTACAACTTATCCTACTGACTTCCTCACATTCATCTCCTTTTAAGTCCTTTTTTTAACAATTACTATATTTATTTATTCTTCTATTGTTTTCCTCCTCTCACAACTCTTCTAGCTTCCAATACGCTCTGACTAATCGAACTCAAGCTTATCCACCATGAAGCAAATTTGGTTGGTGATCCAACCCATATTCTTCTTTTCAACAATGAAGTTTTCGATGCTATCTCAACCTCAAAATTCCTATTCCCTTCCAACGACACCCATGGTAGAGTCCCAACTTACAACTTCTACTTTAGATACTATTTTTCCTCTAAAAATACTCCCTTTCAAGGCATTAAACCCATCATGTAAATATTGGTCCATCCAAGGAAGTGCAAGAACACCCCTCCATGAATGCAACAACTCGCGTGACATAGGTAAATCACTAGGCTTTGACCTCATGAATTGTGATGGTATCCACATAATCACCTTCAATGACTATAAAAAATTGTTGAATTATCTCGTACACATTGGTCAAGTATACACAGTATTAAATGGAACCGTGAAGGTCCCCAACACCAACTACAACCATCTAAATATTCCATTTGAAATCCTCCTCCTCTTTGGATAAAATTTGTCTCAGTGCATACATGATGATCAGTCAATTCCTTCCCATTCGTTTCATTTCACGCCAAGTAGTTCAATCAACATTGCACCTCCCAACTCAAGTGATGAATCAAAAACTCCTAAGCAAAATATCACGTTGTGCAAAATGTCAAGTTGCAACATTGATGTCACCTTATGAGGTGCACAATTTCTAGCTGAAGGGACCAAACTTTATGATCTTTGTGCTTCAAGAACCATTTCATTCCTTTTAATTAAAGGGGGTCGAATCATCGAGTTCAATGGAAATACCATTGGAAAAATTCCCACCAGCTGCATTCTTATAAATCCATGTACTATTGAAACACAACAAATCTAGCAATGGTTTTAGAAAACAAGTTCCAATGCATCCGCACCTTCACTGAGTTGAAAATGCACAACCATTTTGGGCAGAATCCTCAAAAGAAAAATAAAATCTAAACTTGTTGCAATTCCCCACACCAAGAAAGCTCCATGGGTTGTTGTATGTGCAACTGATACACCAATCATGCCCCCTGATACAACAATCATGGAATATTTTTATGTCTTTTCACGCCCCCTTATAATTGATGGAATGCAATGCATGAAAAAGGTTGTGCAACATTCTAACAACATGTGTCATTGCAAATAATGCAGTGGTGCCTCCATTGAATGTGACTATCACTATGTAATTCATCTTCAATTAAATGACCGCACTTTCCATCTAGAAAATGTCATTTATTTTTATGATACTGCAACTAAACCCTTGGGCGTAATGACGAAGGACCTATGTTTGCTTTCAAGTGATCTAGAATCCCTTAGAGACATATCCACAAATATTAAGTGTTTTCATTACCTTTTCAACCTCTCTATTAGAGTGAACACTTTCAATGGCATCGAACGCCTTCGTGCAACCCTCATGCATTTTGAAGAACTTCCTTATGAATTTGCATTAACCCTTATCCTACAAGAAATTAAAGAAAATTTTGGCCCTCCCACAAGGACTTCTCATGAACTTTCCCTATAGTATCTTCAAACTTTGTTTTTTTCCCCTCCTTCTTCAAAGTTTTAGAACTTGGGCTACCACCGTTCTTCTTATTTTTATTAAATTGTCTCATAAATACTTAAAAATTAGGTTGGTTTCATTTCAAATATGCATATGGATATCAATACGCTCTAATGTGCAACACTTACATGTATACTACTTATACTACAAGTAAAATACAATCTTGTACTTTTCAACATCGAAAACAAACTAACATAGTGAAATGGTTCCTAATAATGGTAACATTCATTTGAACATTTGATTGTTCACTTTGCAAACAATTCTTCTTACTTTTTTAAATTTTCCCCATAAATACATAAAAATTAGGTTGGTTTCATTTCAAATACACATATGGATATCGATACACTCTAATGTCCAACCCTTACATGTCTACTACTTCTACTACTCGTAAAATACAATCATGTACTTTTCAACATCCAAAACAAACTTACATAGCGAAATGGTTCCTAATAATGGTAACATTCATTTGAAAATCCCATTGTTCAATTTGTAAAATCAAAACAAAAAAAAATAAGGGCCCTCTCTTTGAAGAAGTTTTCATCTCCTTTGATCTTATATATGATATGTAGACCACTTTTGTAGGTGACATATCCACTAAAAGAAACCTACACTAAAGACATATCCACCAAGATCAAATGTCGTCATGACCTCCTATTAACTTATCTCAAATACACATATCATTATGGATACACTCTACTGTGATTTCTAATAATGGTATTATTTATTTGCATAAATACATGTGTGTTGTTTCATTTACAATAGTACAATGTTATTAATCTTATTTATCTTTCGAATTGCAGATAATATAAATTCCTTTTACTTCATCACACCAATTTTTTTTTCTTTCTATATACCCCAAGTTTCCCTTCGCGTGCATGATTAACTCATCCCTGTTGCAAAAATCACACTTACACATCTAATTTTGACAACAACTTTCCTTGCTTGATTAGATATGCAATCCAATCAGGAGACTGGTGCAAAGAAGGCATGTTAACAAGGGAAATACACATTTAATAAGGACAAAATTAATGCATGTTTTCATCTACTCTACAATAGTCGATGGCATAATATTCCTTCTCAACCCAACTCTATAAAATCGGCATCAACTTCCCAAATCCCTCTTCCCTCGTTTCCATGGCCCTATTCATTATCGTCCTCACATCCATTCCCACTTTCCATCCACACTCACCTTTAACCCGCATTTTCTTCGTGGACCACCTTCCCTATCCAACAATACCTTAACATTTATTTCACTTCAGATCCCCATAATTACAAAAAAAACCCTCTCCAACATGCGCATCATTTTTTCTATGAAAGGATTGATGCACTTAGCACACTACAAGTGTGTTCCATTTGTAATGAATCTTACCTGTCAATGAAAACAAAATCTCGCCATGGTCTTCTTACGTGATGTCTTTTTTCCTCGAAAATATATACCCACCACTTCTCCTTATTGAATAAAATGGATCCAAGAAAGCAACCACATGTCCTATCATGCCTAACCCAAGTTCAGGATATTATTATTGCATGTTTCAACCCAGTTCTCCAAGTGGCCCATGCACATGGAGGCTACTACAATTACTTCATTCGTACCATCATATTTTCTCAATATATAACTAATATTTTCACGTCCCTTACCTCCAATTCTCTCAGATATATATCCTTGTTGTGATAAAATGAATCTTTGATTACAAAACCAATGAATTCTTTGTTAGTAGATTAGATGTTCTATCATATTTGTAGTGAAAAATAGGAAATGAATTGTATTGCAAGGATGTCCATCTTAATGCATCTACATTATCTTCTTTGCTTGTTCTCTCTACATATCTCTTCCCCCCCCCCCCCCCACCCCTCTTCCTATGTCATGTCACAACCACTTACCTAAACCACAACAATTCCCTCCTAATATTTTTAACCCTGACTTATCCACCATTTCCCATCTGACCTCTAACCATCAGCTTTTGCATTAACAATGCCAAATTCTGAAACTGAAATTGACGAGATATTTTCCTATGTGGAGTCCTTCAATTCAACACCCACACATTCGCTTCAATGACCCATTTTTTTCCTCACTATTAAATGAATATAACACTAAGGGCCTCTTATATATGGCCTTCCCCACCCTCTTCCCCACAGGTTCATCCATGATAAACCAACCAAGACTTAAAAAGGTTGAAATGCAAGAATATGCTTTAAAAAAAAATGCAATAGAATGATGATATATTTTAAAAACATCCCAAATTTATCTATTACATGTACAACCTTATCACGCGCCATCGTAGTGAAGAAAAAACTCTTTTATTCATAAAAAGAGACCTCTCAAATACCTTGTCGGATACCATTGAAAACCTTCACCACCACCTTGAGAAGCTACCTCCTTCAACAATTCCACACCATATTATGTGCTTTGGCTCATCTCATCAAGGAAGTCGCTCTTTTCGGACCAAAGTTAGAGGATAGCTCATTAACATGGCCATTCAATGAAGCAAACCTACATTCTTGTTCACAGTAAGTGCAGCCAATACCAAATGGCATGACTTGCACATGGTTATGCCTTCTGATCCTTCATCAATTGAATGTGATAAATATCTGCAGAGAATCCAAAACATTATTGCAAATCCACACCATGCATATCAATACATCCATTGTAATTTCACAATATCCCTACACGAATTCCTACTAAAAGGATTCCATGTAGAGGACTATTGGTGCAGGTATTACTCTACCACTAATTATCTTTCATCCTCTATGTACAGTACTTGAACAAAATAATTTTACTTGCTCTATTTTATTTCACTCAGGTATGAATGGCAACGCCGAGGGTTTGCACATATACACAGATTTCCATGGCTATAAAATGCACCTAACATGGACAAACTTTAGCAGACGAATGAATCGAGTGTTTTCATTGCTAATTCGTTCTTCGATACTTATGTTACTTATTGGAACCTTGAGCCCTCCATCAAAGAAACTCAGGGATGCATCGATCAACACTTATTGATCCATATCTTCTTAAAAAAAATGACATCCTTGCTTCTAACTAGCTTCAAGAATATGAGGAGCTTATAAACTATGTCCAACGCCACACACATTGTCATCCCTCAACATGCCTTCACAAGTAAAACAATATTGAATATTTTCGGTGTGGAGTCCTGTTGTACTATACAACAACCCTCCCTTTTTCTTAAATTGTAGAAATAAAATTTAGAAATAGGGTCCCTTTCTTTTTAGAAATAAAACACTTAGAAATAAAATTCATTGTTTTGGAAAATTTCATATTGTTACTAAACAAATTCAACATTCAAAAAACTTATGATCCGATCTAATATACAAGGCCTTATCATAAGAAACAAATCAAATTTAAAAAAAAAGTTCAATCGCAATCGGAGAATCGGAGATAACCTTTAAAAGAAATTTCATATGCCTATTTCAAATCTTTCGATGCGATTAGTCCAATCGGAAATTTTCAATCGGTAAGAGTTTAAAACAGTTATTTATAACTTCCGATGCGATGCGGTCAATCGCAATCGATTAATCGGGATAAACGTATTGTGATCTTCATCTGCCATTTGAAAACTTTCGATGTGATTCATCTATTGCATACGAAAAGTTCAGAATGAGTGAATATTTTAATATGTCACAAGCGCCAAATATTTATTGGTACGAAGGCATTCAATAACGAATCAAATGAATATGGTTAATGATTTGGTTTTAAATACGTAAGTGTGACCCAAAAAGAGCATTTACGTAATATACGAAACAAATAAATGAAAACCATAAGTTCATAAATCATTCCGTTTGAGTTGCTTGTTGATCACGACTAAGAGTTTATTGTCTTGCAGAGCCAAAGAACACCAAGCTCTTTCATTCACAGACAAAGGGAAGAGGTAGCAAACGCAGAAATGTCAAAGAGAGGGAGAAGAAACAAGACTGCTCTACCAGTGAAGTTTGCCGAAACTCCTACGGTCTCAAAAGAAAAGCCCATAAAGCTAAGGCTAGTCACAGATACATCATGCCAAGGTCTTGGGAAAATGACATGGGACACAGTCTACAACCTATTGGAAAAAGAGGACCCCAAGGTCACAGTGGAGAAGGCATCAGTTCCAGATGAGGATAGCTCAGATTCTGACTCTGACATCAATGAAAGAACACTTGCAAATTCATTTCTGCATCGAATTGCAGCCAGAGCAAGCATCATGCCTTACTATGATGTAGTTCGATGGATTATTGACAGTGTAAAGATACAAGATAGAACGGTTGTTTCAGCATCTGGAGTGCCTTTCGGCTCGTTTAAAGCAGAAGACTTGAAAGTCCAATGTCATCTTCCGGACATGGAAGTCTTCCTACTTGAAATTTATCAAAGAGATTTTTCTGCTTGATAATAACAAAAATTGTCAGCCCTATCAAAGATTGGAGAAAAACAGAGAAGCAGGAATGAAGCATCCGGTATGTGATACATGGAATTCCCTTATTTGCCTCCCATATTGCTTTGTCACATTTGCCATGATGTGGCAGATTGAAGTGGCCTATGAGCTGGTTTCCTTTGATGATACCATAATCCTGTTAACATGATTAGAGCATTGTGGATTGGGCTATTATTCTTTCTGATAGAATGGCTAATAGAATACTCGAGTACAGACAAGATAAAACTGCTGGAAATTCCACTCCTTTTTTCTTTTGTGCCTATATTATAGATGCTCTTTGTTTTAATTCTGAGTTTCCCTTATTTGGATGGAAATGGACTCCCAAAGACCCTACCCCAATTCATATATATCATAAACTTCTTTGGAAATTTCATTTCCAAGATAATGTGTATAGAATATGCCATGCTTTCCTTATCCTTGTTTTCCAAACCATTTTCAATCACTTCCCTCCTAGATTCTCTGATAAAGCTAAAGCCGACTTATCTGCAATAGGAGATTGTTTTGGAGAGGAGAAATTTACATACATCAGGATTTTTGATAGTATTGTGGAACCACATGTTCTTAGCTTTTTGTTCCGGACAAACTTCTCGCTCAAGAATTTTTCTATCAATTGTGTGATCGAAGGAATTTCTAGGTCTTTGAATAACGAGTAAGAAGAGAATGTGGCCTCAATTTCCCTCAATTGTGAGTGATTCCTCTAAATGATTTCAAGCATGCAGAAAAAGAAGTCTTGAAGATAAGAGGTTGTAAATTTGCAACCATTCCTGGAAGACAATATGATCCAAAAAAGATAGCATTTGATGTCACTGCTTCAGTTTCAATTGCTCGTTTTGAGCATGAACCAGTTATGTTCGATGATTTGTTTGTTTCATTAGATAATTTTCCTCGAATTTTTGACTTGGTCAAGTCTAAATTTCATCGAGAGAAATAAATAAATTTCTCTTATTTAGAAGCCAGAGATTGTTGAGAGTACCTCTAGACCAGCGGAGAACTCAAATCCAAAAATCAGAGACAGAAGGTACATCCGGCCAAATGCTAGTAGAAACATCTACCAGCAAAATCATTACACAATCGGCTGTCAACCTGCCGATTGTACATTCTCAAAAAGTGGTCACTATTGACAAACCTGATGTCCCAAAGGGAAATACTGGCCAGAAGTCTACTGCTCACATGACAGACAAATGCACAAATATCAATGATGATGTGCATAATCAAAAGGATGGATCGGATGACAAAAGCACTGAGCAGAGCATAGATAAAGAAAAAGGAAAAGAAGTAGCTAAGGAGATTATGGTTTCCACTAATCTTGATGTATCTTCTCAGCTATTAAAACAATATGATCAGTTTGCTCAACAGCTTGGATTGCAGGATAAAGATGAAGAACAAATAGAGCGGATGTTGAAATTATTCCTGAACATCCCCTGCGGGGCATGTGTATTAAAGTTGAGAGATCCACTCCCACGGATGTATTTTACGACCCTAAACATGAAATTTTGTTGTTAAAAGGCAAAGAAGAAAATAAAAACGAGACGGAGCATATTTTCTCCATCAGAGGAGTTGATGAATATTGTTTATAAGAACAATGAAATGAATCCATTTGAAGACCTTACAAAATTATCCCAGTATACAGGAGCTTATAGTGCTGCAACAGTGGATAAAGTCGTAGAAGTTTCTCAACTAATAACTCAGAAAGATCTCCACATAGCTTCACTTAAAGAGCAAGCTAAGGAAAGTCAGCAACAGATTACGCAATTGCAACAACAACTGCAAAATCAGACACTCAGGTCCGAAGAGTTGCAAAAACAGCTTGCTGAAGAAAATAAGAAAGTTGATGAACAGCTCTTGGGCAAACAACAACAACTAAATGAAGAAATTTCTAAGTTACAAAGTGTTGCAAAATGAGGAAAATGCAAAAATGATTCAAGAAAATGAATTTCAAGCAAATTTGGATAAGTTTAAAGATTACCCAAAGTTAAATGAATTCAAATCAGAAGCCCTTGAGGCTAATAAACTATTGACTCAGCAGTTAATTGAATTTTGCTCAAAACTGTCACAAGCAGAACCTTTTTGTGATATTACTTCATATTTGATCCAAAATATCATAACTCTTAGACAGGAAATAGATGATGCCAATGAAAAGATTTCTGAGTTTCTCAACTGGCAGGATACAGAAAAGGGAAAAGAAGCCAATCTTCCTAGAATAGAAGAAAAACACAAATAAATCTTGTTTACAGAATGGGAACATCAAATAATGAAAGCTGAGAGAGAAATATCAAGGGCTAGGAGTATGATGAATAATATCACGCAATTCATAAATGACAGCTTATACTCAATTAATCTCATTTCAGATTGTGTTCCTAGCAGTTTGCCGAAAGTGAAAGAAACTGAAAACAGGTGGAGAGAAGAAATGGAAAGGAAAAGTCAACAAATCAGCAAACTTCAAACAATATCCTGGGACAGTATGTAGACTCATTTGATCAAACCAAACAATCAACAGACGGCTATCAAATTCCTATCAAATGCTGTCGATTTTTTAATTCCAGAATTTTCCGATGCCACCTATGCTGGACAGTTGCATTCTGAGATGAGTCATCCACCGAGACTCCAAGATATGTTGAGCATTTGCAACTTGGCTTCATCAAGCGAGAGAGAAAAAAAATGAATCAGTTTCATTCAAGATAGCCTTTCAGTTTTAATTTGATAGATTGTGCTTGTTAGTATTAGGATTTTGTTATGTAATTTCTTATTTAAATCCCTCTCATGCATTTAGAGAGGGATCGGAAGTTGTAATATTTTTGGGATTTGGAGCTAACATTTCTGTACTTCATTCCTTATTATATTTATATGAAAGATCACATTTGGTGATTTTTGTGCTCAAATTATCTTTGAAGTGTTGCATTTTTGTGCCTTTGGATTTAATTTTACATCGGAGTTACTAGATCAGAGTATCACATTTCCTTTGACAGTCTTCAAGATGAATGAGGTATTTTTATCTGTTCACTGTTGATTTTCTATGTTATATGGTATTCATTTGAAGAATTTGCTATCATTTATATATTTGGTTTTCATAACATTTCCTTTTTATATTATAATTTCTGAGTATAATTGGAATGTTATCATTTATAAGCATATATGAATGGTATATAATGATGAATGCAATATGCTAATATAACTCCGTTTAATTTATTAAACAGAGTTATCTTTATTCGTTTCTGCACATTTCAATTTAATTAATAATACATTTCCATGGTTATTATTAGATTGAAATAATCTTAAGTTGTATTCACATATAATCACCCTGGTTAAAATTAGAATTTCTTTATCAGTATTCATTTTAGATTAGATAGTTTTATTTTCTGTTAATTTAGTCCCATTTTCACCCATCCAATTCAATCCCACTTAGTTATAAGGAAATTGGTCCTTTTAAATCGATCCAGACCACCATCCCAAGCGGAAAAGAGGCGTCACGGGTCCGACAGGTGGTTTTCCCCCAATGTTTGGAAGCGAGAGATTCACTAGGCTTCAACATTTTTAGCTAGAAGGAGGGCATCAGCGTGAATGGCAAGCAAACCCAAATCTGCAAACCTTTCTAAGAGTAATTCTCCCTCCACATCACCTCGTACTTCCCAATTGCCTGCTGATTCTTCAGCATCCAAGCAAGAAGAAGCGGTATCCACTATCACTGCTCAAACCCACCATACTTCAGAACAATTAAGTCTTGAATCTCCTGAAGTTCAGTCTCTCATCCATAAACTTCAGAGTTTCTCGATTTCACCACAGAGATCTGAGCTATCTCAAAGCAGTGAGACTTCGCAATTCAATCTACCTCACCCTCTCACTAGACTTCAGAGTGGGAAGCTCGGTATTGAACCTACTAAGTTCCCTTTACCTAAAAGGAAAAGGACAAAGAAAAACACTGAAGATTCTGACAGTGAAGCACTTTCATCCACATCCTCCAGCTCATCCTCCCCAGTGCGAAGTCAACCATCCACTCCCTCATTACATATTGTTGTTCACCAGGAATTTGGAACTTCAACATCTCAACCTGCTCACTCCTCAACATCAATTCCTTCCCTGACATCTGGAATCTCAACATTATCATCCACCACTTTGGTATTACAATGGCGGATCCATGGATGTTCACAGATGCAGGTCAATATGTAATCAGACCATTACATGCATTACGAGATGCTCCTAAAAATGGCTTCCAAGATTAATCCCAGAGAAAATGGAACCCAAGGTGAGGAACATATCAATAACTTCATGTTTCAGAGTTAATTTGAAGAGATGGCTTGAGCAGGAATGGAGTGTTAGGCTTTTCCTTGCCCATTGCAAGGATCGAGCGGGATCCTGGTATTTTCCACATACGATTCTATTACCGGTTGGGACATTTGCCAAGAACAGTTTCTCACTAAGTATGGAGACGATAGAACTTTAGCTACACTAATAAATGATCTCTCCAATCTTAGGATAGAGCATAGTGAACCCATTAAAGAATTTAATGCTCGTTTCAATAAACTTTTGAATAAAATCCCAACGACCTCCAAACCAAGTGCACAAATCAGAAGTGAGTGGTATATTACTGCCCTACCTGCCAATATAGCTATTTTTGCAGATAGGGCCGCAAAACCAACACTTGCTGAAAACATGAAAGAAGCACTTGCTGTGGAAAAACGTATCAATGCTCTAGAAAAGAAAGCGTCTCTTGAGGAAAGAAAAAACAAAAAAGTTTCATTCAAAGAAGACTAAAAGAAGAAAATCTCGAAAGATCCATATGATATGGAAGGCCTTCAAAAGGTCCTCAAAACTATGTCAAATGATATGATTGAAATTAAGAAACAAGTAGCTGAAACTTCAACCAAAAGGCCCTTTAAGAATTATAAGAAAACCGAATCAAAACCACCAAATATCGTATCTTATGCAGAATCAGATCAAGAAGAGGAAGAAGAGGAAACAATCTCATCAGCTGATAATGAAGAGGAAATTGTTGAATGCCATGGCATGTGGGATTTCATACTGCCCAACTCCGATACAGATAATGATGAAGAAGCTTTACCTATCTCTACTAGGAGTAAAGGTACTTCCGAACCTGTTCAGACAACTTCAAAGAAACGGAGTGCAGGTACTGCTACAACAAAGGAAAAAGTACCTACAAAGAAATCACCTGCAGCAGTCCCCCAAAACCTACCTTCAACTTCAATAATGCCTTCAACATCCAAAACATTAGTAGTAGCCGATTCAATGGATTACAATATTGTTGATGATATGAAGAAAACTAAGGCAAACCTTACTATGTTTGAACTTAGCAAGTCGCTGTCAGTGATGCTTCTCAAGAGATTGAATCTGGAAGGCCCTGTTCCACCTCTTCCAGGTGCTAAAGGCTATGAATGATTAAGTCAACCACCTTACGGTATGATGAAAACTGCGATTGATCCCGATTGGGGATAGATCGGAATTCTCATACTCCTCCTTCCTTTGACTTTTGGAGATCTACAACGGAGAAACCTACACGATTGTTTGATTGACTAAAGGGGGGGGGCATCATCCAATATAATGCCGGCTTCAGTTTGTTCAATTTGAACATAAATTTTAAAGTCTTCCATACATATTGTACGGTTAGACAAGAACCAAGGTCCGAGGTTTTAGGAGAGATTGCTACTGTAACTGCTCCCCGGGTTAGCGACTGATCGTGGTGGTTCAACGAATTGATATCTTAATAGCTTATATACCTGAATTTTATGGGTTGATTTTGAGTAGAGATTGGTCTGAAAAGCTCCACGGGTATATTTCTACCGATTGGTCTCACATGTGGTTACCTTATAGGGGAAAGCCAAATCAATAAAAATGAATCGAGAGAAACACATGACCCATGCTGTAACAGATTTTGAACAGGAAAAGCAACCAATTGCATTTAATAACAACATCTTGGGAAATTATTCATCAGAGTCATTTTTTCGAAATCTCACTGCCCAACCATCCCCTTTCTCAGTAAACAGTTTAACATCACAGATTGAAAACTATTCACAAAACGTGAGTCAAGATGTTTTGATAATCTTTTGAGAAAGCGTAAATAAGATTGTTAATACTTCTTTATTTTGGTCTTTATATTTTGACGGCTCTAAATCTAACGAAGGTTCAGGAGCAGGGTGTATCTTGGTTGGCCCGCAAGGTGAAAAGACAATGCTGTCCTGTAGGTTAGAATTTGAATGCACAAACAATACAGATGAGTATGAAGCTTTAGTCCAAGGTTTGTATAAAGCAATTGTTAAATTGTGTTGAAAGTATTCGGCGATTCTGAAATTATTGTCAAACGGGTGAGAAATACAATTCATTGTCTTTCAAGTCACCTCAAACATTATCAGTCGCTGGTACAAGAACTCCACCACACACTTTTCTGCATTCAATATTTCTTCTATCCCTAGGTCTCAAAATTCAGCAGCAGACTTGCGAGCCAATGTTGCCTCCAGACTCATACCCTCCGAAGATTACAGCCCAGATAGATTTTCAATAGAATTACTTTTTCGACCATCTGTCCCAGACAATGTCACAAATTGGAGAGTTTTTTACCATGATCAAGATATCTTAAATTTCATGACTTCAGAGAAATCATATGATGATCAAATTATTGATGAAGAAGATCACGATTTACAAATTTCCTCAAAAGATAATGAAAATCCCATTCCGAAATCTGTTGTTATATTGGAGGACTTATATGATATTAAAGACAGATTCAAGAAAGTCACTAATACCAAGCTTCAAAGTTCTACTTTGAAATTTGAATTAGTGAATCTTGGGTCTGATTCAAAACCTCAAAATGTTAATTTGGGACTTAATTTAACATCAGAGGAAAGGGATGCTTTCATTAAACTATTGAACAAATATAAAAATGTTTTCACTTGGAATTATGATGATTTAAAAACATATGATACTTCGGTTATTCACCACACAATTCCAATGCTTCCCGATATTAAACCTGTTCAACAAAAGCTAAGGAAAGTTCATCCAAATCTTGAAGATCAAATCAAATCAGAACTTAATAAACTTTTGAAAGCCAAAATCATTTTTCCTGTGAGGCATTCCAATTGGGTTTCCAATATGGTACCTGTAAGGAAGAAAAATGGTGATATAAGAATGTGTATTGATTTCAGAAATTTAAACAAGGCATCTTTGAAAGACAATTTCCCATTGCCAACCATGGAGCAGATACTCCAAAAGTAGGCGGATTCACAGTTTCTCTTTTCTTGATGGATTTTTTGGGCATAATCGAAGTCTTAGTTCATCCGGTTGACGGTTTCGAAAACAACTTTTGAACAAAATGGGGAACTTATGCTTATCAAAAAATACCTTTTAGTTAATAAATGCAAGGAACAGCTTTCCAAGGAAACCATGGACATAGCATTTAAAAGATGCGATCCAATAAATGGGTTGTTGTTTATCTCGATGATATATGATGTTCTCAAAAAGAGAACGATCATCTACTTGATCTAAGAAAAACAAATATTTGAAAGATGTAGAAGGTTTGGTATTTCCTTAATCAAAAAATCTTTCTGCTTTGGATGAGAAAACTTTTAAGTTGTTGTGTCAAAAGATGGTATATACATTGATCAGACGAGTTAAAGAGATCTACGATATTTCGTTACCTCATAACAAAAAATCCATGCAATCATTTCTTGGACAGATCAATTTTGTTAAAAGATTCATTCCTGATTTTTCTTTTATTGTTTTACCTATGCAAAATATGATCAAGAAGAATTCAGTATTCAAATGGACACATAAAGAAAAAAAAGCCTTTGAGGAAATCAAACGAGCGATCATTAATGCACCAACATTGAATACCCCGGATTTTTCTAAAGATTTTACTTTGTATACTCTGGCCACTGAAACATCCTATGCAGTCGTTTTAACACAACTCAATGATCAAGAAATCGAAGCACCAATTTCTTTCTTTAGTTCAAATCTGCAAGGAGCTGAGCTTAATTATTCCGATGTTGAAAAACAAGCCTTTGCTGTATTTAAATCAATCAAACATTTTAGACCTTTTCTCTTGAAAACACATACAAAAATCATTGTCCCATTCTCTGCAGTGAGGCAATTATTAATTCAGAGAGAAGTAGGAGAAAAGAGAGCTAACTGGGTAACAGCCTTGCAAGAATATGATGTTGATATTAAACCAGCTAAGATTGTTAGAGGACAAGGTTTTTGCAGATTATTAGCAGGAGCTCATAACATACCAGAGAATGATCATTCAAATCAAGATATTCAAGTAAATCAGATAAGTATTACAGATTCTGAATCTCAGTATTCTGATCTCATCTATTACTTAAAAAATGGGTATGCTCCTTCTGATCTCAGCTATAAGAAAAAACGTGCTTTAAGATTAAAAGCTATTAAATATGAGATCATTGATAATGTGTTATTTAGAAAAAATTATGATTCAATTTTGTTGAGATGTCTTGAGAAGACTGAGGCTGAAAAGGTTTTGCAGGAGTTGCATGATGGACCAGCAGGAGGTCATTTTGGAGGTGATACCACAGCTCACAAAATAATTCGTGCTGGCTATTATTGGCCTACCCTTTTTAAAGATACACATGAATATGTAAGACAGTGCAGAATCTGCCAAACTGCAAGTGGAAGACAAAGGAAACCAGCTTTTCCTTTGCAACCAGTAAATATTGAGCAACCATTTGAACAATGGGGACTTGAAATTATTGGTGAGATAGTACCTCATTCTTCCAAGCAGCACAAGTACATTCTTACTGCAACCGATTATTTTACAAAATGGGTAGAGGCAATCCCTTTGAAGGTAGCCAATTCTGATGCAATTATTGATTTCATAGATCAATTTATCATAACCAGGTTTGGTGTACCTCAAGCTCTTGTCTTTGATAACGCATCTTATTTTTCAGGAAACAGTTTAATAGAATTTGCAGTTAAAAGAGGTTTTAAACTCAAATATTCAGCAAATTATTACCCACAAGGTAATGGATTAGCTGAATCCACCAATAAAAATCTTATCAAAATTATTAAAAGGACTATCGATCAAAATCAAAAGAATTGGAATAAATCTTTAATCTTTGCATTATGGGCTGATCGTATTACTCAGAAAGCTTCAATAGGAACTTCACCTTTTAATTTAGTTTATGGAAAAGAAGCTGTGATACCATCAAATTTAACTCTTCCATCATTAGCCCTAGTACAATTTATTGAAGAAAATCCTTCTTCATCCATTCAATTGAGATATGATCAAATCCTTAAATTAGAAGAAGAAAGAGATAAAGCTAAAATTGTTCATGAAAAACATCAGCATCTTGTAAAATCTTCTTTTGATGCAAGTTCTACTGGCTCAAAAATTTTGTCAATTGGTGATCTTGTTCTAAAATGGGATAAGGCACATGAAGAAAAAGGTAAACATACCAAATTTCAAAAGATTTGTCTTGGACCATTTCAGATCGTTGAAAGGATAGGCTCAAATACATTCATGCTCCAAGATCTAACAGGTAAGAGAGAATCTCTTCCTGTAAATGGGCTTATCTTAAATAAATTCTTCTCATAAGGAGGTAACCCCTTCTTAAATTGTACATATTCCTTTTTGCAAAGTTTTATATTGTTTTTTACAAATAAAGGTTGGTAATAAGTCTCTAATTGACTGTTTACTTAATAGAAAAATTCTTAAGAAAAATATTATAAATATTTATTTTAGTGTAAATAAGAATTTTTAGAGAAATAATTATATTCTCTTGATAGTTTTAAATAAGATGTTAAACTTTGAAAGATTATACCAATTATTTGCATAATCTTTTTGGAAAAAACTTGAGGAAAATGTAAATCATTACAAGTTTATTAAGCAGAGAGAAGTTATCTATAAAAGTAAAGATTATTCAAGTCTTGGTACTCAAAAAACTCAGAAAATTGTCATCCATTGATTCTTAAGGATAAGACTAGTTCACCCCATTATTCTAAGAATATAAGACTAGGTTGTGATTTTTTAGAATATAATTCTAAGAAATTATTGTAAAATTCTTTAAGAGATAAGAGGTCTCATCATGAGCCGACTTACCATATTCATAAGAAATAATAAAACTGGCATTACCAATACTGCATATCAAAACAGGGTAATGGCTTATTAATATAAGACAAGGGGTCTCATCACGAGCCAGCTTGTTCAGTTTAATTATAACTATTGAATGGCATTGTTATCAACTGGCTACCAAACCAGAACAATGGCTCTTAAAAAAGAAATAAAAAATAAATAAAAGACAAAAACATGAGATAATATGTCTTATGAATTTATCTTTTAAAAAGTCATAACCTTAGTTGAATGGGACAATGAATAGTTAATGGTTAAAAGGTAACCCTGTCGAGACTATGAACGTTTGCAGGCAGCAGAGGCAATACCTATGACAATAGAGTATATTATCAAAACCAAACTTGAAGAAATCCACTTACTTCATTATTAATACCAATCAAAGCTTAAGATAACTCAAAATGTTTTTATTCTCAAGAAACTAGAAAGAAATTGTTAATAATTTTTATTCTGTTTCATAAGTTAGATTTTATTTCTGATTATCCTAGGATAATTTTTATTTACCTTTAAAAATATTTACTTACTTAAAATATAGTATTCATTCTATTTTTCAGAGATAACTGGTTCTTTCAAGTGAATCGCCAATTGTTGTACCATACAACAACCCTCCATTTTTATTAAATTTTAGAAATAAAATTTAGAAATAGGGTCCCTTTCTTTTTAGAAATAAAATTCATTATTTTGGAAAATTTCATATTGTTACTAAACAGATTCAACATTCAAAAACTTACGATCCGATCTAATATACAAGGCCTTATCATAAAAAACAAATCAAATTTAAAAGTTCAATCGCAATCGGAGAACCGGAGATAACCTTTAAAAGAAATTTCATATGCCTATTTCAAATCCTTCGATGCGATTAGTCCAATCGGAAATTTTCAATCGCTAAGAGTTTAAAACAGTTAATTATAACTTCCGATGCGATGCGGTCAATCGCAATCGATTAATCGGGACAGTCTTTAAGAAACTCTTTACGCTTAGTTAAAATTCCCCGATCCGATGTGCGTTTGACAATAAACGCTTTCAAAAGAAAAATCGAACATTTGTTCAAATTATATGGTAGACCCCACCATTAGAGATCGGAAAAATCTGCAATCGCAATCGATTAATCGGGATAAACGTATTGTGATCTTCATCTGCCATTCGAAAACTTTCGATGCGATTCATCTATTGCATACGAAAAGTTCAGAATGAGTGAATATTTTAATATTTCACAAGCGCCAAATCTTTATTGGTGTTAGCACTCGATTCTGCCACAGGCTGAAGAAGGCAAAACTCGAGGCAACATCAGACCAACCTTAGCCTCGTAGCTAGCCCTACGAGGACAGGAGAGGGCTCTCTCCAGGTCTATCTCGGCAAAAGGATCTTCAAGGGGCTGAGATGACCGATAAGGAAAACTGATCTTAGGCTAGTAAACTGATATGAAAGGGTTTTTAATAAAATGATGGGGTTTCTAGGCTGTGTGAGGCAAAGACAGCTTGAACAGAGAAATATAATAAAAAAAACACAGATTGTCTCCTGAGGCAAGGTAGGCAAGAAAATTTAACATCAATTTGAGATTAAATGGAATGGCAAGACTGCTGAGGAGCCGACAAGGGCATAGAGGATGAATCCTTGTCGAACAGAAGAAAACATTAAATATGAACAAATTTAAAGGCAGAGCATACCAAAGATGAATTCTACCTTAACACTTCATTTGTTCAATTGGAAATGATCATGAAATGACATGAACACATAACAGGCTACATATGAAACAAAAGAGGACACAAATGTTAAATTTCAAGCCACAGGAATCTCAGAAGCCAGCGCTGGGTATTTTCATTAAAATCTCTGTCAAAGACAGTACAATGGAAGCTCTGTTCTCTCTCCTACACTAACTCTCAGAATTCTCTCTCTCAATTGATTATTTTTATAAACTATTCTAAAACAAAAACAACAGATCGACCCAACAATCAGGGTGCTGTTTGAACTGAAATTACAAAAATTAGAAAAGAGAACAGCCTTCTATTTTAAAATAATACAATATCCTTCTAAAAATCCCCTGATGACTAATAAACATGGAGCGCAGATCTTTTTGATTTCTGAAGTCTTGAAATAGGAAATTGGTTCCTATTTTCCTGTTATGGTCGATGTCTTCTTTCCAATTTAGCTTTTGACCTTGACTGTCATATTATATTTGAAATAAAAACCAATCTTTATAAACATAGCTCAATATATTTTAAATACCAGCAAATTTGGCATATGCTAGCAAATGACAACTACGCACCAACCCTTTGACTGCTTTGACTTGATTTGCGGATGCTATCCTGCAGATGGTTCAGCTTTCTTTGCATATTGGGCACGTGCTCACCCCTAACCTGTGAAATTACTGATCAAGGACAAAAGCCCCGAGGCAGACAAGGTCTTCATCCTTCGCATGGAACCCCTAATTTCGTGGCTTTCAATTTGAAACAACACCATTTCCCATCTGCGCTTTCTCCCATTATAATAATGAATGGATGTTTGGGTTTCTGTAAAGTTTCTGCAAACAAAGATAGCATCTCTGTAAGGTGGAAACCTGCAATTCTGGCATAAGTAAAGCGTGCAACTCCAACAGTAGATGCAAGAACTCTGTGAGACTCAGAAAATGAATCATTAACAAGAATATCAAGTTTTTGCTGAGAGATTCCTTGCAAAATCCATACAATTAGCAGTTTCCTCTCTATACAGTGATAGGTTCCCTAAAAGAAGAATGTCCCCGTTTTCTAGTTTGCTTATACTGCATTCCACCTTATGTCCAGTAACACCCTGGTTGCTCATTCAAGGCAGCCTCTGCTACATGAAAAACTGGATTTTGATTTACTTCAAATTCGTCATCTTAGACTGATCTTGGAAAGATTCAAAGCTAGTCATGTGCGAATAATGGATGAGGGAGCGGAATTGTTGATTTGATTATTACTTGCCATACTTTGATTGCTGATGATGCTTTGTTTTGTGTTTGTGCTTTTGCAGAGATAGGAGCTGAGGAAGCTGCTCCCTTTTGAAGAGCTGGAGATAAATTACATAATCTAAAACAACATTTAATGATTTCTTCTTCAAAACAGGGTTTTGAAGAAGAATCAATTTCACATTGATGACATTTTTGAAATGAAGACCTTCTGAACCTCCCTCTGGCCTGCACATGTTACTGAAATATTTCTGAAGACTGACCTTACTTTTTAATGACTGCCTATTAGGAGAAATGAACCTTGGTGAATTTACCTCTGACAGTAGACTGACAAGACGGAATCTAACAGTTGGTACGAAGGCATTCAATAACGAATCAAATGAATATGGTTAATGATTTGGTTTTAAATACGTAAGTGTGACCCAAAAGGAGCATTTACGCAATATACGAAACAAATAAATGAAAACCATAAGTTCATAAATCATTCTGTTTGAGTGACTTGTTGATCACGACTGAGAGTTTATTGTCTTGCAGAGCCAAAGAACACCAGCTTCTTTCACTCACAGACAAAGGGAAGCAGTAGCAAACGCAGAAATGTCAAAGAGAGGGAGAAGAAACAAGACTGCTCTACCAGTGAAGTTTGTCGAAACTCCTACGGTCTCAAAAGAAAAGCCCATAAAGCTAAGACTAGTCACAGATACATCATGCCAAGGTCTTGGGAAAATGACATGGGACGCAGTCTACAACCTATTGGAAAGAGAAGACCCCAAGGTCACAGTGGAGAAGGCATCAGTTCCAGACGAAGATAGCTCGGATTCTGATTCTGATATCAATGAAAGAACACTTGCAAATTCATTTTTGCATCGAATTGCAGCCAGAGCGAGCATCATGCCTTACTATGATGTAGTTCGATGGGTTATTGACAGTGTAAAGATACAAGATAGAACGTTTGTTTCAGCATCTGGAGTGCCTTTTGGCTCATTTAAAGCAGATGACTTGAAAGCAATGTATCACCTTCCAGACCCGCAGAAGGTGTATAACAAGGAATTTATCAAAGATTTTGCTGATAATAACAAAGTCCAATCTGACCCTATCAAAGATTGGAGGAAAAACCCAGAGAAGCACCGAAATGAAGCATCCGGTATGTATTCTATAGATTCCCTTCTGCCTCCATATTGCTATGCAGCTGCCATGATGTGTAGGTTATTTGGCAATGATAATTCAGCTAGGTTTTCTATACAAATGGTCCCATTAATCCTAGCTGCTGTGAATTCCGACATTATGGATTGGGCTGTTATTCTTTCCGATAGAATGGCCAATAGGATACCTGAATACAGACAAGAAAAAACCGCTGGAAATTCCACTCCCTTTTTCTTTTGTGCCTATATTCTTGATGCTCTTTGTTTCAATTCTGAATTTCCTTTATTTGGATGGAAATGGACTCCTAAAGACCCTGTTCCAATTCATATTTATCATAAATTGCTTTGGAAGGCTCATTTCCAAGATAATGTATATAGAATCTGTCATGGTTTCCTCATCCCTGTTTTCCAAACCATTTTTAATCGCTTTCCTCCTAGATTTTCTGATAAAGCTAAGGCCGACCTGTCTGCAATCGGAGATTGGTTTGGGGAAGAAAAATTTACATACATTAGGGTTTTTGGTAGTATAGTGGAGCCGCATGTTCTTCCACTTTTTGTTCCAGACAAACTTCTCGCTCAAGAAGTTTCCTATCAATTGACAGTTGAAGGAATATCTAGGTCTTTGAATAACAGTAAGAAGAGAATGTGGCCTCAATTCCCACTCAATTGTGGTCAGTTCACTCTAAATGATTTCAAGCATGCAGAAAAAGAAGTCTCCAAGATAAGAGGTTGTAAATTTGCAACCATTCCTGGAAGACAATATGATCCAAAAAATATAGCATTTGATGTCACTGCTTCAGTTTCAATTGCTCGTTTTGAGCATGAACCAGATCTGTTCGATGATTTGTTTGTTTCATTAGATAATTTTCCTCGAATTTTTGACTTGGCCAAGTCTAAATTTCATCAGGAGGAAATAAATAAATTTCTCTTATTTAGAAGTCAGAGATTGTTGAGAGTTCCTCTGGACCAGCTGAGAACTCAAATCTAAAAGTCAGAGACAGAAGGTACATTCAACCAAACGTCAGTAGAAACATCTACCGGCAAAATCATTACACAATCGGCTGTCAACCAGCCGACTGTACATATTCAAAGAGTGGTCACTATTGACAAACCTGATGTCCCAAAAGGAAATACTGATGATAAATCCGGTCCAAATACTGGCCAGAAATCTCAAATGACAGACAAATGCACAAATATCAATGATGATGTGCATAATCAAAAGGATGGATCGGATAACAAAAGCACTGAGCAGAGCATAGATAAAGAAAAAGGAAAGGAAATAACTAAGGAGATTATGGTTTCCACTAATCTTGATGTTTCTCCTCAGCTATTAAAACAATATGATCAGTTTGCTCAACAGCTTGGATTGCAGGATAAAGATGAAGAACAAATAGAGCAGGATGTTGAAATCATTCCTGAACATCCTACAGGGCATATTGTATTAAAAGTTGAGGAGATCCCTCCTTTGGATGTATTTTACAGCCCTAAACATAAGGCTGTTGTTAAAAGACAAAGAAAGAAAAGAAAAACAGAACAGGGCATATTTTCTACTCCATCGGAGGAATTTATGAATATTGTTTATAAGAACAATGAAATAAATCCATTTGAAGACCTCACGAAATTGTCCCAGTATACAGGAGCTTATAGTGCTGCAACAGTGGATAAAGTTGTAGAAGTTTCTCAACTGATAACTCAGAAAGATCTTCACATAGCTTCACTGGAAGAGCAAGCTAAGGAAAATCAGCAACAGATTAGCCAATTGCAACAGCAACTACAGGATCAGACACTCGGGTCTAAAGAATTGGAAAAACAGCTTGCTGAAGAAAAGAAGAAAGTTGATGAAAAACTTTTATGCAAACAAAAACAGCTAAATGAAGAAATTTCTAAGTTACAAAGTCTGTTGCAAAATGAGGAAAATGCAAAAATGATTCAAGAAAAGGAATTTCAAGCAACTTTGGATAAGTTTAAAGATTACCCAAAGTTAAATGAATTCAAATCAGAAGCCCTTGAGGCTAATAAACTATTGACTCAGCAATTAATTGAATTTTGCTCAAAGCTGTCACAAGCAGAACCTTTTTGTGATATTACTTCATCTTTGATCCAAAATATCATAACTCTTAGACAAGAAATAGATGATGCCGATGAAAAGATTTCTGAGTTTCTCAACTGGCAGGATACAGAAAAGGGAAAAGAAGCAAATTTTCCTAGGATAGAGGAAAAACACAAAGAAATCTTGTTTACAGAATGGGAACATCAAATAATGAAAGCTGAGAGAGCAATATCAAGGGCCAGAAATATGATGAATAATATCACGCAATTCATAAATGACAGCTTATATTCAATCAATCTAATTTCAGACTGTGTTCCTGGCAGTTTGCCAAAAATAAAAGAAACTGAAGACAGGTGGAGAGAAGAAATGGAAAGGAAAAGTCAATAAATCGGTAAACTTCAAACAATATCCTGGGACAGTATGTGGACTCATTTGATCAAACCAAACAATCAACAGACAGCTATCAAATTTCTATCAAACGCTGTCGATTGTCTAATTCCAGAATTTTCCGATGCCACCTATGCTGGACAGTTACATTCTGAGATGAGTCATCCACCAAGACTCCGAGATATGTTGAACATTTGCAACTTGGCTTCATCAAGCGAGAGAGAAAAACAATGAGTCAGTTTCATTCAAGATAGCATTTCAGTTTTAATTTGATAGATTGTAGCAGTAGTATTAGGATTTTGTTATGTAATTTCTTATTTAAATCCCTCTCATGCATTTAGAGAGGGATCGGAAGTTGTAATATTTTTGGGATTTGGAGCTAACATTTCTGTACTTCATTCCTTATGATATTTATATGAAAGATCACATCTGGTGATTTTTGTGCTCAAATTATCTTTGAAGTGTTGCATTTTTGTGCCTTTGGATTTAATTTTACATCAGAGTTACTAGATCAGAGTATCACATTTCATTTGACAGTCTTCAAGATGAATGAGGTATTTTTATCTGTTCACTGTTGATTTTCTCTGTTATATGGTATTCATTTGAAGAATTTGCTATCATTTATATATTTGGTTTTCATAATATTTCCTTTTTTATTATCATTTCTGAGTATAATTGGAAAGTTATCATTTATAAGCATATATGAATGGTATATAATGATGAATGCAATATGCTAATATAACTCTGTTTAATTTATTAAACAGAGTTATCTTTATTCGTTTCTACACATTTCAATTTAACTAATAATACATTTCCATGGTTATTATTAGATTGAAACAATCCTAAGTTGTATTCACATATAATTACCCGGGTTAAAATTAGAATTTCTTTATCAGTATTTAGCTTAGATTAGATAGTTTTATTTTCTGTTAATTTAGTCCCATTTTCATCCATCCAATTCAATCCACTTAGTTATAAGGAAACTGGTCCTTTAAATCCAGTCGGAGCCACCATCCCAAACGGAAAAGGAGCTGTCTTAAGGTCCCGACCGGGTGGTTTTCCCCCAATGTTTGAAGCAGAGATTTTCTAGGCTTCAACAAGTCCCTGGGGACTTATGTGAATATTCTTTTGTGCACATTAATGCTTTTGGCAAGGAAAATTATAGCTTGTTATAAACGATGACATGTTTAACATCCACAACCTCCAACATTGAGGGCCAACATTGAATTCCAACCCATCCTCTCATTCCATGTTGTTTTAAATTACATTTCCAATTATCAGTAAAATCATAATCAAATTCTGAAATATACCACCAAATTCTTTCATGCCATGCACAAAGCACTCATCTCAATGCCCCTATTATCACTGTTGTACGCAAGATCTTAAATGAAACAATTTTTGATAGGGATATCAGTGCACAAGATACATACCACATGCTTCAAAATCTCCCCTTAACAAAATTCAGTCATTCTTTGTCTCTCTAAATTTCAAGAAAATTGTCTTCAAACGTGTTTCACATAACATCCATGGCAAACTTCCAACAACACCCTTCATCACTTCCTACATGCAAAGACCTCCTTCACTCAACTCATTGTATCTTATTGAAGTTGCATGTTCCTGGTCATTCTCCTCCCATCGAAAAAAATTTCCATGGAAACATATATTCCTTGCCATGTTCATTCACATCTTTCCTCGATACACCTCCATTCCATCCCATGATGCAACATGCTATGTAGATTTTTGTTGGAGTGAGCTCCTTTTGTATTACCTTTTCACAAACTACCTGATGACATTGGCAAAACTAATGACGCAATTGTTGCACATTGGAGACAAATAAAACACACATATCATGCATGGCATGTGACTAGCCTCAGTATTGCAACACGAATGTTGCAACTCCCAAGGCTACCAACTTTAATTTTTAACCTAGGGTTTGTACAAAATTAAGAGGTATCGACACTATATGTGAAGCATACAATGCGTCATTTTTCTGATCTTATGTAATGGAGTGAATGTCATGAAATAAAAGCCTAAACTAATTGCATAAATGGAAGTGTTGCTTTGAAAAAAAATTAATCCTAGGCAAGAACAACAATTTGTAATTGAAATCCTAAGAGCATGAATTCAAATAAATATGCCTAATATACTTTGTAAAAATGCAAGTCCTAAGTGGTGTATATTATTCCTCCATCATGGATTTAGATCCTAGGGGTCATGATTCAAGCCTAAGAGACAAAAACCAAGTTTTGGGAGAAAATCTAGTCGAGTTCACACGTGCTACATGAGTGCTACAGGAGGTTTTGTTCTTGCTACATAAAGTTATGTTTTCGAAATAACTCATTGAATGAATTAGTAAATAAAATGAAAATGGGATGGGACTTTTTGTTTTTATTAATTATGATGTCTTAGGTCTCCATTTAAAGTCTAATCACTCCAAAATACCCATGTTCACACTTACTAAAAAATAATAGAAAATTACTAGTCCAAAATCTAAAAATTCAAGAACTAGTGAGCTAGTTAATATATCAAATGCCTAAGTTAATATAGTGAAAATGAAATGGGGTAAATTTTTTTATTAAATTTAATATTATTATTACCTAACTAAATTTGAATCAAGTCAATTGAAGCTCATTAACCCATTCTAAAAAATAACATAAATTTACTACTATTTCGCTACAAGGCATTTCCAGAAATCTTAAATTTGTGAACTAGTAACCAAATCCAAGTAGCTTAATGATTAAGATGACCTTCCAAAGTTATTCTAAGGATGAATAATGCTTTTGAATCTTAAAAATAGCTCACTGCAATCATTTAACTCAATCCTACTACAATAAAAGAAACAATACTAAATACAAAAATATGAAAAATAGAAATAAGGCATGCATGTGAATAAGAAGTGAAAAGAACATAAAGAAATTCTGCAAGATGGCTCTAAGGCTCCTTGGATGGAGAATCCCAAGGAAAATCAGAGTGTTGTGGAAGAAACCAAGCCTTATAAGCTAAAAATGGTACCAATATTCATTATTTGAATTAATCCAAGTACATCCCTGCAAGAACTGAAAGTGGAGCTGCAAAAAAACAAGTTTTCTCCACAATAAGACTAAAAAATACTTACCCCCAGAGGAAAATTCGAATTGGTACTTATAAAAAATTATGAGGAATCATTCTTCTTGAAAGGAGGAAGCATTCCCCTCCAAAATCCCTCAAATAGTGGATCTGGTTCCCAACACTAGGAGTTTGCACTAAATGACAGGGAACACATTCCTAGATTTTCTCAATCATCGGAGTTCCAGAATATGTCAATAATTTCTTGATATTTTGTTCAATTATTCTCTAATATTGATCAACCTATAGTAGGGAGCAAGTCCGTAAATTATATCCTTCTCCAAATCTTCATAATCTTCCCAATATTCTCACAATATCCTTCAAAAATAAATAATATTAGGCACAAATATGAAATGATCTCTAAACCTTCCTAAGAACATATTAAAGCTTAAAAAGCATTATTAAGTGTAAAATGAGATATTTAATATAGCCTTTATTTTCCTAAGAAAGGTTAGTTGGACCTTAATTTATGTCTAATTTGGACGCCCATCATACCCCCTACTTAAAGTGTTGCTCATCCTCTGAGAAACTTAGTGACCTAACTGTGCCTCCTTCATGGTCTTGGTGAGCTCTCTTTTGTACATTCCTCTATCAGTTCTCTTAAGAAGCTTGGTTGTAGGTTCTTCAAGGACAAACACAAAAATTTTGTTGTTCTTTTCACAATTTTTTATCAATATTTCAAGCACAAAAACAAAACTTTCCTCTTTGACAGTGAACTATGTTGGCTTGTAAGTCCATTGCATTCTATTACACAGTAATTTGTCACCATGCTCATTTTCCCATCCCTGATCCTGAAAAGCCTTGTGATAGATTCTGTGGAATGTTTCCACTATCAAGAAATATGTTAACATATCCCCTTGAAAATCCAAAAAATACTGCCTTGGAAGATTCCTAAGAAACTTGGTCCAATTCCTAGTTTTGTGGGTTAGTGCCATGACCGAGCTGATTTTATTTTCGTAGTTATGGCCTAGCACTGTCAGCGC
This sequence comes from Pinus albicaulis, assembly GCA_034641835.2. Taxonomy (NCBI): domain Eukaryota; kingdom Viridiplantae; phylum Streptophyta; class Pinopsida; order Pinales; family Pinaceae; genus Pinus; species Pinus albicaulis. The sequence goes on from CM076570.1 coordinate 170,739,311, forward strand.
CCTAATTTATTTTAAAATATCACTAATCCCCTTTCTAGAAGTGCTTCCTCAAATGGAGGAGAAGCTTCGACCTCTAGAAGCTCAAGAGTGATGAGTTGGTTGTTGAACGGTGGTGATAAGGTCAAGCCCTATGATTTTAGAGCCTTGATCTCATCCATGGGGGATCATCCCTTAGAAAGCGAGCCTTCCCCCTCCATTCATGGGCTCCCAACCTCTTTTACCTTCCTATAATTTCAAATCCCTCACTCCCCCAAGTTTAAAGCTTGGTTGATTATTGTTAGTCTCGTATGAACTCTCATCCCTTTGCATGCTAGAATTATGATAAAGCCTAAGTGCTCCGGGGAAGGAATGTTTTTTGAGCTTTGGTGAAGGGCTCAGATTTTCACCTAAGGACACCTCCAACGTCAAGGACTGGGTCGTAAGCTCTCCTTTTGTAATTTATTAATAATAAAATTTGATGTTTTCTTTCTATATTTATCTACATTTTTATGAAAATATTTTGGTACTCCTTGATCTACGCGATAGCTAGTGTTTACGTTTATTATGTATTGTATCACATTTAATGTTTTCTCTTAACCATCCGCAGGTATTTTCACGCCATTTGTAGAAGGAAGTAGGCCTACATGGATCATGGATTGAGGTCACCATCAACAGATTCAATCATAAGCATTTGGAAGAAGGTATTTATGTCTCTTTCCTCATTGCATTGTAAACATTAGTTCAGAAAACGTTGCGTTAGAAAGAATCTCGTGTTGCTAAACCCACTCTAGGGATAGAGATATTGCCTCTATCCACATAGGGGATTTATCTTGACAATAGAATTGGTGACTCCACGGGGGAGATTTAGCCTTTTAGTCCTCCTTCCCCAAACTAATCTTGGATCAATTTCATCGATTTTTGAAATTTAAATTTGCTTAGGCCTCTGTCAGCTTGTGTAAGGATTGATAGTTACTTCATTGTGTCAGGTCTGGTGTTTGTGTGAGACCCTTTTTATTTTTTCCTTGTTTGTAGTGACCATCACCCTTTCTTTTTGCACAATAGCACTGGCAGTGCTGTTCTATATAGTACAACTGCATTGATTTTCCTTTTAGCAATGTTCTGCATAGCACAAAAACTCTGATCTCATTCATAGGAAAAATTGAGTTTCCCTTTTGATTTTCCAGTGTGTCTTGGCCCTTAAAGGATTCTCTGAGATCTCAGTGATCTCCTTGTTGTGTCTTTGACTTACCTATATTCTTTGAGCGATTCTTTTCCATCTCTTTGATTCATTTGTAAGTTCGGGAATTCTTCACCATTTCAAACACTCTTTGTCGCATTGTTATTTCCTTGTTTCCAAGTCAATTGTTGTATTCTTTGGTCATCTCTAGTACATCTCTGGTTTTCCCTTCGGTTTAGTGTCAAGCATAGGATCACAATTTGTTTGGAGCGCAAGTCTAGAAGAGTGTGTTTTGTCTAATTTTAAAAGGAATTGGAAGTGATTGTCATTTTGATTTTGATTTAGATTATCTTTGTCATTTTAAGAAGAGTGAAAAGCATTTCAATCGTGCATTCTTTAAAGAGATTTTTGTTTAGTTTGATTGAAAGAAAAGTGAAAGTATTTTTCATTTCTTCTTTCGTCCATTTGTTTTTTCTTTTGATTACATTTCAAAGTGAAAAAAAAATATTTTCATGCATATTAGTGAAAGGAAAAGCATTTTCGTGTTCCAATAAGTTGCATTTGTTGGGAAAGTGAATTCAATTGAAAAACCTTGCATTTTGTAACTTTGAACTAGTTTGGGGGGTATTATTGTTGCTTCATTGACTGCACTTGTGCTTGTCTCTCTTCCCTAAATAGTTTAGGATTCATCGAAATTTATTTTTTTCATTTAGTTTGCACTATAAGGATTCAGGTGACATTTGGTTTGAGCCTTGAAACTGAAATTTTATTCAAGATCAACTTAAAATGAACCCAATTTACCTTAAGGAGAATTGGAATTAACGATAATATTTAGTGGTCTAGGATAGATACATGCTCCAGCATCATTAAACGTAGGAGTTGTCACTAACGGTCTACGTTACAATCTGGGGGTGATATCCCGTCCCACGTACATAAGTATATTGATGTATGATAAGTATATATGGGACACTCTCATCAAACGGTTATGCATTAGGAAACACTATTATAGACTGGACTCCTGTATACTGTCACGTAATTTTGCGAGACACCATTAGGTTGCAAGCCTACCATAGGTAACCGATTCGGCCGCCTTGTAAACATGATACACCGAACACAAAATTCAGAGAGATTTCCTGTCCATACTTCTTTTTTCACCATGAGATATTCTGTAGTTCATGGATACTTGGTAAACCATTTTACCTAGCTTACCCCTTTTTTATTTATTTTTTGTTTAATTTCTAAAATTTACTACCCATGAAATAACATCTTAACTGTGCACAACTCCTTAGCATGTCATAGATTCATACTAAGGGAAACAACTCTTGAGTTTACAAATCAAGGAATCCCCTCGGATGGGACTCCTGGTCATTTTAATTCTTTTGGAAATGTTGTTTTTCGCTCCTGGGATTTACCATTGGTTTGCCAATTTGGTTATTTTCAACCCCCATGGTTCAAAATGTCCAAGCTACTTCTCAACCAAATCTCTCTTCACCTAATCAATGTCAACCTCATGTTGATCCTAAATTTTATCCCTCGCCTTCTTTGCCTGTTTCTTCTCCCCATTCTTCCTCTTCCCCTGGTGATGTTTTGGATTCTATTAAACAGGAAGCTAAGAATAATAAGAAGAGGTTGAAGAAGAAGAATCAAAATAAGCAAGGGGGGAACCAAGAGACCATCACTACTAATGAAACTGAAATTGAACAACCTTCCAATCCATCCCACAAAGTGAAATTCCCTTGAAAGCTATGTAAGAGTGACCACCTTCTTAGAGATTGTCCTGGCATTCTTAGGGTGTTAGAAATGTGGTCTACCTACTCAAATTGGCCCTTGTAATCGACCTCTAGAGATCATGTTGGTGACAAGTATTCATCTTGTGGTAATAAGGCCCATGGTAAAAAGGGTAAAGTCAAATTTCCTTGTAGGCTTTTTGAAGGGAATCATCCCATTCACTTTTTTCCTTATATGGATGAAGCCTCAAAAGTGTTGGATAACCTTACTGCTTCTCAGCCGCGACTTCCGACTAGTTACTAAAATTTTTTGCTTGATCCTTTGCTGGTTGATCAAGTGATTGATCAAAAATCATATTTTTTCAATCCCACTCTCTCTGAACATGAAACCCATGAGTTTGTTTTTGACCAACCATTGGTTGAGAAAACGATCGACCTAATTCCAACTTCAGTTGATCAAGTCTTTGTTGTAGAGAGTGAACCGCATACCTCTCAGGTTCTTTTTGTTTCTTTAGATTCCCATGAATTGGAGGGTAATTCTCCCATTCTCCTGGTGCAAGATGGTGATCCTCCCGTTCCTGTAACACAAGGGGGTAGTTATACCATTCCCACGACACCCCCTACAAGTAGTCTAGTTGCTTCCTTTGATTGGAGTAGACTAACAACATACCATCTTCCTTATTATGTGCCCTTTGAGATCATGGAACAAGCCTATAATTTGGTTGTACCTAGTACCATAATAGATGAAGGCACATCTGTTATTATTCTATCCTCCAATACTTGGAAATATTTTGGTTCTCTACAGCTTTTTCCTGTTACCTAGAATCTCTTGTCATCTAACAGAGGAACCAGTCAACCATTAGTGATCCTTCCTATGTTACCTATTACTTTGGGAGGAAAGACTTTCTATATAGACGTGATGTTTTTCCAAGGCCTTTGGGACTCTAACTTACTCCTTGGGCATTAATATACTTATTTCATTGGAGCTCTTGTCTCTTCTCTTTTTCGTGTGATCTGTTTCCCACATGAAGGAAGAATTGTGACCATTGATTTTCTTTCATTCATTGGACCTAATTTCGCTCCCAATAAACCATCATCCCTTAATGGTTCTTACATGCAAGTGGTAGCTTTCCCACCACAAGTTAATTATGAGGAAACTTGTTTCATGCACATGTTTATTGATGATCCATATAGTGATATAGTGCACCATGTATTCAGGGCATTTGACCCTGATTTCCATAGTGTTTTTCTCCCATCCGATGAGAACCTCTTGGAACCCATGACCTTTTATGGGCCATGAGCAAAATGTAGGAGCAGAGTTCCTTGTCTTCTATCAAGCTCCTTAAAAAATGAAACAAGCTCTCTGGAGCATAGTTCCTTTTCTTGTGTCAAGCTCCTTAAAAAATAAAACAAGCTCTGCAAAGCAAAGTTCCTTTTCTTGTGTCAAGCTCCTTGAAAAATGAAACAAGCTTTCCATAGCAGAGTTACTTTTATTGTGTCAAGCTCCTTAAAAAATGAAACAAGGGGTCTTGAGGATAGTTATTTTACTATGTCAACCTCATTAAAAATTGAAACAGGTCCCTAGGAGCATAGTTCCTTTTCTTCTATCAAGCTCCTTAAAAAATGAAACAAGGTGTTAGAGAAAAGTTCCTTGTCTTGTGTCAAGCTTGTTAAAAAATGAAACAAAGTGTCTTGAGGATAGTTCTTTTACTGTGTCAACCTCGTTAAAAAATGAAACAAATCCCCATTCAATTTGAGTCTTTGATTAAATCTCATAAATTCATTGTCGGGTCTTTCACTTGATCTCGTAAATGAACCTTCATTCCATCCACCTGTTAGTAGCCAGTAGTCTACTTAGGTGAATGAGATGACGATTATAGGACATGTACCTCGAATTGAGTCACCATGTTAGGGGCATGAAAACTTATTCGAACCATATTTTGTCTCTGTTTCGAGCTTGTGTAAAAATGAAACCATTTCCAAGCACAGTTTCCCATGTTTTCAAGCTTGTGTAAAAATTAAACCATCCTCATTCTACCCCTCTTCATTTCCCTTTTATCTGTCTCTTTTTATAGATGAGCCTTGGTTTTCTAATTCCATCATCACCATCTACTTGGTTGATCATATGCTCTCACTTGATTTTTTTACCCTTTCTTGAGGAACTGCTCCGATGAGTGGTCTTGTTCACTAACCTCTTTACCTTTACATGTTTTGAGAAGTTCCACCATAACCGGAATCGGTTGCTACCTATTATACCACTTGTTCCTGTAGGAGGAGTCATATTTTAGCTCTTTTCTGAATCTCGAAAAATGAAAAGGTTGTCAAGTAATTTTCATTTCAAACTTATTAAAGTGAATGAATTTACGTGATCTCATTATACGTTTACCCATTTTTTTGGCTGAGATTTAGTATTTAGGAAAAAGGAATACCTTGATCGAACATGGTCAAGAGGTTCACTTGAATATATTTTTTCTACATTTTCAAGTTCGAGGGAGAATTTATGAAAAGGGACATGATGGATTTTCCTTTTTGTTTCTTTTCAAACTCCTTAAACATGAAAAGTTACCGAGTTTCCCTTTCGTTGGACTCATTAAAGATTAAACAACGAAAGACTTGTCACCATGAAAAGACTGAGTTCCTCCTTCCTAGGGATCGTTAAAATTGCAAGGATGGATTCATTCAAAGAATGAACTTACATGCCCAACATATTTTATCCTCTTCACACTGGATATAAAAAATAAAGAGGTACTTGCTAGAAATAACGGGGAAAAATTGAAAGTGAACATCCTATGTGTATTTTGGGTAGCTTGTCTCTCTTTAACATGACACTCATCTACAATTCGTGTAGGGTTGGGGACATCCTACATTCGTCACTTTTCCTCCATGGGTTTGGGAAATCCTTTTGCCTCTCATCTGATTACCAATTTTTTGAACATGACCTATGATCTTATTTGAGTCAAATGTTACCACACTCCAGAGACATGTCTCCAATATGTTCAAGAGAGGTCCTTTTTGTGAAACATCCTCTGCTTATCTAACCTCCTATGTTACAATCTCAAATCACTCCTATCATTTTAAGATAGTTGTTGTTTCATGTCGATGATGTGGGAATCAACATGGCCCTCCTATGGCGAATCACTTCCTGTCGACTTCAGCTCATTATCCGGGAAGGTGATTTAGAAACTTATGTTCAGTACCTTGGAGCTTGCATGCCTCAATGGTAAGTTCTTCATGTTCGACGATAGGTTTACATCATTGGAATTCAATCAAATTATTCTACAAGTGTTCGACTTCAACACATTAATTCAGACTTGTAGACTGTGTTTTAGTACCTTGAGGACCATCGTCATTATTGGTGGTCTCTCTCGCGCCTATTAACAGTTCTCATCATTGACCGATAATCAGGTGGTTTCTACCATGTTCGACACCAACACATTTTTTCACATGGCTAGATTCACACATTGGGTTGATTGAGATCACGGTGAAGACCCTGGGTCATGTCTGATTTTTGGTCCAACTTGCGATGAGTTATTGAGTATTCATGTTTGTATACATGATCCTATATATATGGATGGATGTGTCTATACTATGGATCCATTTCTGTTATCCCTTTAGATGGATAGTTGCGACCATGCCATGGGTTCATGTGTTATTTGATGCCTAGTGTAGCATTATGTAGATAGGAAGATTCATAACAAAGATGTCATATATTCTAAAATGTTTGATTTGGATAGTGTTCCGGAGGTGGTTTGCGTTTTGTGCCTTGGTTCATAAATAATTTCAGCCATCACTCCCTATTCTTCCTTCATGCTTTAGGGGACATCTGTTACACAATAATTTGTCACCATGCTCTTTTTCATGTCCCTGATCCTGAAATGCCTCATGAAAGATCTTGTGCAATGTTTCCACCATCAAGAAATATTTTAACATACCCCCTTAAAGATCCAAAGAAGACTGCCTTGGAATACTACTAATAAACTTGGTCCACTTCCTAGTTTCTCAGGTCAGTGCCCTTCCTGGTGCCATGAACGTGCTGATGTCCTTTTCATAGTTCTCCCCTAGTGTTTTCAGTGCCAAAATTTCTTGGAAAAACACATTGATCCCCTTTCTGGCAGTGCTTCCTCAAATGGAGGAGAAGCTTCGACCTCTAGAAGCTCAAGGACAACGAGTTGGTTGTTGAATGATGGTGATTAGGTCGAGCTCTTTGATTTTAGAGCCTTGATCTCATCCATATTGGATCATCCCTCAGAAAGTGGGCCTTCCTCCTTTCATGGGATCCTAACCTCTTCTCCCTTCCTATAAATTCACATCTCTCATTCCCCCCAGTTTATAGCTTCGTTGATCATTGTTAGACTCATCTGAACTCTCATCCCTTTGCATGCTAGCATCATGATAAAGCCTAAGTGATCGGAAGAAGGAATTATTTTTGAGCTTCGGTGAAGGACTCATATTTTCACCTAAGGACGCCTCCAACATCAAGGTCTGGGTTGTAAGCTCTCCTTTTGTAATTTATCAATAATAACAACCGATGTTTGATTTATATATTTGTCTACATGTTTATGCAAATATTACGATACTCCTTGATCTACTAGATAGCTAGTGTTTACGTTTATTACATATTGTATCACATTTGTTGTTGTCTCTTGATCATCCGTAGGTATTTGTGTGCCATCAGTATCAGGAAGAGGGCCTACAAGGATCGTGGATTGAGGTCACCATCAACAGGTTCAAGCATAAGCATTTGGAAGAAGGTATTTATGTCTCTATCCTTAATGCATTGTAAACATTGGTTAAGAAAGCTTTGCGTTAGAAAGAATCTCGTGTTACTAGACCCACTCTAGGGCTACGGAGATCGCCTCTGTCCGCAGAGGGGATTTATCTTGACAACATATTCACATTCCATTTTAACTTATTTTTTTCCAAATCGGGTTGTGTATAGAAAAATCATATTAGTGTTTCTAGAGACCATTAGCCCGGACTTTTTCCCTTTTGCAACATTGGTTCTTCAAGATATTTTATTTTGGAAAGTTCTTCCACTTACTTTTCCAATCCCCTGCTACCTTTTTCCATCATTTGGACACCTCTGAAACCCTAAAAACGACATCATATGTGATCTTGTAGCAACTCATAACATCTTGTAGCAAATCTTTTTTTCCAATATCAACTTCCTGTAGCAGCTTTGTTTGATATGGAAACTCAATTTAGTCTGTAGCAAAGAATATTTGCATGCCAAGAGGTGGTGTGTCCACCTTTTATTTTTTTCTTTTTTCTTTATTTTTTTCAAATTTTCTCTTTTTTTCATTTCATGAAAAATAAACTCTGAGCCTTTTTTTTTTAACTAAGTTTTCCCTTAGTTACCCCTTGACACTCCTTTTACTCCTTCAAAACTAAATGATTACCACCCACTTTCTCAAGTCCTTTTCACTTTTGTCTTATTCCTCTCCGACAAGTTGGTGTGTCTTGGTGGAAAAGTGAAGCTCGCTGCTAGATAAGGCTAAGGTTTCTCTACTACTAGATAAGGCTGAGGCTGTTGATATGATTGATGAAGCTCCCTTTGGTGGTTCTTAAGATGATACTAATGATCCTAAAGCTGCATGTGATAATTTGCTGGAGTAAATACTACTCACAACCTTGAATCTGGAGGTCTTCTACGGTTTTTTTGTTGTTGTTGTTGTTGTTGCTAATTCACATCCCTAGCTAAAATGATGTTGCTGACATGCTCATGATGTGAGTGTTGTAGTTGATGATTAAATTTATGCTTACATGTTGGAGCTTGCCCATGATATCAGAGGGAGTTGACTCTTTTTTGTTCCTAGTGCATGTCTTAATAATTTGATTATACCTTTATGGATAACTTTGTTGAATGTTTGTAGGTGCCTCTCTGATGTCTAGGTTTCTTTTGATGGTGAAATGCCTTCTTGGAGTGCCATAGTCACCTCACAAATTTTCATGTCTTCTTGGATGAACGATAAAACCACTAATAGTTATTTTTGGTGATTACACGGGTTTTCTAGAGGAACATGTTTCCTTCTTGTAGCATCCCCTCTTTGTATTTGTTTGACTTCCAATATTCATGGGGTGATGAGGGAGAGTGTGTTAAGGCTTTGGGATAGTGGTAGGATTAAGAAGGAGTAGTGTGGTCTTGGAAGAATGATGTGAAGGAAATTTGCAATTTTTTTTTTTTTTTTACAAATGGGGTAGAGTGAAGGGTAGAAAGAAAATCCTTTTTGTTTAAGGTGGAGGAGTGATGAGGATGTGGAAGGAAATGATGGGAAGAATCTCCTCATTTATTTTTTTACACCTCAAATCACATGGTCATTGTTGTTTGTCCTCAATCCACCTGCCTATAGATTATTGTAACTTTGTGTAGCAATTACAAAACTTCCTGTAGCATTTCTGGACAACCCCCTTGTAGTAGAACTGTTTTATCCATAACTCTCAAACGGTAGACATAATTGTCCTGAATTTTTTTTAGCATGTTACCATCATCCTTATTCACCTCCCCATAAAAATCCTTGGCTATTGGATGTAAAAATATTGAGAAAAATTAAAAATGGTTGTAGGTGATGGAGGTCAATTTCTCACAAACTGTGCACCCAAAATTGTTGAAATTTCTTGAGTATGTTACCATCATCCATATGCATCTACCCATGAAACAACTTGGAAAATGGATGCATGGTTTTCAAAACAATTTTCTGCTAAAAGCCAGGATTTCTTGTAGCAGTTTAGTACAATGAGGAAAATGAATGAAAAAAAGCTTGGAAATGATGGGTAGATGTTGGAAATGGATGAAGGTGATGGATTGCCATGACCTTGGTCCTTTTGGGACATCTAAGAAAAGGAGGAGAAAGTCCATGTTTGAATTGCTTTGACTAGATTTTTGACCAATTTTTTATTTTTTGGTGCCAACTTGCTTTTGTTGCTTGCAAAGGTTGGAGAGCACCTGCACCCTTTAGAGAGATATACATGGAGAAATTTTTCATTTTTTCATTTTTTATTTTTTTTCTTAGGCCTACTAGCTACCTCAATGAGGTTTTCAACTAGTAGGTCTTCTTAGTTTCCTCATAGGAAGTTTTCACCTAGGATCTTTTATTTTTATCATTTTTCTCTTTTTTCCAACCCATTGACCACCTCATGGAGGTTTTCAATCAATGAGCCAATCTCAGATGCCTCAATGGAGGTTTTCATCTGAGATTCTATTCTTTTCTTTTTTCTCTTTTTCCATTTAAAAAAAAAAAAAATTCTATCCTACTATACTTGAAAAAGCAAAATCTCTTTCAATTATAGGAATAATTCCAATGGAGCCATGTGCACATCAAGATGACAGATAAAATTATGTGTATACTTGAAATACATGCTTTGACATGTACCTGAATATGAAATATGAATATATTTGATTGAGATTGTATCAAGTACTATTGAGGAAGAGTGTGTTATTGCAACTTAATGATTTTCTAGAACCATATTTCAATATAGCTTTGATTCCCTTGGTTTTCTTGCTTGTTGGGATCATTCTGCATGTCTTCTTCTACCATGAAATTCAAATCTTCCTCTTTCTGCTAATTATTCTCTTGAACAGATGGAGGATATAATGGTAAACATGAGGGAACTTTCTCAATATCTGATATTGAGGTTTTCTTTTCATCAAGTGCAGTGCCTGATGCTTTGGTCTTCTCATTTGAATCTTCATTTTCCAAATGTTGATCATCAATGACATTAAGAGAATTATTTTTTTTCAATAATATTCCTAAGCTAAGATGAATACCATTTAGATCAAGATAATATGTTTGGAAGTTTTGTACTTCAACATTGTAAGTGGGCTGAGTTACTTCTTTGTATGGGTTTGGAAGTGGTGGTACATGTATTTTAATGGGAATGGATCTATGAGATGAATGTGGTTGAGGTTGTGGTTTTGGTGGAGGTGGATGGTTGGGATAACATGGAGTTGAGTATGGAGTATATTGAGGAAAATATTGAGGATATTGTGGATTTCTCCCATAAGGTTCTTTCCAACCTTGTTGCAAATATTATAAGATTACTTTTGGGGTTGATATGGACAAGGTTGCTAAGGAAAGAGTGTGTTACAATTACTTTGAGATGGATGTGAATAAGCTTGAAATTTTGGAGTAGGTCATTGCATCATATCAAGTTGAATAGGCTCCCATGGACTTATTGGCGCTACATAACATATCTTCTTTGGTGATTGACTTTCTCCATTGTCCTCTTGGTAAAATTATTTCAACCTTGATAATGACGGAAAATATTTAGTAGCATATGGTTTTTCATGGATAACACAAATATCAACATCTTATTTTCGCTCATTTTTCATTCTTAACCTTTCTAATTTTTAACTTACATTTCTAAGAATTTCTATTTTAAAGTTATCAAGAAAATTTCCAAGTGCATCTTGACTGACCAATGTTGATGCTCATTTACTTACTCTTGCCCTTCCTCTTCATATGTGCTTGCATGTTTCACAAATTTCTTTAAATGATAATTGGTATATATCACCTTTACTCATGATATCAGTGATATCAATCCACTCATCCCTAATTGTTCTAAGTAAGAGAGTTTATAGTGTGTCAAATCCTAAATGATGCAATTTTTACCTCTTAACATTATACATGAACGTATCTCTTAGATCCTCAAGGATATCATCTTCTTCTTGATTCATTATAAAACATTATTCTTTAATATCATGATCTTTATATTTTTCTATAAATATATTTTTCATATCATTCCATGATCTTATTGAATTGGTACCTAAATTCATGAACCATTTAAGAGATTTATCCTTCAATGTTGCAAGAAACAATCTCAATTTTTGAGTGGGTGATAAGTATCCATCAGATCTAAAACGTATTTCAAACTCAAAGAAAAAGGTTTTTGGATCCTATGACCTCATACCATGGAAGTTGGGAAGGAAATATGGAGGGATTCTCTTCATATGCACACTGACATCAACACCTTGAATGGGAAATCCAAGAGGATATAGTTCTTCATTGTCATCATCTCCATCCGTTTCTTCTACCTTTTCTGCTACCTATTCTTCTTCTACCTGCAAAAGTGGATGGTGTTGTGGTTCTTACTGCACCATGTGATCAAATGGGGGTGGGGTTGGTGTTGGAGAATTATTTTTAAATATTTGTTTGAATAAGAATGCTAATGCAATGCAGTTTTATGTTTTGAAATGAAATATGTCTAATGCAATTTTTTTTGTTTTTTTACAGAAAGAGAAGAAATGATCAAATGGGGAACAAAAAAATGCATAATTTGATACCTCCCTGACAACGGCGCCAAAAATGTATGAGCCCCAGTATTGAAAAAATAATGCTTCAACTCCCAAGGCTACCAACTTTAATTAGCAACCCGAGGTTCATACAAACTTAAGAGGTATCAGTACTGTATGTGCAGAATACAATGTGTCCTTATTATTTTTATCTTATGTAATGGAGTGGATGAAATGAAATCAAAGCCTAAACTAATTGCATAAATGGAAGTGTTTCCTTGGAAAAAAATTAATCTTAGCCAAGAACAACAATTTGTAATTGAAATCCTAAGAGCATGAATTCAAATAAATAGGCCTAATCTCATTTGTAAAAATGAATTTCATAAGTTGTATTTATTCTTCCCCCATCATTTATTTATATCATGGGGTCATGATTCAAGCTTAAGAGACAAAAACCAAGTTTTGGGATCAAATCTAGTCAAGTTCACACATTCTACAAGAGTGCTACAGGAAGATCTGCTTTTTCTATAGGAAGTTTTATTTTGGAAATAACTCATTGAATGACTAAGTAAATCAAATTGAAATGGGATGGGATTTTTTTTTATTAAGTATGATTTTTTAGGTCTCCATTCCAATTGGAATCATTCCAAAATACCCCTATTCACATATGCTAAAAAATAACAGAAAATTACTACTCTAAAATATGGAAATTCAAGAACTAGTAAGCTAGTTAATATATCAAATGCCTAACCTAATCAACTGAAAATAAAATGGGGTAAATTTTATTATTAACTTTAATATTATTATGACCTAATCCAAGTGAAAAATATTCAAATTAAGCTCATTAACTCATTCTAAAAAATAGCAGAAATTTACTACTATTTCGCTACATGGAATTTCCAGAAATCTTATATTCGTGAACTAGTAACCAAATCCAAGTAGCTTAATGATTAAGATGACCTTAAAAATTTATTATAAGGATGAATAATGCTTTTTAATCTTCAAACAAACTACAAAAGAACTCACTTCAATCATTTAACTCAATCCTACAACAAGAAAAGAAACAAGACTAAGTACAAAAATATGCAAAACAGAAATAAGAGATGCATGTGAATAAGAAGTGAAAAGAACATAAAGAAATTCTGCAAGAGGGATCTGAGGCTCCTGGGATGGCCAAGTCTAAGGAGGCTCAGATTCCTATGGAATAAACCAAGCCTTAGAAGCTAAAAATGGCACCAATATTCATTATTTGAATTAATCCAAATACATCCTTGTAAGAAATAAAATTGGAGCTACAAAAAAACAAGTTTTCTTTGTAATAGGACAAAAAATACATGCCCCTAGAGGCCAATTAGAAATGGTACTTATAAAAAATGACGAGAAATCATTCTCCTTGAAAGGAGGAAGATTTCCCCTCCAAAATCCCTCAAATAGTGGATCTAGTTCCCAACACTAGGAGTTTTCATTAAATGACAAGGGACACATTCCTAGATTTTCTCAATCATCGGAGTTCCAGAATATCTCAATAATTTCATGATATTTTGTTCATTTATTCTCCAATATTGATCCTCGTATAGTGGGGAGAAAGTCCCTAAATTATTTCATTCTCAAAATCTTCATAATCTTCCCAATATTCTCACTATCCTTCAAAAATAAATAATATTAGGCACAAATATGCTATTATCTCTAAAAATTCCAAAGAAGATATTAAAGCTTAAATTTTTTTATTAAGTGTAGAAGGAGAGATGTAATATAGCCTTTATGTTCCTAAGAAAGGTTAGATGGGCCTTAATTTATGTCTAATTTGGAGGACCATCAGCATGTCTATCGTGCACCTGAAGAACCCCCCTCCTCTTGCCTTTGATGATGATTTTGTTCCTTGAATCTAGCCCTACCACTCTATGGATACTAAAGAATGGAAATCCCTTTCTCAAATACACCCAATTAACAACATCCTCATTGATGAGCTGGTGTTATGGTGAAATAATTTCTAATGCATACATAATCAATCTCCCTAGTTTCAACGACTAACTCTAGTAACAAACAGACAAGAAAGAAAACATTTCCCCAAGTTTATGTATATTGAATCATAAATACGAATGGTAAGAGACAAAATCTATGCCTTTCAAGAAATTCTTGATGAAGATCCCCGCTATGATTTGATGGAGATCCTCAGTGCTTAGAAACCATATCTACAAACATAGAAAAAAAAAGAGATCAAGAGCTTATGAAAATAAATTATTCAATATAGCTCACACTAGTGATAAAGGATACTAGTACCTAATATCACTTCAATGGGCAAATGGAAGAAAAATAAACCATATATTAAATCCATTTGACAATATAGTGGGAAGAAAAACTCATTTGTATTAATGTTAGAAATAGAGTAGTTACACAACCTTGTCCTTCAATGAAGTGTGGCTCCTCCCAATGATGTAGAATCTCCTCCTTAGATGATAAGCCTTCCAACCTTATTTGAGCAGCATAATTCTACATTAAATAGTCCTTCCCAACTCTCTAGTATGTCTTTTATTTATAGGCCAATAAGAAGAGGTTTCAAATTATTATCTCAAGGATGAGATCCAATAAAGGTGGGATTAGGATTTCTTCAAGAATGGGAATTAGCTTCAGGATATTAGGGGTTAGGCTCAAATAAGCATCACCTTGAAGCTTTCATTTGGGATATGTTATCCCAACAAAGCTTCTTGATTTCACTTTTTATTTTTACTTTTTGTTGAGTCATGTGCACAGTTTATAGTGGAGGAAAAAGATTCTTCGCATGCTTTAATGATAAGGGTTGGTATGTGCAGAACATGGCTAGGAAAGTGGTAGGTGACCAAAGTATTTTTTGGACCTTGTTACCCAAAATTTTTACTTTCTTCAAGATTTTTAAGTTCTAGAATGGTAGATTAATTCTTTGGAAAAAATTGATCGATAGCGAAAGATACAGTTTGATAGTCATTTTCCATGGTGGAAAAATGGCGTGCAACAGATTTCCCCTAAAGTGAAAAGTCAGAAAGGATATTTGAGGACTGGAGTGCTTTATCACACCAAATATCGGATTGGAGACCATGGTTGGATACCTGCAATAATTAATCAAAGGTTACAATGCAATATATAATCATCACTGAGATAGGCATTCCCATACTCAAAGTAAACATAACATGATGAAGCAGTAGGAAATACACAAAGATCCAAATCAGCAGTAGACACATTATGGGCACATCCATCAAATATGGATCTATCTTCACAATCATGAATACAAAACTCCACGGAGCCTGGATGGATGAGACTAGATCCAAGGTCTTGATATCTATCTCTCGATCCATATTATGAATCTAGCCATGCAAGAAAATGTCTCTAAGTTAAACATGATAGAATCCAATTTTTTACCACTCAATGATGTGAACCATTAACAATTATGGGAGAAACCACCAATAATGAAAGTGGTCCTAAAGATAATTCCAATACAATCTATGAAGTATGAAAATATGTATTTAATTTGAACACTCATAGAATCATTCGATCGAAGGTCAATGATAAGAACATGTTGCCAAAGGAAAGAAACCTGCTATTAGGGAATTCAGTGAAAGTATTGAAGAAGGTTTCTAGATCAAGTTCTTTGATAGTGAGCTGAATTCAATAGGAAGTGACACCTTGCAAGAGGTCCTATGACATGAAACTCATGTCAATTGTTAAATAGAAATATTTGGAGTGATCTAGGACTGACTCAGGGATGGCCGACATTATTGAAGGCTACAAATTTCAAGGTAATTTTGACTGAGGTTGGACTTCTCTTGAACATATGGCAACACAACACTTTGACTTGGCAGCTTTGACTCAACGATAATACCCAAAACCATTTGAAAACATTCAATGAGGTTTGATTATCTGTGATACAAATGGATTCACCAACCCAGACATAAATGTGACAGAGTGTCTTGTTCAAGAGAGATATACTGCCTTTAATGAGATACAAAAAGTGAATGTTTCTTCCCAATTCACCCCCACCATTATTGGCAAGTACCTATTTATTTTTTTGAAGCTTGAGGAGGATAACATTTTCTTGTCCTATAAGCTCATCCTTTAGATGATTCCTTCGAATTACTTTTAACAAACCCTAGGAAGGAGTGGTTGAATTTCGTCATGATTGACGAGTCGTGCACTGTTTATTTTTTACAAGTCTAATAAAGGGATAAATCGATGTTGTTTTCATGTTTAATTAGCTTTAAAAGACATGAAAGTAAAACTCATTTAACTCTTTCAACGTAAAGTTTTAACGAGCCTAGAGAAAGTAAATCTCGGTGTTTTTCACTTTTAGGGACTCAGGAGAAAAACATAAGTAAACTCCATAATGTAATTTTTCGTAAATTTAGTCTCTCAATCCTGAAAAAGGGTAAAATAATATAGGAGAGAAGTTTATTGACCATTATTATTCAATATATACCTTTTTTGTAAATAGTCTAGTTCAGTCTGGAAAAAGGGTAAACTTATATTGAATATACCGTTGTTCATTTAATTTTTCGAGTTCGAATAGCCAAGTACTTAGCAATCTTTTCAGATTTAGAGAATTTGAAAAGGGCTTAAAGGGGACTCTATGCTTTCTCTTTTCTGTAAATTTAGAGAGCCTGAAAAAGTGATAAAATTTCACTCGTCACCAAAATGATTCATTTTTATGATTTAACCTGTATGCTACACATAAAACTCAAAATATCATCATAACTGCTCCAAAAACATAGTAAAAACATAACAAATTTGAATGTCCAAAGGTCCAAGGCATAAAATAATATTTTAATGACCTAAAATGCTTATCAAATTCCAAAAAGTAAAAATATTTTCACCAATTGAGTTTTTTACCATTTGAGAGAGATTTAGAGGTTTTTTTTACGAAAAACTTCAGAGGTGGATTCCGAGCAAACCGGTGGATGAAATCATGAACCATCTTCACCCAGGTAAGAGATATTTCTGGTATCTTCATTTTAATGGTTTTTAGTTTTTATTTGACCATTGATTTTGGCATTTTTGGGGATTTTTTTTATTTAAAGTGTGCCTTCAACGTTGCATGGTTACCCTCCATCAAACTTGCGCACCTCGAATTTTTTTGGCATAGGGAAAACCATGATTTGTTCATATTTTCTTAAGAGAAAATGTGAAAAAGCACTATTTCCCTTAAAGGTGACCACACACAATGCCAAGGGTTTTGAAAAATCAAGAAAAACATGCAAATATTTTGCAAAATATTCCCACATTGTTTCCTAATCCTCCTATATAGACATTTTCAGGGTTTTTAAATTGCCCAGATGGAGTGGAGGGAAAGAGAACATGAGGATCAAGATGTAGAGGATATCGATGGTCCAAAAGCACTATAGTTCTTAAGAGACTGTGGTTTATACAAATTTTGGTTGATCCCAGGCATGAAAGTTGAATTAGATCTTTTGACATGGATGATGAGAGCCTGGGACGTTCAGGAGCAATGTTTTGTGATAGGAGACAAAAAAACTCAATATAGATGCATATGACATCGATTTCTTGACTATAATTTCCTGCATATAGATAGACATCTCATTTTATGGACACAGGCCAAGTGGACAGACTACTGCAACCTATCTGAGGAAACATTGTGTTATATGGGCTCAACTAAGAGATGGGCGAATTGATATAAAAACCATTGAGAGGCTTGTGCTGTGAAATATTTCCTTTACTATTTCATAATTGTGAGGGAGTGGAGCACTTCATTTATTGACTAAGGACCAGATGCATATTTCTATGGAGTGTTCACATCCTACCATATTCAACTGATGTAAATGGGTATTTGTCAATATGAAAGGACAACTAAATAGAGAAAAAGGCCAACAAAATAAAAATCTTTGGGTATGGTTCCATTATGATTTTGCTTTATCTAGAGAGGATACCCCTCCTTACCCCACATTAGGTTTTGGTATATGCGGGAGGAGCTTGGGATCCTCATATGTTTTTTTGGGTTTCATTGATGACACACCATGGAGGTGATGGCCCAATTGTGAAATAAAATCTTGAGATTTTTGGGAAGCTGGAGCATCAGATCATCATGATCTAATACTTTCCATATGAAAGGATGGATTATATAGGTGACCCAGACATGCCACTTCTAGTAGGTATGCAGTGGGGTGACATAGGTAAAAAAAATCACATTTTGGTTATTTTTGTATTTTCATTTTTTTGTTTTTTGGCATCCAAAACTAAATATCCGAAATAATCATGTAAACATGGTCTTGGTAAGAATAGAAACATTACGTCGCTTTGAAAAATGGGGTGACCTACCAGTACCTCTTGTGGTACCAAACCCTGAGGCGATAAAGGCTTTGACTGACCTGGAGCACAATCTAGAGAGGCTGACTCTAGACATCCCAAAGACTAGGATTGATGATTTTCCTCTCTGGTACTAGAGGCATGTCATAGGAATTCCTAGACCAATCAGTCACTTGCTACGATAAGTAGCTCGCGCCATTGTCTGTTACCATGATCATCACCATGCTTAGTTACTAGTCATAGGGCTAGATTTATTTGTTTTCCTATCTGCATGTTGAGATAATAAAGGCCACGTGGACTCATATGTTTTGGATGGAATTTTTGTAAAAACAAAATTTTTGTAGACATTTTTATTAATGAAAACTACTACTATTATCTCATTTTATCTTTTTCAATATGTGGATGAATATTTTTTCCTTTTTTTACAACTTTTACAAATGTCGATTTAATACATAAGTAGCTAATGCATCAGCCAATGTGTTTAAATGTCTTGGAATGTGTTGATAAATGATGTAATCAAATTTTCTCACCAAGAGACGAACCCGAAAAAGGATTCTTAACATTGTTGGACTTCTTACTGAATAGACACCATTTAAATGTAATATTATGAGTTGAGAATCTAACGTAATAATCAATCAATGAATTCCGAATGAAATGGTGTCATATAATAGTTTAATCACTCCACTATACTCTGTTATGTTATTCTTTGTTTGACCAAGACATTTAATCACACATAATATTTCTTCATGTAAATACCATTCCTCATCTCTTCGAAAGAAATTTCATCATAATCAGCTAATTCATAGGCCCCTTTAGCTAGTACATGTTTTGCAATGTAAGGACCATGCCACATAGGATCGAATTTACCAACACCTAGTTTATCATGTGCTTGATCATAGATGAAGACTAGGTCACCTTCCGAATATAAACGAGGATTCAAGTTTCAATCAAAATGTGTCGTAACCCATTTCTTATGAGCCTCACTAGCTAGTGAAGCATCACGACGAGCCTCATCTAGTCATGCTAGATATAAAAAAATTTCCTCCTCTACAGAGGTGGTTGTAATAACTTGATTTCAGTTTCAAAGACGATATTTCAAATTCAATAGGAAAAAATTCCTTCAAATCGTAAACCAGCTGCAAGGGAGTAAATCTGGTTAATGTTTTTGTTGAGGTACAGTATGCCCACAATGCTGGAAAAAGCATCAGATGCCAATTTCACTTATGAATTCTTAAAATCCATTTGATCATGGTGTCAAAACATTGTTAACAAATTCTAATTGGCCATTCGATTACAGAAAATATGGAGTAGAACTATCATGCCGCAACCCTACCTGTGCAGAAATTTCGGTCATCATAAAGTTACAAAAATGGATATCATGGTCCGTGATGATGGTTTGTTGAAAACCAAACCTCTAAGTCACATGATTGAATATGAAAGTGGCTGCAGTTTCACCATAATCCTTATATGTAGGCATCGCCTTGGCCCATTTTCTAAAATAATCTACCATTGGGATAGTATACCCATGCTCCCCATCTGAGTGAGGGTTACATTTAATGGAATTGATGCCCCATTTGGAAAAAGGACCGAAAGCAATGATTGGGTGAAGAGGAATAGAGGTGCATGAATTTTGAGATGGTAAACTTGGTAATTATGGCACTTTTAGACTGTAATTATACAATATTTGAACATCGAAGGCAAAAAATACCCAGCGCACAATATATTTTGGGTACTGGAAAAACCTGACATATGACTGCCAAAAGCACCAGAATGATAGTCATTAAATGCCTTTTCGGCCTCCCCGTGAGTCAAACAATGTCTAAAAATGGAAATAGTGCCAAGATGATTAAGTGTATCGCCAGCAATAGTATATTTCTGTGATTGGTACTGAATACAATGACGATAAGTTTGAGACAATTATTGCCGAAAGGTCTGAGTTTGAAAATATATGATAATATCTCCATACCATGGATCTAAAGTACTTATAAGAAATATTAATTCGTCTAGAAGAGAATCTTGTGCTGCATTTTTTGTCTCAGTATAGGGAAGATCACATAATAGCTCAGCAAACACCAATGACTTCTTAGACTTAGATTTTTCAAATCCTAAATCGAATTCATGCAGGCTAACAATCCATTTAGAATATCCTTCCCCCCCTATAAAATGTCTCGTAAGATGTACATCATAGGGTTGAAATCGAAAATCATTATATTTTTGTGCAAGAGAATATAGTGAATAAAATGTTGGATATCTTGAGCGGATTCCAAGGCCAATTTATCCACATATGCATATTTTAGCTCAATTTTAGTGAGATTCCTACTCAAATAGTATATCGCATGTTCAATGTTGGAATCATCTTCTTGAACTAAAACCATGCCAATGGTGGCATCAGAGGCAACTTAATACAAAAACTAGTCTCGATGATAATCAGGTGAATGCAACAATGATGTATGGGTTAACACGTGTTTAAGTGCATCAAAAGAGTTTTTAGCAAACTCATCCCATGTAAATGAGATGCCTTTTTTCAACAGTCTAGTAACACATTTAGTTAGCTCGGTGTAGTTCAGGATGAATCAACATCAAATTTTCTCTTCCCCTTGAAAATTTTGGAGTTAACAGATATTGGAAGGAGGAGGAAAATTTAGAATAGCCTTAACCTTGAGCAGATCCACTTGAATGCCTTCCTTTAACATGAAAAATCCCATCAATCAACTAAATTGTACACAAAAAATGCATTTATGGGGATTCAAGCGAATATTGTAATGTCTCCATCTAATCAAGATAGCTCTCAGATTCATTAGATGACCTTCCTATTTCAATGAATGAGCTAGTAAATAATCTAAGGTTGCACAATATGCTTGATATCATGAAAATCATAAGACATTGCTAGTTGAAAGATTGTGCCAAATTTTTTTAATCCAAATGCGATTTTATGATAAGGAAAGATACCCCATGCAAAAATAAACGTAGTTTTATGTTGATCAGTAGGGAGTATTTTGATTTAATTATAGATGGAAAGTCCATCCATGAAGGAAAATATTTTTTTTTCGACACATTTGTCAACAATTTGGTCGATATAAGGGGTAGGATAGTTGTCGTTAGGAAAATATTTGTTAATATCCCTATAATATACACATACTTTGATGGTCCATTTCTTTTTTTTCACTGGAAAAATATTGGAAACCCAAGTAGTCAAAGGAACATGATAGATAAAACCTGCTTTGAGTAGTTTTTCAACTTCAACTTTTATAGCAGCAAAATTTCATGGATGCACTAGACATAAAAAATTATGAAAAATTAGTTAGTTACGACTACCTCCCATGGAAATGTCATAGATGAATGACTTACTTAACACAGTTAAATACCAAAAATGATATCTAATATAATGGACTATGGAAACCATTCATACTTAAATACAAAGAGTAAAGGGAGCTCTACTTGAATGGTTCATGACGCACAATACTTGCTAAGGTTTTACAAATGGGGTAGCAAGCTAAGCGGGCTTGATTGTGGGGAAAAAATCCACAGTTAAACACACTTGAGCCAGAGGAGTTCTGGGATGGGTGACTTCCCGGGAAGTCTTGGTTACAGGGTTAAAGCCCTAGAAGTGATGATTTATGCTATGTGATTCATTTCACTAGTTTCAATCCCACTTCTTCACCTATGTGAGCATCACCCGATGCAATGAGTGTTAAGTAGACTATTCAAAAATCATGATAAATTAGTCAGCTACGACTACCTCTCATGGAAATTTCATAGATGAATGACTTACTTAATGCGGGTGAATCCAAAAAATGATATATAATATAATGCACTATGGAGACCCCTCATACTTAAATACAAAGAGTAAAGGGACCTCTACTTGAATGGTTCATGAGGCACAATACTTGGTAAGGTTTTTCAAATGGGGTAGCAAGTTAAGCGGGGTTGATTTTGGGGAAAAACTCCATAGTTAAGCGCACTTGAGCCAGAGGAGTTCTGGGATGGGTGACCTCTTGGGAAGTCCTGGTTACCAAGTGAAAGCCCTAGAAGTGATGATTGATACTATGCGAGTCATTTCACTAGTTTTAATCCCACTTCTTCACCCCCATGAGCATCACCTGATGCAATGAGTGTCCCAAAAATTATATCTAACATAATATTTGTTGGAAAGGTTTGGCATCCAGGTAAGTCTTTATTTCATGAAATAATATTCGAGGGTCAATTCCTAGCATTTCCTCATAGGACCATGAAAATATGTCTCAGAATTCTTGAAACAAGGCTTTGTACATTTGAATCTCTTCAAGAGAGCTGAAGGACCTATGTTAATTTTCTCAATAATTCCTTATTTGAACGATATTTTAATTGGAGTGTCTGTAGATATGTTTCCCACATTATCGGATTGATGAATTGATATAGGACATTCAAGATTATCTACGATATTAGGAGAAAATATTGTAGAAAATTCATTCTTAATTTTATCAGCGCTAGGTAGAAAATATTAATCATGATGAAAATCATCCCATGGAATTTCATGCAAAGTGATTATTTCTATGATGCTTTTGACTATTGGAAATATTCGATCAAAGATATCAGGGAGTGAAATTGGTTCTAACTGAGATGATGAAGAATAATCATCAATGTACACATTCACTCGATCAATTCCATAGGTTGTTGGATAGAAATTTTTTTGAACTTTTTAATAATCCAATACAAATGGGCTTACATACATCTCATTTCCATATGAGGTTAACTCAAATTCTAAAGGAACAATCCATGAATTATAAGGTTCCATTGTGCTTGATGTGATCATATTAACCTAGGAAATATTAGAAGAAACGTTTCGTGGCGGGAGTGAAAAATTTCCCGTGAGTGATGAATCTTTGAGAAAAATGACACCAACATCTTCATAATAAGAAATCATTTTCCCCATGATAGGTATACTACCAATAGAGTTAGGGTCTGAAGTGTAGTAAGATAACTTGTATAATTTTACTATTTTCCCTTGATGAGGAAACATTATCATGCGAAAGGGCGACGAGATCACTGCAGACATAACATAGGTCCAACTTTTATCAAGTAAAAGGTTGTAATAGAGTTGGGAATCGATGAATTCAACTTAAACTATAATTGTTTTATCCTCTAACTCTATGGGTAGATCTTCAAAATTCCATTTGGATGAAATCATCTTCCATCAAAGGCTTTCAGAGTGGTAGGAGACTGATTGATGGTTGGAGAACCCAATGTTTTCCAACAAGAAATAGACATAATACATGTAGAAGCTCCTTCGTCAATTACTGTGCAAAAGATGCGTTTAGTTTTAATGAAATCTGGTATCTATAATTCCAGTTGGTGTGGGAGTCTAGGTATGTGGCTCTCAAGATCAAGGACGATAAGATTAGAATAATGTGGATCAATTTCTCTAATTGCTAACAATAGAAATTTCCTTTGTGCTGGATATGTTTGTAGCACTTCAAGATTCGACATCGTTGAAGGAGACATAGCTAGATCTTCAACTATGTCATAGTTCTGAGAAGATCTATCATGAAATTTAAAATATTATTTTCAAACAACACCTTTAGGAAGCGGTCAAATCACCAGGTCAAAATTCAGTTTTTCAATTTGTAATTGTTCAGAAGGAGGAGGAATTAAACTGGAAGGTTGACTAGATGGACTAGTATCATTTCCATGTACTATAGGACCCTTAAATCTGTAATGTTTAGATCTCATGGCTACCGTCATTTGCAAAGACATCATTATGATATCCGTCGATATGGATGAGGAGGATTGATTACGTGAAATCATATTACTATCTTGAGAAGGGAACATATCCTTTAGAAAAATAGGAGTAGGAGAACCTTTAACGAATTTAGTAACATCTGCCCGATGTGGGCATAATTTTCTTTGGGTAATGATATTCATCAAAAATCAAGCAAGGATAACGGGGCTTCTTCTTTTCATTAGAGGGCTCATATTTTTTCTTTCTCTTTCTAAGAATATTTTTGTTTCGCTTTGCCTTTTCCATTATTTTTACCTCTGGACTGTTGATTCTTTCCAATAGATGAGTTTACAACATTAATTTCAAAAATAATTTCTCAAGAAGGGTTTTCGCTGGTTGAAGCTTCTATAGCCAACATCTGAGTGTTTTTAGAATTATTACTTATACCCTTATATTGATGGGGAATAGAAGCAATCACACCATCAGTGACGTGAGATCCTATAGGGGTTGAGTCTGGTTGATTTGAAATTATTGGGCGATGGAGATTTGGGATTTTCTCATGCAAAGTACTAGACTGTGTATAAACAAGTTATAGATATTGGGAATGAGCAATTACCTACTCTTCGGTTAGAACACATCCTTTAGAAACATTTTCCATATTGACAGGAAGTAATGACTTTGTAAACCACACAACTAAAATTTGATCTGGAATAAAAACTTTGACTAGACAACACGTATGCTTCCATTCATGTATATGATCAGAAATGTAGGTAGATTTATATTTTTTCAAGGAATTCAAAATTTCAGTACCAGTATCATATTGTATAGGTAGATTAAAGTGGTGTAAAAATGTTGTCATTAAGGAGTTTAAGTTATGGAAAGAGGCTTGAGGTAACTCGATGTACCATTTTTCTTCTGAACCAATTAAAGTTCGTTGGAAAAGACGTAAACTAATGGAATCATCGATCAATGAATTTGACGCACACCAAATATGATATGTCATAGCATGGTTTGATGGGTCCTCTCCTGATTGAACTTCAAACTTTTGAATGTCACTGGGAAACTTAGTAGGAATTGTCAGCCAAAATGGATAATAGTAGATTGGATCGTTTTTTAGAAGATACAAATCCATAAAATATAATGTGGAGATACATGGTAACTATCGGTTGGGGTCCTGTTGCAAATATTAATAACCCTCAGGGTTAATTCGAGTACCTGGAAGAAGGTACCCAGGATATCATGGAATATTTTTTTGCGATTGGTATTTCCATTCCTCTAAGGTAACCAGGATAAGAAATACTAGGTTGCGGTTTAAATGGAATTAGAAACGTATGATATGTGTTATGGTTGACTCTGATAAAGTGGAATTTGACCCATTTTTCCAAATAATATTTCCCCTATACATGTTGACTTTGTAAAGGTTTTCCTTCAAAAAATTGACTCTCGAAAGGTTGCCCTTGAAAATCTTTACCTTGATACGGTGTATGCATAATGCCTATAGTATCTTTTCCCATAAGAATGCGTCTAGTAGACTGCAAATTGCAACCAATTTGATAAGTAGATGCTTGAGGGATATCCTATGTAGTCTGTGGAACCAATATTTTAGGTGTAGTTTGGATCATTGTTTGTGATACTCTCGGAATAGGTATTTGGGGTGAACTTGGAACCAGTTTTTGAACAAATTTTTGAACAGTAGACTGAACAAGTGTTTGAGGAATAACTTGGACAGGTTGCTTAAATGGTTGATGAACATGTATTTCTGGAGTTACTTACACGTTCTATTGGATATGTGATTGTGGAATCCCCTGGACAGGTTGCTAGACTTGTATTAGAATACACTAAACATGTATTTCTATAATAGATTGTCCAGTAGGCTAAACAGGTTGATAAACTGACACTTGTGGAGCATCTTGGAGAGGATGTTAAACAAAAGTAGGGTTCCAAATGGTATTCATCCCTGGGTAGAGAGTGCCATCAAAGGGTTGAGACACAATAGGTTGACTTGGACCTACTTGAGGTATCTGACCATAGTTTTCATAATTTCTGGAGAAATATTGTCCTCCAGCCATAGGATATGACCCAAAAAAAGGTTGTTTTGTAGGCGAATAGTAAACACCACTTGGGGTTATTTGAGGATTGCCTAAATTTCCAGATACCATGTTAATATACCAGTATAATTTCAAAGGTATTTAAAGCATGGAATTCATGCCTTAGATAGTAGAGGTAGATACACCAAATGATAAAGTAGAAGTTTCAGGTGAAGGAGAGGCTCCTGAAAAATTTCCAGAAAGAGACTAGCACCTAGCAGGAATTAATGGACCACCATAAAATAATGACTCTGGAGAGCTTTAAAACATAGAAGTATTAATAGCTATACAACCAGAAGAAATTCTTTACATAGTTCATCTTGGAGAAAAGTAAAAAGGAGTTTGGATACATGGAATACCTTGACCTAAATGGTTTAAAGGTGTGAAATACCAAGGATTGGGTTGGAAAGGG
This sequence comes from Pinus albicaulis, assembly GCA_034641835.2. NCBI lineage: Eukaryota > Viridiplantae > Streptophyta > Pinopsida > Pinales > Pinaceae > Pinus > Pinus albicaulis. The sequence goes on from CM076570.1 coordinate 170,765,908, forward strand.
TCAAAATGAATTCGTGGATAAATTTTTGTTTATCTAGTACAAACAGGAATATGTGGTAATTATTCCTCCTATTCTCCAGTAATATATTCAATAATAAGGAAACTAGGAGGTAGTTCAATTCTAAATATAAGTTTCCTTTAGGGTGAAGGTGGTGCAGGAGTAGGGGCTATAGTAGCTGAAGGTGATTCTGGTTCAGAGATATCAAATTTAGGTTAGTCAATTTTTGGTTCAATTTATTATGTATTTGAAACCTCATCGGTATCATATTCTTAATGAACAATTTCGGTAATTAGAGGACCATATTGATCTAATCCTAACCCTACTTCTTTAAGTTGAACCGCTCCATTTTCTATTGTATCATATTCTACATTGGTAGATGTTTCAGGTTGGTCTAAGGTCCCAGATCCTATTGATTTTGACTTCTCAGTTTTAGTATTTTCCAACTGACTGGGTGTGTATTTATGGGACAATCCCTGCATTCTACGGGAATGCCTCAATAAATCAGCCATGATGAATTTTTATTGAGAATTCAAATAATATTAACAATTCACACCTAAAGTATCTAAAAAAGTAAAAACAAAAAATTAACACACACTAGTAAATCTAATTAATCAATCCATGCAAACAAAATTTTCACAGCGAAATCACTAGTTGGTCATGAAATCCAACGTCACAGATATCAATATGAAAAATGAAATAAATATAGAGTGGGTGGAACTAGTTACCCTCACAGCTTGCTTAATGAATATGATATGGTACAAATAACTCCACTTATGCCATCTCAAGTGAATAATACCCTCCAAAAAGGTCCAAGTAAGTCTAGTCAACGTCTATTCCAGGTAAAACAGAGAATTCCCCTCTGCCATCACCTTGGGTAATATCCCTAAGCTTATGGTCTCTAAGGTTACCAACTACAACAATTTAACCTCAGGGAACAATCACATATCAGACATACACGCAAGGGAAAAATAAAACAGAGTGTATACCTACACATTGTTCCCTTAGAAACAATGTGTGTGCACACTGAAATATACTATTTTCCAGCGTACATGCCTGAAAAGTTTTAAAATTTGATTTTTCCTTTCATTAAAGAGGAACCACACTGTTTGAGAATGTTTTAGGAAAAATAAAAATTCAACCAAAAAAATCAAAAGATCCAAAATATTAGTATCTTTCAGACACTTAGACAAGGCTATCTAACAAGGTTCAAAAGACAAAAACAAGGATATGATGAAGAACAAGACGTTCCCCACTGGAGTTGCCAATTCATTATGGCAGACTAATTGCTAATGCAGATAGAAGAAATCTCCCTAGATTCGATGACTGACTCTAGTAATAAAGAGATAAGTAAGCAAATATTTCCCTAATTTTACCTATACTTAATGATAAATATGAGTGGTAAGAGATGGAATCCATACCTTTTATGAAATGGCTGATGAAGATCCTCGCTATGATTTGACACAGCTCCTCAATGCTTAGAAATTGGGTCTACAAACATATAAACAATATGAGATCAAGAGCATATGAATAACAAATTATTCACTACAACTCATACTAGTGGTCAAGGATACTAGTACCTAATATCACTTCAATGGAAAAATGGAAGAAAAATAAACCATACATCAATTCCATTAGACAATATAGTGGGAAGAAAAAAATATGTGTATTAATCTTAGAAATAGAGGACTTACACAACCTTGGCCTTGATGAAGTGTGGTGCCCCCCAATGATCTACAATCTCCTCCTTGAATGATAAGCCTTCCAAACTTATTTGAGCAGCATGAGTCTACCTTCAATAATCCTTACAAACCCTCTAGCCTATGTTTGATTTATAGGAAAAGAGGAACAGGTTTCAGATCCTTATCTCAAGGATGAGATCCACTAAAGGTGGTATTAGGGTTCCTTGAAGAATGGGAATTGGCTCCATGATTAGAGGGGTTAGGCTCGAATAAGAATTACCTCGAAGATTTCAGTTGGAATATATTCACCCAATAAAGCTTCTAGATTTCACTTTTTATTTTTACCTTTTGTTGAGTCATGTGCACAGTTTATAGTGGAATACAAAGCACACTTTTGCACGAGATTTAATGGTAAGAGTTGCGTATGTGCAAAAAATGGCTAGGAAAGTGCACAGGTGAACAAAAGTAGGTTTTTGGACCTTCTTCAGGATGTTTAGCTATAGACTTGAAGAGGAATGCTTTGGAACACATTTATGGATAGTGAAAGATTCAGTTTGATGGCAATTTTCCATGGTGGAAAAATGGCATGTAAGACCGTAACAATGATGTTAATGGAGCACTCAGGAAATTACAAGCCTTGTCAATGGAGCACTTAGGAAATTTATTTCTATTTCCTATGCAACGGATTCTAGGCCCATCTAATTCCCATCATTTGTTATTGTTGACTTCATTAACTATAAATTTCCACCATGGGATTCTTCAAATCCAAATTATGTTCCAATCCCCCCTTATCAAGAGGCTCTCGTACACAATTTCCCCTTCACATGGCATGGGGATTGGCAATTCATAAATCACAAGGCATGATTTTGCAAAAGGAAACAATCGACATTGGCAACATAGATCGCCAATGGCTAACTTTCATAGCCGTATCTAGAGTTAAATCAATGTGTGATCTTTTCATTTCTCCAATTTTTTCCTTCTCTTGGTACTCATGCATGTAAGAAAATCCTTATGTGAAACATAGACAACACGAGGAATCATACCTTACATCTAATTCTATCCAACAAACTCTATGAAGAATTTCCCTTACAACTAAATCAACTTCCTTAGCATTACACTTCAAATTATTTCATGTACTCTATCATTCAAATACATTTAAATGTGTACACTTATTGATCTACTATTTATTCTGCATATCTTTAATAGTAGTTATCTACTACTACTTTTCTTCCATGTTTTCCATTTTAGTTAATGAAATTCTAAATCTTTGATAACACATTCTCCTTTGTCTTGATAAAATAAAGAAAAATGGATATGGGATATCTCTCTAAGCTCTATCGATTTTTCCACAAAATACATCAACAAGAGACTTCTCTTTTGTATATACAAACAATATTCCTACACCCTTATAACATGGAAAATTTTAGGGGCTAATATTCGCAGGTGGGCTAATTTTCCATGATTTTTCCAAAAAAAAGGTTCGCCAATTTCCATTTTTTTGTAAAAATGATTCACCTAAATTTTACAATATAAAATTATTTTACCTTAAAAATAGCCAACATTATATAGAGACTATATATAAAATAATTATAAATTTGTATTATTTTACAAACATATTAATAAAATTTTATAGTTCACATATTAGGGACTAGTGAAATTCGCCAACGTTTTAAACTTCAAGATAATTTTCCATCCTTAAAATTATCCTTGCCTTATAATATACTTATATATTGCATGCGTCCAACTCTCCAACAAATTACTCGACTTAAAATTCTCATCTTATTCCTCATCCATACGCATGAAAGAGATTCAATTAGACAACTTCAAATAGATTGGGAAATTCACAATCCTCACCATTTTCTAAAAATATCTTCTTCATGGTGTTGCAAATGTCACTCATCGATATGTATGTATGATTAACTTGTATTACTTTTTGTATATAGTATGTTGTTTCAATAACTTTTTCACTCCCAAAAAGTTTCTACTCTAAAGTTGTACTTGTCTGATATCAAAGGATGTAAATAGATTAAAATAAATTCCATGATGTCACATATCCAAATAATGTATAATATTGATTTTTTTTATTTCAAAAAATATTAATGTAGCATCTTCAATATTATACTTAAACATATTACAACATAATTATTCAAACCTAGTTTTTTTTCGGCATTTCCTTCAAATTTCGACCTATATATGTATCTACTATTGATATGTTGGCAAATTTATTATTCAAATGGTAATAGTAGAGAAACCTAACCATATGCATAATGTTTTTAAATTAAGTGATCTTTAAAGATTGTACCTCTTTTCTAATTCTAGACTTATTAGTATTCTTCCTACAAAAATGACATTGATTTTTCTTGACATGGATTAATCAACTCTCTGTTTACTTTACAGATGGGACAGATAAGCCAATATTGCAACAAAATCATACAAACTTATTTTCTTCTCATTTTTCACTCTCTAACTTGTTAAGTCCAATGTTTTAAAAATGATGGCATATCATCTACAATTCATGTCATGACATTTTTTGCAGACCCTGTGTGGATCGCATAACTCGATTTTTGTACCAAGTAATCATTTTTACATTTCCTGTCATGCACAATGACATATTGATTTACTCTTCCATACAAATTATATAGGATTTGTGTTTCGTTGTTCAATATTTGACCATTCTATTTAGAAAAAATATCAAATCTAAATGTGCATTTTTATGCAAATAAACCAAACTAAAACTTTTTCCAACTTAACTATCCTATCGACGTACCTTTGCACCATTTTAGGGCAATTTCTAGTATTAATATTATTGCTATTAATATTGCTATTTTCTTAATATTAATGTTATTATTTAATTGTTATTAATAAAAATATTATTAGTAATAACATTATTATAATATAATAACATCATTACATTAAAATAAGATAAATTTATATATATACATATAAATTATATATTAATATTAATAATGTCATTAAGACTATTAAAATTAATTATATGCACATATATAGCATTAATATATTGTCAGTAATATTTGTATTAATATATTGTTATAATGTGTGGTATTATTGTTTTATGTATTAATATTATTAATATTAATATTGAAACTATAATTAAAATTATTTTTAATTATTGTTTATATGTTATGTTTTAATAATAATAATATATCAATATTATTAATATTATTAATATTAAAAAAAACTTAAGTATTAATAATATTAAACTTTTTGTTAATATATTAATATTTCTAATGTTTACATTAATATTACTAATGTAATAATATTATAATAAGATGAGTTTTATAATATAATAGTATTATTATATTAATTATATTAATAGTGTATTTATGTCAAAGTTAATATATTATTGTTAATAACAAAATATTGTTAGTATTACTAGTAATGCTAATGTTTTTGGTGTTGTTGTTGTTGTCATTATTATTATTATTAAAGTTTTGATTTTAATATTATTTATATTAGATATCATTTTTTGGGATTCAACTGTGTTAAGCAAGTCATTCATCTATAACCATTTCAATGAGAGGTAGTAGTAACTGAGTAATTTCTCATGATTTTTGAATATTCCACTTAGCAGTCATTGCTTTTGAATAGTCCACTTAGCACTCATTGCATCGGATGATGCTCACAAGGGTGAAGAAGTGGGATTGAAACTAGTGAAATGAATCACGTAATAACAATCATCACTTTTGGGGCTTGCACCCGGTAACCAAGAATTCCTTGGAGGTCACCCATCTCAAATAACCTTTGGCTCAAGAGCGCTTAAATGTGGAGTTTTCCCCACAATCAAGACCATTTATCTTGTTACCCCATTTGCAAAACTTTAACAAGTATCGTGCCTCATGAACCATTCAAGTAGAGCTCCCTTCATCATTTACCCTTTTTATTTAAGTATTGAGGGGTTTTCATAGTGCATTATATTAGATATCATTTTTTGGGATTTCACTGCATTAACTAAGTCATTCATCTATGACCATTTCCATGAGGGGTAGTCATAACTAACTAATTTCTCATGATTTTCGAACAGTCCACTTAGCACTCATTGCATCAAGTGATGCTCACAAGGGTGAAGAAGTGGGTTTGAAACTAGTGAAATGAATCACATAGCGTCAATCATCACTTCTGGGGCTTGCACCCAGTAACCAGGACTTCCTGGGAGGCCACCCATCCCAGATCGTCTTTGGCTCAAGCATGCTTAACTGTGGAATTTTCCCCACAATCAAGCCCACTTAGTTTGTTACCCCATTTGCAAAACCTTAGCAAGTATTGTGCCTCACCATTCAAGTAGATCTCCCTTTACTCTTTGTATTTAAGTATTGAGGAGTTTTTGCAGTGTATTATATTAGATATCCTTTTTTAGGATTCAACCATGTTAAATAAGTAATTCATCTATGAGAATTTCCATGAGAGGTAGTTGTAATTTCCTAATTTCTCATGATTTTTGAATAGTCCACTTATCAATCATTGCATTGGGTAATGCTCACGGGAATAAATAAGTGGGACTAAAACTAGTGAAATGAATCACATAGTGTTAATCGTCATTTCCAATACTTGCACTTAGTAACCAAGACTTTCCGGGAGGTCACCCATCCTAGATTGCTTCTATCTCAAGAATTCTTAACTGTGGATTTTTCCCCACAACCAAGCCCACTTAGCTTGCAACCCCATTTGCAAAACGTTAGAAGGTATTGTGCCTCATGAACCATCCAAGAAAAGCTCCTTTCAATCTTTGTGTTTAATTATTGAGGTGCTTTCCCGCATTATATTAGATATTATTTTTTGGGATTCAACTGCATTAAGTAAGTCATTCATATATTACCATTTACATGAGAGGTAGTCATTACCGACTAATTTCTCATGATATTTGAATAGTCCATTTAACACTCATTTCATCGGGTGACGCTCACAGGGGTGAAGAAGTGGGATTGAAACTAGTGAAATGATTCACATATCATCAATCATCACTTCCAACGCTTAGAATCGGTAACCAGGACATCTTGGGAGGTCACCCATCCCAGATAGCCTCTATATCAAGCATGCTTATCTATGGATTTTTCCCCACAATCAAGCCCACCTAGCTTGCCACTCCATTTTCAAAACCTTTGCAAGTATTGTGCTTCATGAACCATTCATGTATAGCGCCCTCCACTCTTTGTATTTAAGTATTTAGGGATTTTCGCAGTGCATTATATTAGATATTGTTTTTTAGGATTCAATTTCGTTAAGTAAGTCATTCATTTATGAAAATTTCCATGAGAGGTAGCCATAATTGAAAAATCTCTCATGATTTTTTAATAGTCCACTTAGCACTCATTGCATCAGTTGATTCTCATAGGGGTGAAGAAATGGGATTGAAACTAGTGAAATGAATCACATAGCGTCAATCATCACATCTAAGACTTGCACCCGATAACCAGGACTTCACGGCAGGTCACCCATCCCAGATCGCCTCTGGCTTAAGAACACTTAACTATGGAGTTCTCCCCACAATAAATCCCACTTAGCTTGCTTTGCCATCTGCAAAACCTTAACAAGTATTGTGCCCATGAACCATTCAAGTAGATCTCCCTTCATTATTTGTATTTTAAGTATTAAGGGGTTTTCAAAGTGCATTATATTAGATATCATTTTTTTGGGATTCAACTGCGAGAATTAAGTCATTCATATATGATCATTTCCATGATAGGTAGTCGTAATTGACTAATTTCTCATGATTTTCGAATAGTCCACTTAGCAGTCATTGAATTGGGTGATGCTCAGAAGGGTGAAGTAGTGGGTTTGAATCTAGTGAAATGAATCACATAGCATCAATCATTTCTTCTGAGGCTTGCACCCAGTAACCATGACTTCCTAGAAGGTCACCCATCCCAGATTGCCTCTGGCTCAAGTGTGCTTAACTGGGGATTTTTTCCATAGAATCAAGCCCACATTGATTGCTACCCCATTCAAAAAACCTTATCAAGTATTATGTCTCATGAACCATTCAAGTAGAGCTCCCTTCACTCTTTGTATTTAAGTATTGAGGGTTTTTTGTAGTGCATTATATTAGATACCATTTTTTGGGTTCAACTCTGTTAAGTAAGTCATTCATCTATGACCATTTCCATGAGACGTATTCGTAACTGACTAATTTCTCATGACTTTTGAATAGTCCACTTAGCACTAATTACATCAAGTGATGCTCATAGGGGTGAAGAAGCGGGATTGAAACTAGTGAAATGAATCAGATAGTGCCAATCATCACTTCCAAGGCTTGCACCCGATAACCAAGACTTCCCGGGAGGTCACCCATCCTATATCGCCTCTAGCTCAAGCGCGCTTAACTATGGATTTTTCCCCACAATCAAGCCCACTTATCTTGCTACACAATTTGTAAAACCTTAGCAAATATTGTCCCTCCTCAACCCTTCAAGTAGATATCCCTTCACTCTTTGTATTTAAGTATTGAGGGGTTTTCTCAGTGTATTATATTATATATCAGTTTTTGGGATTCAATTGATTTAAGTAAGTCATTCATTTATGACCATTTCCATGAGAGGAATTTGCAACTGACTAATTTCTCATTATTTTTTAATATTCCACTTAACACTCATTTCATCGGGTGATGCTCACATGGGTGAAGAAGTGGGATTGAAACTAGTGAAATGAATCACATAGCATCAATCATCACTTGTGGGGCTTTCACCTGGTAACTAGGACTTCCCAGGAGGTCACCCATCCTAGATTGTCTCTACCTCAAGCATGCTTAACCTTAGCTTGCTAACCCATTTGAAAAACCTTATCAAGTATTGTGCCTGATGAACCATTATAGTAGAGCTCTCTTCCCTCTTTTTATTTAAGTATTGAGGGGTTTTCACAATGTATTATATTAGATATCATTTTTTGGGATTCAACTACGTTAAGCAAGTCAATCATCTATAAACATTTGCATGAGAGGTATTCATAACTGAATAAATTCTCATTATTTTTCGATAGTTCTCTTAGCACTCATTGCATCAAGTGATGCTCATAGGGGTGAAGAAGTGGGATTAAAACTAGTGAAATGAATCACATATCGTCATTCATCACTTTTGGGGCTTTCACTCGGTAACCAGGACTTCTCGGGAGGCCACCCACTCTAGATCACCTTTAGTTCAAGCGCTCTTGACTGTGGAGTTTTCCCTAAAAACAAGCCCACTTAGCTTGCTACCCCATTTACAAAACCTTATAAAGTATTTTTCCTCATAAACCATTCAAGTAGAGCTCCCTTCACTCTTTGTATTTAAGAATTGAGGATTTTTTGCAGTGCATTTTATTAGATATCATTTTTTTGGATTCAATTGTGTTAAGTAAGTCATTCATCTATGACCCTTTCCAGGAGAGGTAGTTGTAAATGACTGATTTCTCATGATTTTTGAATATTCCACTTAGCACTCATTGTATTGGGTGATTCTCACATGGGTAAAAAAGTGGGATTGAAACTAGTGAAATGAATCACATAGTGTCGACCATCACTTCCGGGGCTTGCACCCGATAACTAGGAATTCCCAGGAGTTCACCCATCCCATATCGTATTTGGATCAAGCACACTTAGCTATGGAGTTTTCCCCACAATCAAGCCCACTTAGCTTGCTAGCCAATTTTCAAAACCTTAGAAAGTATTGTGCCTCATCAACCATTCAATTAGAGCTCCCTTCACTCTTTCTATTTAAGTATTAAGTGTTTTTCACAGTGCATTATATTAGATATCAATTTTTGGGATTCAATTGCGTTAAGTAAGTCATTCATGTATGACAATTTCCATGAGAGGTAGTCACAACTGATTAATTTCTCATGATTTTTGAATAGTCCACTTAGCACTCATTTCATCGGGTGATGCTCACAGGGGTGAAGAAGTGGGATCGAAACTAGTGAAATGAATTACATAGCATCAATCATCACTTTTATGGCTTGCACCCGGTAACGAGGACTTCACAAGAGGTCATCGATCCTAGATTGCCTCTTCCTGAAGCGTGCTTAACTATGGAGTTTTCCCCACAATCAAGTCCACTAATCTTGTTAGCCCATTTTCAAAACCTTTGCAAGTATTGTGAATCATGACCATTCAATTGGAGATACCTTCACTTTTGTATTTTAGTATTGAGGAGTTTTCGCAGTGCATTATATTAGATATCATTTTTTAGGATTCAACTACGTTAAGTAATTCGTTCATCTATGAACATTTCCATCAGAGATAGTCTTAACTCACTAATTTCTCATGATTTTTGAATGGTCCACTTATCACTCATTTCATCGGGTGATGCTCAGAGGGGCGAAGAAGTGGGATTGAAACTAGTGAAATGAATCACATAGCGTCATTCATCACTTCCAGGGCTTGCACTTGGTAACCAAGACTTCCCAGGAGGTCACTGTCAAGTGTGCTTAATTATGGAGTTTTCTCCAGAATCAAGAACACTCAGCTTGCTACCCCATTTGCAAAACCTTATCAAATAATGTTCCTCATGAACCATTCAAGTAGAGCTCCCTTCACTCTTTGTATTTAAGTATTGAGCGGTTTTCGTAGTTTTTATATTAGATATCTTTTTTTTGGATTGAACTGCATTAAGTAAGTCATTCATCTATGACAATTTCCATGAGAGCTAGTTGTAACTAACTAATTTCTCATGATTTTTGAATAGTCCTCTTAGCATTTATTTCATCAAGTTATGCTCATACGAGTGAAGAAGTGGGATTGAAACTAGTGAAATGAATCACATAGCGTCAATCATCACTTCTAGGGCTTGCACCCGGTAACCAAGACTTCCTCGGAGGTCAACCATCCCAGATCACCTCTGACTCAAACACGCTTAACTATGGAGTTTTAACTACAATCAAGCCCACTTAGCTTGCTACCCCATTTTCAAAACCTTAACAAGTATCGTGTGTCATGAACCATTCAAGTAGAGCTCTCTTCACTCTTTGTATTTAAGTATTGAGGGTTTTCATAGTGCATTATATTAGATATCATATTTTTGGAATCATTGTGTTAAGTAAGTCATTCATATATGATCATTTCCATAAGAGGTAGTCTTAACTGATTAATTTCTCATGATTTTTGAATAGTCCACTTAGCACTCATTGCATCAGGTTATGCTCACAGGGGTGAAGAAGTGGAATTGAAACTAGTGAAATGAATCACATAGCGTCAATCATCACTTCTGGGGCTTGCACCTGGTAACCAGGTCTTCCCGGGAGGTCACCCATAACTAGTGAAATCACACAGTAACTTCTGGGGCTTGCACCCAGTAACCCGGACTTCCCAAGAGGTTACCCATCCTAGGCCGCCTTTGGTTCAAGCGCGCTTAACTGTAGAATTTTCCCCACAATCAAGCCTACTTAGTTTGCTACTCCATTTTCAAAACCTTAGCAAGTATTGTGTCTCGTGAACCATTCAAGTAGAGCTCCCTTCACTTTTTGTATTTAAGTATTGAGGGGTTTTCACAATGCATTATATTAAATATCATTTTTTGGGATTCAATTGCGTTAAGTAAGTCATTCATCTATGGCCACTTCCATGAAAGGTAGTTGTAATTGAATAATTTCTCATGATATTTGAATAGTACACTTAGCACTCATTACATTGGGCGATGCTCATAGGTGTGAAGAAGTGGGATTGAAACTAGTGAAATGAATCACATAGCATCAATCATCAATTTTGGGGCTTGCACCCAATAACCAAGACTTACTGGGAGGTCACCCATCCTAGATCACCTTTGCTTGAAGCATGCTTAACTGTGGATTTTTCCCCGCAATCAAGCCCACTTAGCTTACTACCCCATTTGCAAAATCTTAGCAAGTATTGTGCCTCATGAACCTTTCAAGTAGAGTCCCTTTGCTTTTTGTATTTAAGTATTGATGGGTTTTCATAGTGCATTATAGTAGATATCATTTTTTGGGATTCAACTGCATGAAGTAATTCATTCATCTATGACCATTTCCAAGAGAGGTAGTCGTAACTGACTAATTTCTCATGATTTTTGAATAATCTACTTAGAACTAATTGCATTGGGTGATGCTCACAGGTGTGACGAAGTAGGATTGAAACTAGTGAAATGAATCACATAGCATGAATCATCACTTCTAGGACTTGCACCCGGTTATATTAATATTGTTATTCATATTTTTATTTTTCAATTTTAGTATTATTAATTAATAACATTAATAATGATATTATTATTGATATTTTCATGTTTTTAATATTAAATTCATTGTTATCAATAACATTATGTTAGTAACATTACTATTAACATTAATATATGTTATTATTAATATTTTTATTAATATCAATGTGTAATATTATATTTTTCATCTTAATGTTATTAATAATAATATTAAAATAAATATTAATATTATTATTTATCAACATTATTTATTATTAATATTATATGTCTTTAGCAACATACTATTAGTAATATTATTATATTATAATTTAAAATTTAAAATAATTATTAATTTTAATCTTGAAACAATAAAATATGAAAAATAAAGTGAGCGTTCAAAAACAATGCATTTAAATGAACCTATGTAAGTTTAAGTGACAAACTAACCAAAAATCTAGGCCTACAAGCCCTATTTTAGTGTTAAAAATCATATATTAACAATAATAATCATACAAACATGCTAATTGCATTTAAATGGATCATGAAACCCTAGTTTTTATTTTGGCAAGGCATTGCAATATCCCTCCAAATTTACACAGAAAAAAGATATTAAACAAGATTTACTCGATAATTTTTTTGTAATCATATAGAGTAATCATTCATGTACAATGGCTAGCTGAAACCCTTAAATTACAAAACATCTCCTCACATGGAAAAACATAAAGTGCATTTCCCAATTCTGTATTAATTATTATTTGATGATAACAATCTTAATGTTTCCAGCTTGAGTATACTAGTTTCTCCACGCTAGGTTTCCACTGTTGTGTAACTCTTATACATGTTAGCAACATGTTTTATTTCTTGTATTTGTCTTCATTAAAGTCTTAGCTTAATGTCCATTTTAATGAAATACTTTGATAGGTTAAACTTATTTTTCATTTATTTTATATACTTAAGACTAAGAACCTCACTATATTTTTACCTTTGCTTTTCATGTCCTCTTAAAAGGCTTATCACAATTTCTTTATAAAGTATGTATTTATATTTATTCCAAAAACTATAGAGGTCAACCTCATATTTAAAGTTTGACAGTAATTCATATGTATAAATATGTAACAACCCATTGTTTATTTCTTATGTAAATAAATAAAATAATAATCAAGGTCATGGGAATGTATTACAAGTTGAATGTTGGGGAAAACATAGTGATGGGTATCACTGGTGATTAATAAATGGCTATGGAAATTACAAAGGAATTGGAAAAGGCAAAGTGACATCAATTGGAATTTATTTATGAAAATAAAAGAAAATAGGAGAAAAGGGAGATGAAAGGTCCTAGATTTGCATGAAGAGGAAATTGAAGGAAAAATGAAGGAAAATAAAGAAAATAGAGGCTTCAATTATAAAAAGGCTTATGAGGATCAATTCACAACTTTTTTCAGTTGGGATTTTCATTTTTTTAAATTTTTTTTTTCAGTTTAGGTTTTGATAGGCCTAGGCTGGAGCTCTCTCTCTAGTCTCTAATTCTCTCATACACTTGCACACTTAGAGAAATATTGGAGCATGCTTGGAGCACTCTATGTTTCATTGGATTTGGAGAAAGAAGGAAAAGGAAAGCAGGAAAGTGCAATAGAACATGTGGATCAGAATATACAACTGGATTTCATTGCAAGTAATAGGTTTCATGCATGATTTCCTTGTTGATTTATGGAAGCATGGTATATGCATGTGATTATCTAGCTATGTTCTATCATTTTCATGGAGTATTGTCTGGATTGACAGTGGTTTTAACCTTTCCTTACCATTTCCTGGATAACCGTGGTGTTATGGGTTTTTACACTTATTTTATGAATGGTGCCTAGGTTCCTTATGGTTGTGGGTTAAGTTACTAGCTCCTGGAGCTAGTTGTTGGGAAAAGCGCTCTGGAAGCCTTGGCACAACTTTGGTTGAGTTATTAGTCTTCGAACCAAGGTTGGGACAAACACTCTGGATCCCTTGGTGGGTTGAGTTACTATTCTGTGGACTCGGATTTAAGAAACACTGTGGAGCCCTGGAAGGATGTGGGTTGAGCTATTAATTCATGGATAGATGGTTGGAATAAATGCTCTAGAGCCCTTGGACAACTTGGGTAGAGACTAATTTGGTTGGTGCAGTGATGTTTGACCGTGAGGTGGAATCACTCATTGAGGGTTGAGGTGGTTTGGCCTCTAAAATCACTAGTTTGGTTTTTTTTGGTTTATTCCATGAGATCCTACATTCACACTTGGGTTATGGTACAGGGGTGACTGACTGAAACATAAATTTGGTTCAACCTAATCTATTGTCAGGTGGTACATGGGAGTCCCTGAATTGGTTGGATTTTTCATATGTTAATAAGAGTTCTTTTCCTATTTTATTCTATGAGTAGTTGTACTTGTTATTATGTGGATGTGATGGTTGTTCTATCACGGTTATTATTTTGGTTATATGTTGGTTATAAGCATGGTTCCATAACAGGTCCTCACTATGGCTCTTGATGTGTTTGATTAGTTGTTGAATGGTTAATTAATGCATGAGCTAACAAATTTTATTACGGTTATACGAGAGGGCTTAGACCTTATTTGTGAATCTGAGATAAGTTTTAGACCCCTATGTTCAGATATACGTTCATGACCTATAGATTACATGTTCACCATATGTTTGACGAAACGACTATCATGGTTAGGCCTAGTTAGGTCAAAAATTTGATCAAGTTTGTATGAATGGATTTTCCTGATGTTATTTATCATTTTGGAAAGTCTCACTAAGTTCTGGGTAGTGGTTTGGAAGCTAGCCTGAAATGGCAGCTCAAAATTTGGGACCATGCCCTTTGAACTAGAGAAATTGGGTTGAAACCACATGGATGCAGTGTCATGCATGCAATTTTAGACTTCCAAACACATGGATTCCTTTTTGTGGGTGTGATTATGGGCCCAAGGTAGAGAAAAATAGGTCCATATTAGGGATTGACCAACTTGGGTGGTTTTTTAGGCTCCAAGTGATATTTATCCCTTGTGGGATGTTGTGAGTTGTCATTTTGTTTTTAGTAATCATCCCCACTTCCTTAATTAGATATAGAAGGTTGATTCATGTAATAGTAACTCTTCATCTCATGTTTATCATGGTAGGCCGATAACTGGGTAAATGTGGGAGGGGAGGGGTTATATACTGATATTAGATCTCTTAGGTTCAAGCACTTGGACTAGATGGGTGGAATGTGTTTGTATTGCACATATGTTAGTTGTATATGTGTTCATTATGCATGCATTGTGATTTTCACGGTTGTAGTTGTGTCATCACATACATGTTGATGGTTGATGTTGAGATGATTGATATGTATATCTCATTATATATACATATGTTGTGCTAATCCGAATTGATTTTGTAGATGATATAGACTCCCCTAAAATCCACTGGGATATTTAGATTGTTTTTATATTTGGTTATCTGACGTGGTATGTTTTTTGAAAGTAGAGGATTAAACATCACAAGAAAAATGGTGGATTATAGTTCACATGATTCTCCCTTCAGATTAGATGAGTAGCATGGTGATGAGTACTCCAATGACATAACAGATACATTGAGAATTTTTAAAGTAGAGATTAGAAGTTGTAAGGTGGATAATGATAGGATCGTTCAATCACGGGAAAGACTTGTTAAAACACAAGAAAGGAAAGCGGAAGTTAATGCAGTTATCCTTCATAGATTTACAAATTTGCTGAGAAAGAGATCACTTAGGATTAGTCATGGACATGAGGAAATTAATAATGCAACATATGGCAACATGTCTCAATCTGGATATAGGTTTGACAGGGATGATACAGTAAAATATGGTAGGTTCTTAGATACACCCGATAGGAGGGGAAATGACCATGGGATCTGTTCTAATTTTGGTTCGGAGAGACAACATTGTCATCACTATCGCCATTTGTATACTAGGAGTGAGAAGTAGTAATTTCCAAAGGAATTGAAGAAAAAAGACCCTCCTACTTTTGATGGATAAATGAATAAGTCACAAGATGAAAATATTCGTTGCTTGGCATGAATATGTTTTTCAGATTGCATGATTATTCTGAAAATAATAAAGACAAAATAACTACTTTTAGTCTTAAAGGAAAAGTAGACATTTAGTGTGAAGATGTAAATAATGTTAGAGACGTTCAAGAAGAGGAGCTGAATTGGAGTGAGTTTCAAGATACTTTTCAGGAAAAAGTGTCTATCTGAAAGCTACTATGATAAGATGGTAAAGGATTTCTATGAGTTAAATATGGGATTTATGACCGATGAGGAGTATAGTAGAATATTCTTGGAGTTGTTGAGATATGTACCTTATCTTAAGGAGAAGAAATAAAATATTATGAGATTCATTAGTGGGTTTCTGGTATCATTCAAAGACATTATTGAGTTTTATGAGCCTATATCACTAGACGAGGGCCATCAAAAATTTGAATCGTGATTATGATAAATTGAAGTGAAATACCGATTATAAGCAGGATTGGAAAGGTAAGGATAAGAATAAAGGAAAGTGGGATAAGAAGAGGGGAAAACCATAGGATACATATGACAAGGGGAATGCATTGCACAAGAAATTATATGCAATTGATAGAAGACATGGATTTCAATCTGAGGGGTAAAACAAGGGTGATGGCGGGAAGAGTTTAAAGTGTTGGAATTGTGGCAAGGATCATTGCAGGAGAGATTGTGCACAACATCAGGGTGGAAGACCAAAAATATGCAATGCTCAGGAGGCACAGACAGTTGGGGATGTTGGACAGAGTATTCCTCAAATTTACATAGCATTAGATAATAGGTAGGTTGATCATCATGCATCTATTATCGAGATGGAAGGTAAGCTTTGTTATCAAGTTGTTTCTATTTTAATTAACACTGGATCTAACTATGGTTATACCAGTCCTGACTTGGAGTATAATTGTTCTTTGAATAAATAAGTGCATGCAAAGTCTTGGTTAGTGCGGTTGGAAATAGGTATTAAGAAAAGAGTTCATAATTGGGTAAGATCTTGTTAATTTGAGTTGAATGGTATGTCTAAAGCAACATCTAAATGTGCTTCCGTTGGTATCATACAATATGCTATTGGGTATGGATTGGTTGTACATTCATAGGATTAAGGTGTATTTTTATGATAAATCTATTGAATTATTGGATGATGATGGACAGAAGAGAATCTTGCAAGGTAATAAGAATCCTACATCAGTAGGAATGGTTACAACTATTTAGGAAAAGCACAGTAGCAGGAAAGGATGTGTGTTGTTTGAAATTCACATTTCTAGTGATAAAGGTAAGGATGTTTAGGATGCAGAGTTCTTGAAGGGGTATTCAGTTTTGTAGTAGTTTCAAGATGTATTCCCAGAGAAGTGGAATTTTTTATTGAGTTGATGCTGAGAGTAGCACCAACATCGAAGGAACCATATAGGATGAGCACTCCAAAGTTGGTGGAATTGAAGCTCTAGTTGAAGGAAATTCTTGACAAGGGATACATTAGCCCACGTGTGTCGCCTTGGGGTGCACCATAATTGTTTATGAATAAGAAGGATGTTACTCTCAGGTTGTGTATTGATTACAGAAAATTGAACAATGTGACGATTAAGAACAAGTACCCTTTTCCCCAGATTGATGACTTTTTTGATCAGTTGAAGGGAGAAGCAGTTTTCTCGAAGAATGACTTGATATTAGGGTGTCATCAGGTACGCATGAAATAATAAAATATTTCCAATACTTCTTTCTAGACCAGGTATGGGCATTATGAGTTTGTTGTGGTTCCTTTTGGTTTGACTAATGCTCCAACTACTTTCACATGGTTGATGAATAGTGAGTTGCATCCTAATCTGGAAAATTTCGTGATAGTATTCATTGATGAAATATTGATATATTATAAGAATGAGAAAAAGCATGTGGAACATCTAGCTACAATGTTGAAATTACTAAGAGAGAATTGTTTTATACCAAACTTATTAAATGTAGTTTATTTCAGACCGAATTTTATTACTCGGGAAATGTCATTTCCAAGGAAGGCGTAACAATGGATCTGGAAAATATCAGAGCTATCATGGTATGGGTAAATCCTAGGAATATGGATGATATCAAATCATTCATGGGGTTAGCAGGTTATTTCAAGTGGTTCATCATGAACTTCTCATGGATTTCCTATCCTATTACATCGTTGCAGAAGAAAGGGAAGAAATTTTAATTGGCAGAAGAATGTGCAACTAGTTTTGAGAAATTGAATTCTAGTTGCTTACAAATGCTCTAGTCTTAAAGATTGAAAATCCAGATAAAGAGTTTTTGGTGTGTACATATTATTTAAAGAGAGGAATTGGTGGATTTATAATGCAGGAAGGACAAGTATTATGCTATGTGTTATCACTCCATCGGATCTCCGAGGCTAAGAAGAGACCAACAAAGGTAACCACAAACCAATATTTTTCCAAGTAGATAGCCCTACTAGGCAGGAGAGGGCTCTCTCCATGGATCTCAGCCAATATGATTGGATCAATGAGATATTAGGCTAGGTATAGTAGCACAGGGGTTTGATTGATTGACTTTTGAGGTGTTGGATGGTGAATAGGTCAAGGAAGGAACTAGGTTTGGGAAAACAAGGATCAAAATTGAAGGGATATGATGGAGCAAGGTAGGTAAGTAGTTCAACATAAAAGGATATCTTGATGGAGTGGTCTAGTCTGCTAGGTTTTTAGAAAATAGCATAAGAGATATGAATTCTTTTCTACTAAGAAGAAGATGAAACAAACTATAACTATTCCCCCAAAATAGAGCATAAGCTTAATGAATTTTGTCTTTCTAACTTAGGAAACAATTACATTCAGAAATGGAATGAACATGAAATAACAATACATTCACATATTTTTAAAACATAAGAAGAAACAATGTTAAATCACTTTACCACAATAATTCCATCAAAATAGCTGCAACTTAGTTTGTTATTACTTGACAAATGTTTTTTTACAATAATGTTCAGTGATCAATCCAACAACATCCAACCATTGCAATGTCAGAAGGAATGAAAGATATAGGATGAAAACTACTTTTCCCACTCTTAGGGTTCGAATCCATGACTTGTGGATCTGATCCCCAAAGTGCTCAACTGGAAACCCAAAGACTAGGGAGGTCAACAAACTCATCCCTAACTTTGGTGAAACTAATTAATTTATCCAAAAATACACTTTTATCCAATGTATCTACCTCTAGTAACCTTTAGGAACATAATTACATTTACATTCATCAATTACATCAGTAAAAAGGAATTAAATCCATTGACCAACTGAGAAAAAGTAAAAATCTGGAAAATATCAGTGAACTGGCAAAAGCACTGCGCCTGAAGCAAAAGCACAGTGCCAACTTCAAGGTGAGTTTTGGAGGCCTTCCTGAAGTCCAAATTGGGCTCATGATAACTCATTGGAAAGCTGCTCCTATCTAGTTTCCAAAAATTCTTTTATATTCTGAAAATGATGAAGTTAACGCCCTAAAAATTCAAATCTCCCAATAATGGTCAAAAGCACAGTGCCTAATTGAAAAATGAGGTAGAAAGGTGTTTTTTTGATGTTTTTGGCCATTTCTCCCTGTCAAAATGTCAAAATTTGGTGTGCCAATAGTCAAAAATTTATGTATAAGGCCTTATGAATCTAATGGTGGTGGAAATTTTTAATTTAGAGGCTCCTAGAAAAAGTGTAACGCCATATGCGTTGCGCGTTTGACAGGTGGACTGTGCTGAAAAGCTGTCAAAATGCCAAAAATTGTAAAAACTTATCCAAAAACCTTCAAAATTGGTATAGAGAGTGCTGATGATGTGTCTCAAGCAATCAGGGAGGCATAAGAAAGGATCTCAAATTTATCCTCCTCCTTTTTCTTGATTAGGGTTTGCTTATATTTTTCCTTCAATTGTTTGAGTTTGATGTTGCAGATCTTGTTTCTAGTGATGTACCTATTGGAAATGTGTCTGAGCATATCATTGTATTTATTTTCCTTGTGGAGGAGCTTCTCAAGGTGAAGGTTAACTCTGTCTAGCCATACCTCTCTCTCATCTTCTACTTCCTTTGCAATTCTTTCCTCAAAACTAAGTTTCTCTCCCTCATGTTTTTCCTACTCTAGAGCTCTCTTAAGACCTCTTGTTTTTTGTCTCAACTTGATGGTTTTAGTATCATCATGTTCATAGTAGGTGCCATCATTGCCTTACCCTTGATTTCTTGACATTTTTCCTTTAGAAACTCCAACTCCATGAGTACTTGCTTATCTTTCAGCTGCTTGTTCTCTTTTTCTAGGAATGATATTTTAGATATTATACAAAGAATATGTATATCAATGGATTTAAACCGATCATGCGATATAATAAAGAAATATAATTAATCCTTCTACAAATAAATTCTGCAGAAATTAAACACGATCGCACAATCACAAAAATTAAAGAAGGAAGAAAATCTAACCACAACACAGATATTTTCCTGGGGAAATCTTACTTCTCAAAACCCCTCTATCATATATTGTATATTCCACAAGGAATCATGAAACAACTACAATGCACTATTCTCACAATAGTCTCCTCGACTCTACCTATCGTCTCACACTGATCCAGACAAAATCGGGCCAACACTTAGCCAATTCTCAACCTGTCTTCAACCTGCCTTGCTCACACAATTCCCGATGAATGCAATCACTATTCTTTAGTAATTTCAACCTTCCTCAACTACAGTAAGTATCATGGGCATCCTATGGTACTTTAACTGCATCTGGGCAGCATGCTAATATCAAAACTGAGAGTTAACTTCCCTTTAACCTTTGCCTCAACTGGGTCTCCAATGGAACTGGCATGGATGCATCTATTAACAGTAAATCATCAGTTGCATGGTAGATCACTAATTTTGAATTAAATTTGATTTAATTCACTTGATCTCTCATTAGTGTAGCAAATAGTTACAACAATTCCAACTAAATTTAACTCACCTAACCGAGTTAAATGATCACTCATGCATTTAAATAATGCACTAATTGAAAATTTAACTCTAAAACACATGGAATCACTCTGCATGCCTCACCAGGCACCTTGAACTCGAAATTCATGAGCTAACTAAGTATATCACACTCAGTTAGATATTACAAGTGTTTATTAGATAATATTAAAAATTATTTTCCAATTGAATTAAGGGATAATTAAATTTGACACATATCCAATTTATTAAATAAATTTAATTTCACACAAATGTATCGCTACGACCCATCACTACATGACCTGTGGTCCCACACTAGTGTAGGTTTTATCATGTTGTTTCTGGATGCCACTTTCACAGTTTCTTGTTGCAAATTTCAACGCTCCCTCTCAACAAGAAAGGAATCAATCTTTCCCGATCTGGTACCTTGGAATGTCCTTTCATGTGCACATGCATCTCTTGCATGCTACATGCAACTCTTTCATGCAACACTTCTCTAGTGTTTTTCGCACATGCAACTCTTGCATGCAACACTTCTCTATTGTTTCTCACACATACAACTTTTGCATGCAACACTTCTGAAACTGAATAGCCTCCAAACAACTTAATCATTATAATGCATCTATCATCAGAGTCTTCTGACTACTGCTAGCTACTGCACATGTCTACTGGACTCCCTACATTGCTGACATCTGCATCCATGCACTCTACACTGCTGCCAATTATGATCTGCGCTCCAATATCTGACACCTGTCACTCTGATTTATGTCTTCCTGACATCTAACTGCATCAATCTAACTAATCCTTCCAAATATTGTTATACTCTGGGCTCCTCGTAGCCAGGTTCGATCCATGAGACACACCATCTCAATGAGTCCTGCCCAAATTTCTTCTTGGGATTAATATTGCACATCGCTCTACATCACACCTTGAGGTATAGATGCATGTACTCCTTCTGCCCTTCTGGCTCAAAATTTTCCCCTCTTGTAGGTCTCTGGTTGAGTGATATATATATATGGATTCACTCTGATCATGCGATCTACTAAAGCAAGATACTAAATCCTTCTACAAATTAATTCTGTGGAAATTAAACACAATTGCACAATCACAACAAGTAGAGAAAGAAGCAAATCAAACCACAACACAAATATTTTCCCAGGGAAAGATTACTGCTCAAAACCCCTCTATCATATATTTTATATTCCACAATGAATCATGAAACAATTACAGTGCACTCTTCTCACAAGAGTCTCCTGCACTCTTCCTATTGTCTCACACTGATCTAGACAAAATCGGGCCAACACTTAGCCAATTCTCAGCCTGTCTTCAACTTGCCTTGCTCATGCAATTCCTGATGAATGAAATCCATATTCTATAGGAATTTCAACCTTTCTCAACTAAACTAAGTATCATGGGAATCCTGTGGTGTTATAACTACATTTGGGTAGCATGCTAATATCACAACTGATATTTAACTTCCCTTTAACCTTTGTTTCAGTTGGGTCTCCACTAGATCTGACATGCATACAACTATTAATAGTAAATCATTAGTTGCATGGAAGATCACTGATTGTGAATTAAATATTATTTAATTCACTCGATCTCTCACTAGTGCAACAAACAGTTACAACTAGTCCAACTGACTTTAACTCACCTATTAACTTATTTAACTAATTACTCATGCATTAAACTAATGCACTAATTGCAACTTGAACTCTAAAACACATAGAATAACTCTGCATGCCTCACCAAACACACTCAACTCGAAATTCATGAGCTAATTGAGTCCATCACACTCAGTTAACTATTACAAGTGTTTATGAGATAATATTACAATTTATTGGCTAATTTAATTAAGAGATAATTTAATTTTACACATATCCAATTATTTAAGTAAATTGAATTTCACACTAATGTATCGCTAGGACCCATCACTACATGACCTGTGGTCCCACACTAGTGTAGGTGCTATCACGTTGTTTATGGGTGTCAATTTCACTATTTCTTGTTGAAAACTTCAAGAGATATGAAAAATTAGGCTCTTGCCATGTTTTCCTGCAATTCTTTGATCATGGCATCCTTCTCTTTGATGATCAAATTTGAAGCCTCATGATCATATTGGTCATCAAAGTCCATTAACTCAAAGTCTCTTTCTTCATCATGAAAATTTTCCTCTTCATGGATATCTGTCTCTTCCTGTTGCTCATCCTGATGTACCTTCTTTGTTGATGAAGAAGGCAAGGCCCCTTCCACAATCTTTGGAGCAAACACTTTCCTAGGTCCCTTCTGGTAGGTTTTGAAATTTTTGGTTTCTTGGACATATTTGGCCTCTTTCACTGTAGCCCTGCTAGATGGCCCTGTTTGTCTTTGAGACACTGATGCTAGTGGTGGAACTAGTCTAGCTCGCTAAGGTGGTGGAGTATTGAAGACATCATTCTCAACGAATGTATCCCATGAAATGTTTAGTTGATTGAGGTGATGAAGGAAAATTATTTTGATTAGAGAGTGATGAAAGAGGTTGTTCATCTGATGTTCATACTCTCTGTTATGTACTATGTATGGAATTTTCTCAATACTCCTGTACAAATAGTGAAGAATGTTGAGCATATTTCACCCTAGTGAAATGCATGAGCATTTTAATGTGATAGGCATATATTCTAGAGAATCTGCCCTGACAAGTGAAATATTTCATGATGATCTTCATCATGGGAGCAAATATATCAAGTAGGTGACAAAAAGAAAAGACTTTATTTCTATCATTTTTGTACCTTGGCTTGAGAAATTTTCATAATGCTAGGAATCTACATCTTTGGCCTTAAACCATTTTTCGCCCACATTGGGTATCCCTGTGGCTGCAACAATAATATTTGTGAAGATGGTGAAGGTTACTCCTGCAATGGTCACTTGGTTGTATTTGAGGTTAGAGATGAAAAATCTGGACAAACCAGGGTGATGTTGTACTCTTTGTACCATTTCATAGAAATAAAAACAACCCACATGTTTGAAGCAATTGATAGTCATGGGTGAGGCCAACAATTTTCTAGTGTTGAATGGCTCAAGCCTCAAAATCATCCCTCCTTTGTGATGTCTCCTCTCCTCTTATATGCTCATATCCTCCTCCATAATATCTCTTTCCTCCTCGATAATATTTTTCTTGTTTTGAAACCCGAGGGAAGGGGAAGGGAAAGGGGGGTAGGATAGTAGGTTTAGGGAGTTGGGATTAGTGTAGGAAAATTTAGGGAATTGGGGAAGGGAGTTAGGGAGATTAGGGAAGTGGTGGGGGATAGAAACACTTAGGGAGATAGGGTAGGGAATTTTATTACAGGGATATGGTGGGATTGCCTAGGAAAATGCAGTCTAGGATTAGGCTTTTAGGAAATGGGGCTTTGGAATGAGAGATAAGGTGATGTAGGGATAGGGGGAGTGATTCTAGAGTGTGGAAAGGGAAAATAGGGTCTAGGGGAAACAATATTGGGTTGCAATGGTGAAATATAGGGTTTCTTGGCTCAGAAATTGAAATAGTGAGTGAGGGAATTTTTCACCATAAATTCACAATCATAAACTGAAAGGAGGGCTTTGAGAGGTGTAACCTACTAGAAATTGACTAAAGAAACCCTTGCTTGATGGCTTGACCACTTGCAATGAAGGTTTGAAGCTGTGGGAGAAAGCTATCAAAAGCGAAGCGCCTTAAGCAGGAGTGCAACGCCTCCCAGGTAAAAGCATAGCACCTTAAGTAGGAGTGAAACGCCTTCTCCGTCAAAAGTGCAACACCTCAAATAAGGGTGCAAATCCTTCAAAAAAATTCAACTTTCTCACTCTAAATTCGATTTTTTACTTGGGATTTTGAGAGCTCAATGCATGAGGATGCAAATGAGTGTCTTTTTGGTCTTTGATGGCCCTTTATACTTAATGAAATTTCATAAATTGGCTTCGGGACCCACATTTCTTTTTGAATTCAACTTTGACCTTGCACTTTACCTTTTGAACCTGATCTTTGGATTTGATCTTTTTATGGATTTTGAACACTATGGATTTTAGAACATTTGACTTATTTGGTTGATTGGAACCTTGAGTATGCAGCTATCTTGGAACCATGAAAATTTACTACATTTTAAGAAACATAAAAATTACATATTGAATTGGAATTTAATTTACAAATCAAACTTTCAAAATAAAATGTATTTATTGTCACTCTTTTACTTCTAGTATTTTATGCATACAAATGGTGATTTGATGGACCATGAAAACCCTAAGACCTAATGGAGACTCTGATTGAATGATCTTCATGATTAAAAGACTGAAATGATGATGATAACTCATGACTAATGTAGACTCAACAAAGTGATGAAATGAGCCAACAAGTAATGAAATTTTGGAAAAGAGTGAGGTTTGACCTAAATCTGTACCAAGTGACCAAATTTTTGCATGATGACCTAATGGAATGACACAAATTTTAGAATGGGACCCTTAACATGATATGAATGATTTTATTTGATCATTGGTGGAAGGATGAAAATACTGACACTAACGCTATGAGTCAAGGAAATTTAATGAGCACAAGAAGAACTATGTGGCACATGATATTGAGTTGGTAGCGATTGTTATCACTCTCCCCAACTTCCTAAGGCTGACAGTAGGATGGAGAAAGGTAATGACAGACCAACTTTAGGCCAGGTAGTTATCCCTACCCAGACTAGAGAGAGCTCTCTCTATGTCACTTTAAACACTCAAATGAATGGCTGAGTATAATAAGATTTTAGGCTAGATATGTAAGCTTAAATTAGTAAAAATTTGTTTGATATTTTCAATTCTGGATAGGAAAGTCAGTGAAAGGACTATAAATGAGATTTTCAGGTCTGAACTTTGAGGTTAACCTGCAGAGAGTATGTGAGGCAAGGTAGGTAGTTTGGAAACATATTAATCAATAATTTGAGTATAGGATGAAGATAGAGTAGGGTTTGATTGAGTACTGAAAGTGAGTCCATTCAATTAAGAAGAAAATGAACATAATATGGAAAATCTTGCACAAAAAGAGCATGCATAACATGAATTTTGATTTAAAAATCACAAGATAGACCTGTATGAAGAAATACGCATGAACTTGAGCATAAGATAATAAGAATATATGAGAAACACATATGTTAAAAATCATACCACTAGCATCTCACAATATTCCCTGCAAATTGTCTTTGATTTCATTCCACAAAATGGTTACAAGAGCTCCACAACAAAATATGAGACTATCCAACCCCAACAATGACAAAAGACAGTCTACTTATAGAAAATATAGACCATGAAACCTCACCGGGTCGAAATTCCATCCAAAATGGGTCATAAATGCAAAATATGAGTCATTTCCTAGTTTCTATGGAGGTTACAAACCATTCCCTAAAATTTAGCTACAAACTAAGAGTGTTTATCCCTTACATTAATTACACATTACATCATAAAAGGAAGAAAAAACAAACCTAATAACTCTAATGAAAACTCATAGCCTCGAATTTGTGGTCATTTCTGAGCTTGAAAGTTGTACTGATGGAATTCAATGTTGATGTGTGACAATTCTGACTGAATAATTTAAAAAAAAACTGCAAAAGTGTAACAGAACTTTGGAGGCACTTTGAGAAGTCTAAATTCACTTTTGAAAAAATCGACAACTATCCTTGTGTGTCTAGTTTCCAGAAAATATTTAATTTTCCAAAATGCACCATGGGAAGGCCTTCGAAAATCCATTTTCCTAGGGCCACTCAAAAGTGTAACAGAGGGTCCAAAAAGGAGGCAAAAACATGAAAAATAGGTGGCTTTTTAGATTTTTCTCCCAAATTGCATCTTGTCATGCTAGGAGGGTTACTAATCTATAATGTACTAATAAAAATAGATCCATCCATGTAAATAAATAACCATTTCGCTGCCTCCAAATAAAAAATTCGTAATTGTTTGTTACTGTTATGCTGCAATGAGAAATTTCCAGAATTCTACCAAAAATCATGAAAAATACCAAAATTACTCCAAAGCCTTCAAAATTGGTTCTTTGACCCCTGAAAGTGATAGACTATACAGATAATGAAGCCTTAGCTAATAAATCCAAGTTTTCCTTCTCCTTGAGCTTCATTTGTGCCTCTTTAAGCCTCTTTTTGACTTGTTTCAGCATTACTTGAGAAATGGTAACCCTGGTTCTTTATTGACTTTTCATGTTCCTTTGCAGCATGTTATCCCTTTTAGCCTTCTTTAATAACTTCTCCTGGTGTTCATTAACTCCTTGTTAGGTCAATTTACTGTTGTAAACTAATGCAAGTATTTTTTGCCAATCCGGGTTAGTGAAACTTAGAAGCATCCCCAAAGTATATGGGGTTCATTTATGATCAATTCATAAGATGGTTTATTGATGATTAGGGAAATGCATATTACAAATATAAATCTAAGTTAATTAAATTCTAAACAATAGATCAAGATACATGAAATAATAATTGAAGAGGTTCTTCACTAAAAGAGGTATTGGTTGTCCTTCATCATTCATTTCATTTATCATTAATGCTTTTGTGAAAACATGAATTCAGAAAACCAGGAAAATATGAATCTTAGTTTTGAGCTCTTAATCAGATAGAAGAAGTATTTAACTTAAATACTGGTTTGTCTCTTCATAGGCAGAAAGAAACAAGATTAAGATCCTTTAGCAATCAAAGCATGTAAAGGCATGTAAAGATGAATTCTAACAAAAAATCTCGAGTCAGTAGAAAGAGTGCTTAACTTAAACACTTTTTTTTCCTTTCATATGCAGTTTAAGAATGATCATTAGATTCACCAATACTTAAAAATCAAACATAAGAAAACTAATTCAGAAGTTGCAGCTACGATGAATTCTAACTGAAAATCTCGAGTTGATAGAAAGAGTTCTTAACTTAAACACTTGTTTTCCCTTTCATATGAAGTTTAAGATTGATCATTACATTCATCAATAAATAAATCAAACATAAGCAAACTAATTCAGAAATTACAGCTACGAAATAAACTAAGAAGTGCACTTAGCTCGGTGTGGGGGCCCTCCACCCTTGCCTCCCACACTGAAGGTAAACCTAGCTACTTAAGACTTCAATAAATAAACCTGCATGTAACATCATAAAAATATTATAGAACAGATCTTCAATTATGTCTCCAAGTCTCAGAAATAATAATAATAATTCATACAAGTTCCAATGTCAAAGCCTTCAAAGTGTGAGGCTTAAATAGATAAAATATCTAACAAACTCATCCAAAATAACTCAAGTAATCATAACTATCCTTATCCTATCATATCAGGTTGAATTCATCTATCATATCCATCATAGTCTGGAAAATCCCACAAAATAAGAGTTTTGACCTAGTTTCTAGGGATCCTCCATAAAGACTGCTCCTGTTTGACCGCCTTTGACTGGGCCTATTAAAGCTCAATATGATTGTGCCAACATATGTACTCTTACTCTTAGTTCCTGATATTTCTAGAAACATATCCAACTCGATCCCAAGTGTTCTGCACATACGCAAACCATAACGCTATTACGGGAATTTCTATTGTTGTCCAAAAATGCACTTAAATTCCGTTTTTTACAAAAACATCTAATAATTGAAAATCATATATTAAATACATGTATATGCATATTTGGGTCAATGTACGGTGAATATGATGGTAAATAGATGGATAATGTGGAAAAATAAAGTGTATTTCCTAAACAAAAAGAGATCAAAAACAAGGGCCAACATCTCCCCCAAATTGATGATCAAGCATGTCCTCATGCTTGTTGTTTCCTCTTTGACCTTCGAAGCCCTGATGTTGATCCCATCCCTGATCCTGAAACCTCATTCTGTGTTGTGTGCAAAAGAGAATCCATGTCTGTGCCCTGCTCTTCCTTATAGATGGAAGTTTTCACCTTTTGTTTCTCATACTTAGCTTTCTAGGAGTTTTTCTCCTGAAGCCACTTGAATGCTTGTGTGTAGAGAAGATTATTTTTGTTTTTCAACTTCCCCATTTCCTCAATGGTCTTCTCATTCTCCTTAACCAATTTCTCATTGGTTAGTTTATAATTTTCATTCTCCACCTTCAAGTGTCTTTCCATGATTTTTCTTATTTCTAAGCTATCAGTCAACTCTTTAACTCTGGAATGATTTTGATCTTCCCCCTTTGAATCTCTAGAAACTAAAGCAACTTCTACTTCATTGTTTTCAAAGTAGGAATATTTATCTAAAGGATCCTCATACATTTTTTGTTGCAATCTTTCGAGGATTTCATTGGCTTGTTTTGTTATAGGAGAAGTTTCCATGATTTGTATTTCCGGTTCTGTTGAATGTTTCTTCTCTGCCTCCTCGAAATAGTCAGGAATGATGTTTCTTTTTCTAACACAATTTCCCCCTATTGTTTCTTTGATCTTGTTTTGGGATAGAGAGATGTATGCACAATGTTCCTTGTTTCTTCTATGGATTTAAGTTTGTTTTTCACAACTTGTTCTCCAAACCCATTTTCAAATAAAAAATCCTCCCAATCCATCCTTTTGACTTTTAACTGATAATCTACAAGAATTTTGATGAGTCCATGGTGAATAAATTGAGCTTCTTTTGGTTTAGCTTCTGATTTTATGTTTTCAATCATTTTCATCAAGTTTTTGTAGAAGAAATAGGTCAGATTTATCCTTATATCTCCCTTGATGTGTTGTAGTAACTTGACATGGTAAATATGTACTACACTAAATCTAGTATCACAAGTGAAGAATTTCTGAACTATCAATACCAATTCTTCCCATGGTTCATTGAACCATTCCTTTGGAATACCTTTTGATCTATCAAAGGAACCTTTCCTATTTTTATCTAGGAAAAATGGCCAACCCTTATCTCTAAAAAGTAAGCCTTTGTGATATAATTCTCATGAAGATGGAAAATATAATGCTTCAAAGATATACTGAGGAGTCAAAGGGATATGTATGTTTCCCACCATGGTTTCATTCTATCTGAAGTTATTTATAAATTCTTTTGTGACCTTCTCATTATGACCTTTGGATTTTTTAGAAAACATATCAACCTCGACTGATAAAGTTTTTCCACTGTTTCTCTACTCCAGTGTTCTATTTGAAAGTCTTTAGGTTCTGATTTTGAGGCCATTTGTTTTGAAAACCATTTTATATGACCATCTCTTGTCATTAACTTCATTTTGAAAATAAAAAGTTTAAGCACTGAATGTAACCATGGTAGTAGGCTTACCTTTCTGCTTCACTGCCTTTGTTAATCAACCAATCCTCTGTTTTTTTTCTCTTTTGAAGAACATGATCTTACTGTAAATAAACAAAATAATTTTATAGAAAAGGTTTCAAGAAAACATAAATTTATGTTTCTAATACTATACCTTCTATTTAATTCCCTGTTTCCCTTTAAAAGCAATCTTTGTTTTGCAAAATAATTGGACTGTGTAAAAAAAATTGATTTTTTTTTTAATACAATAGTACTTTTCACTCATCAATTTCATATAGAAATCCTTTCCAAAACATTGGATTCAGATCAATTTGTATTAAACAAAAAAAACATCAATCATTTCATCAAAAATTCATGATAGATTCACTATCTCACTTCATCCTTCCTCATACTCTGTCTCCTGTCAATTTAAACCTATCTAACTATCTTCCATTTTCTTCATAAAATTTGTTCTAAGTCTTTAGACTGAGTGCACTTTTAAAAACAAATCTATTACATAGTTGAGTTAATAATCAACCTTACTATGCAATTCGAATTGAAATTCCCACTCTCTGTTTTCTATTTGAAATGAAACACTGTATATGAGGATGTGTCGATATTACCTTTCTTATGAAACTACTCTTGTGATTCTCTCTAATCTTCGTGGTCTTCTTTCAGTTGAACTGAAGTTTTAACCCACAACAAATCCATTAAAATCTTCATTTATGAGCTTATTTAACAAAATATTTCATGATTGACTGATGGCAAAGTGGTTTTTGAAATGTGTCGACACGTTTTTGAATAGTTTTAATACAAAACTCATTGCATGACAGACTTGTAAATCAAATGAAATCGCTTCCTCTTATGACTTAGAGTTTGTTGACACAATCCCGAAATATTTTAAAAAATCAAATCTTCATTGATTTCTTACCTTCACTTCCAGAGAGTTATGCTTCTTGATGACTTGGCTAGACAATAGATTTTCCAGATTTTGGCCTTGAAAGCTTCCGTTCACTTCTTATCACTCTGTTTCTCCTTCCCACTATATTCTCTGCTTCTTCTTCTATGTTTTATATTTTTTTTTCTAGGCCTCCTCACAGTTTTTCTCTCTGCGTTTTCATTTTCACAGGGTTGTGGATATGAGGATGTGCTTTGGCTGCACACTCCTTTCCCTCACTGAGCCTCTCTAATGGAAATGATGGTGAAAACGATTAGCAATGAACATTTCTGAGGTTTGTTAATGGCTGAAATAGTCTTGACAGAGGCGGAATGGGTCTTAACAGTGACGGAGATGGCTTCATTTGTTTTACATAGTGATATGTAAACACATTTGAAAACATCTAACCATTCATCAACTCTTTTGACCAACCCATGCACGTCTTTTCTTCTTTGACTGTCATGTCGATGTACATTCGTCCTTCTATGCAACTTCTTCGCGTTTTATGTTAATGGCTATGTGCATTCCCATTACCCACATTAAATTCATGCATCATCATGCTAAATGTCTCCATAACTGACATTTTATCCATGCCTATGTGTGCCATCATCATTCATTATCATATGCTGTCTCTCCACTGCATGCATTCATTTTCATCATGACTTACCATATGCTATCATAGCCATGCACTTTGTATCATTCCTTAGGTTTGCATTGCATTAGTTCCATTACCTTAGTTCATTTCTTCATATGGTTGCACTCACTTTGTTTTGATTAAAAATATTTGTGCTATATTATGTACCTTTGCACAATACCATATATCTTTTGTAATTGCGCTATGTATATTTTGAACTTCGGTTTTTAGCTTTTGATTTTTAATTCGAAAAATTGACTAATGAAATAGTCAAATTTTTAAAATTAAATGTTTATGATAATGCTAACCTTTTTTTTTTGGTTTTGTAGGTCTTCCAAGAGTCTTCCATAGGTTCAATATTTTACCTTTTGTTCCTAATTCTCTTTGTTAGGAAATACATGGGGTATGATATGATTAGTTATATGGAATGTTTTGAATAATGGTATGGATATAGATGTAGATAGAATAGGGTTGATTAGAATAGTGATATGAAGAGGGTTATAAATAATGATAGAATATAGGTGAAAGTGTAGGGGATGTAAATGAAATGCAGGTAAAGATGCATAACTAGTATCAAATTAGATTTTCCAATTCTAGAATATTTTGAAAAAAATGAAAATTTAAGAGCGATTTTTTTACTCACTGTACAGATGTACTCCCTTTTTGACGTTTGATGATGATCGACATTATGTTTTTTTTTCTTTTATGACAGCTCTTGTAGACTTGGTAGAGACTTTATTTCTTCTTGCATCTGATTTGATTTAGAATAATTATTGTTCAAGTCCCTTTTGGCATAATTTCATAATGATTTCAGGTCCCTTTTTGGCGTAATTTTCACAATGATGTTCCATATTTGAAAATTTCTTTTGTCATAATGATTCAGGTCCCGTTCTGAGTAATTTTTCAACAATAATTCAGGACCCTTCTATAAATTTCGAATGATATACCAAGTTCCTTCACACCTTTATTTCACACCTTCCCCCAAACTAATGTTCTGACTTGTCCTCAAGTCTGCAAAATCTTGGAGGGTATATCTGCAAAAGTCTAAAGTAAAGTAAGATGAAAACAAAAATAGAATTCATGTTGGCCAACCAAGTTGGTTTTCCGATATGAATTCGAGTTTGTGTTGTGCCAGTTTCCTGGATTTTCACAACCAAACTCTTTTTATTATTATTTATTTATTTTTATTATTCTTCTACTGAAATTTTGGAAGGCATATTGCTATGCTATCCCAGTATTTCCAGATCTGAATCCATTGAATTTTTTCTCAGAAAATAATCTTTATTTATAGGATTATTGTAGATTTTAAGCCTATGTCCATTGACAACAAATGAAACAGATGCTTCATCAATTGTTTTTATCTTGACAACTCCATTATCGAAGATTTCTTCAATCTCATATGGCCCAAGCTAATGAGTCGTAATTTTTGCTTTGAAATCTTTGAATTTGGAGTTGAACAAGAGTGCCCAATCTCCTTTTTGAAACACTTTATTCTTTATAAATCGATAATTCCATTTGATATGTTGTTCTTGGACAAGAGAAGTATGTTCAACTGCTTGTTGTCGAATCTCATCCAGTTTGTTTAACTGCATAATCCTTTCTTGTTGTGCTTGCAACAATTCCATCCCTAATTCTGCTGCTAGCTTATATGTATGTATTTGAAACTCAATGGGTAATAGAACTTCTTTTCCATACACTAACTGATATGGACTGAAACCAGTAGTGTTTTTTCAAGTTATTCTATTTGCCCATAATGCTTCTTTCAACTTTTCTGACCAGTCCTTTCTATTCATTTTTACAGTATTTGTCATAATTTTTTCTAGGACTTTATTTGTTGATTCCACCTGCCCATTTTCTTGAGGATGATACGGAGTGGTTTTTCTGTGTTTTATCTTGAATGTCTCCGGAATATCACGAACAATTTTTGACGTGAATTGTGCACCTTGGTTAGTTACTATCTATCTTGGAACTCCATATCTCACAAATATCTCTTCAAACAGAAAAGACACAACATTTTCTTCTGTTTCTTGTGCTACTACCTTGGCCTCCACCCATTTAGTCACATAATCTATACATACAAGGATGTATTTCTTTCCATTGGATGCAGGGTTTATTTTTCCCACGAAATCTAAAGCCCACTCTTCAAATGGTTCGATAAGTACTTGTGGCTTTAATATCATTTCATCTGATGCCACTGGTCTACCAATTCTTTGGCAGTTGTCACATCTTTTGACATAATTCTTGGAGTCCTTGAAGATGGATGGCCAATAGTAGCCAAGCTTCAACACTTTGTATGCTGTCCTTTTATCTACAAAATGACCACCACATGGTTAATCATGACAAGCTTTCAAAATTTCAATTATTTCATCCTCTCTTACACATTTTCTAATGATTAAATCAGCACCAGTATAAAATAGATCTCCATTGACCCAGCTATACCTAGCACTTTCTATAATTATTCTTAGTTTTTGTTTGTTTGTGTAGTGAGATGGTAGGATATCATATGATAAATAGTTAGCTATATCTAAAAACCAAGGAGTTTTGACATTTATAGCGAATAGATGTTCATCTGGGAAATTCTCGAATACTAGATTTGGATCACCGGGTGAATTTAATCTTGACAGAAAATCAACAACTTGGTTATCTTTTCTTGGTCGATATTGTACAGTAATATTAAACTCTTGCATTAATAATAGCCACTGAGTTATTCTACCATTTATAATTGATTTATTCATTAAATATTTTATAGCAGAATGATCCGTGTGAATATAAACATGATAACATGTTATGTAATGTCAAAATTTATTTACTGCATGTATGACAACTAACATTTCTTTTTCCACAACAATTTAATTCAATTATGTTGGTGTTAAATTTTTACTGATGAAATATATAGCATAATTGAATTGATTCTCTTTTTGTCCAAGTGATGCTCCAATAGCTGTATCAGATGCATCAGTTGAAATGTGAAATGGAAAAGACCAATTAGGTCCTTGAATAATGGGTGCAATTGACAATTTTTGTTTTAATTTTTTAAATGCATGTTGACAGTTATTAGTCCATTGGAATTCTACATCTTTCACAAGTAACTTAAATAAGGGCAAAGCTATTTTACTGAAATTTTCGAAAAATCTTCTATAGTAACCTACATAACTCGAGAAACTTAGAACTTCTTTTTGTGTTGTAGGTGGTGTTAAACTCACAATGACCTGAAGTTTTGTTGGATACACTTTAATCCTTGAAGAAGAGATATGGTGTCCCAACACTATCCACTCAGTTAACATCATAAAACATTTTTCATTACTGAGTGATAGGTTTGTCTCAATGCATCTTTTTAACACTTTTTCAAAATTCTGTAAACAATCATCATATGTTGTACTATACACAGTAAAATCATCCATGTAAACTTCCACACACTCATGAATCAAATCAACAAAATAGCAAGAACTGCTCTTTGAAAAGTAGTAGGTGCATTACACAAACCGAAGGGTAATACATTGTATGCATATCTTCCCCAGGGGCATGTGAATGTTGTCTTACCTTGATCTTCTAATGCTATTTTTATCTGATTATATCCGTTAAATCCACCTAGAAATGAGAAAAATTTCTTTCTAGCCAATGAATTTAACACTTGATCAATAAATGGTAAAGGAAAATGATCTTTTAATGTAGATTTGTTAATTTCTTTGAAATCCACACATATTCTCCATTTCCCATTTTTCTTAGGCACCACAACTAAGGGTGAAACCAATTGACTATCTGAAATAGGATAGATAAATCCAACTTGTAATAGTTTATGTAATTCTTCTTTCACTATTTCCTTCATCATGGGATTCATTTGTCTCTGTGGTTGCCTAACAGGTTTTATCGCATTATCAGTGTAAATGTGATGGACGCATGTTTTTGGATGAATTCCTGGCATGTCTTTATAATCCCAGGAAAAAGCTTTTGAATATTTTTGAAATAAAATTATTAGCTTTTCCTCTTGTGATGATTGTAAGTTGTTACCAATATTCAAATGTCTTTCAGGACTGATTTCAATTATTTTTCTATTTGAATTGGTAATTGAATTTACAAGAAAAATTCTTTCAAATGAATTTTGCAATGATTGTAGTGTGCAATTTTCCTGAAAAAATTCATTTAAAAGATAACTAGAAGCTTCATATTGAATTATCCCAAGCTGCTCTGAAATATTTGTTTCTAAGATGAATAGCTCTATTAAGTCCTCATTTTCTTCCTCCTCTCTAAAATTGTAAACTTGATTAAGGCTAAGAACAGGTTGAAGTTTTTGTTGTTTGTTTTGATCAAGTAATGATAATAGAGAAGGAGATTGAGCAGGAGGATATAATGTAACATGCTTTCTTTCATATCCATGTGTAATAATCATACTTCCTGATCTGCATCCAATGTAAGCATCTATAGTGGCCAACCAAGGTGGGCCTAAAATTAAAGGATGCCCTCCCAAGTTTGTTTTTGGTTGCAAAATCAAGAAGTCTATAGGATACTCCCATGAATCCAGTGAGACAATGATATCTTCTAGTATACCTTCTAGAACAACTTTAGATCTATTTAAAAGTTCTAAGATTGTAGAAGTAGGTCTAATTTTGTTCAGATTCAAATATTTGATAGTCTCTATTATCATAACATTGATAGATTCTCCCAAGTCTATTAAAGTATTTGGCACTGAAAATTTGTTAATCGAAATAGTAAGCATAGGAATTCCTGGATCAACATATTTTTCAATGGCTATATCTGTAGAAATGAGACTTGAAAGACTTCCAATTACCTGGATTGTTGGTGGATCCTTCTTTCTTCGGCCAGATTTCTTGATGCATAATTCCTTTATTGTTTTTTCATATATAGGAATGTATTTAATTGCCTGCAATAAAGCAATTTTAACATATGTGTTTTTCAATTCATCCAAAATAATAAATTCAGGGAGAGACATTGGTATATTATGTTGTATTAATCTCTTTGGATAAGGTGGAGTCTATGTCATGATAGCTTTACTCTTCTAAATTTGTTTTTCTGGTTGAGATTGTTCACTTTGTTCTCCTTGTTCTATTTGTTCTTCAATTATTGGAGGAGAATATTTTTGTAACACCTTCCCAGAACTTAGGTGGACATCTGGTTCAGGAAGAATTGAATAAGTAGGATAATATGTTGCCTCTTCCACATGATATGCTGGCCTATCCACCTTGTTGCTTAGATTATCTACTAGCTGAGCTGGTAATTGTGTTGGTCTAGGGGGTTTTTGGTTAGTTGGCAGCTGAAGTTGCTGCGGTTGAGTTAGAATTGGTGGGTTTTGAGTTGGATATGGCATTGGTTGTTGTTACTGGAATTGTTGATATTAAGGAAATGATTGTGGAGGGTATGGTTGTTGATATTGATATTGTTGGTTATACATTTGTTGTGGTGGTTGGTTTCCATAAAAATATCCCCTCCAACCTTGTGAAGGTTGGTTTTGATATTGTTGTGGTGGCTAGGCTTGCCATGGCATTGGTGTATTCCATGTGTTTTGAGGATATTGAAAATTTTGGGGATTTTTTTTAGGGAACTGTTGTGTTATTCTTGGCTGCCAAGGTCTCCTTGGTGCCATCTATTAGATAGAATCTACTCCTTGTACTTATTCCCCTTGCAATTCTTTTAACTTTGGACATTTTTTTGTTGCATGATTTTCTGTGCATAGTCCACATACTTGTATATTTTGCAAAGGACATTCCCTGAGTGGATGTTTTTGTCTACACTTTGGACAAAAAATTGCTAAGACTTCATCTTGCTCTTCTTTTCTCTTCTTAGCTTTCAAAACATCTACTTGTGTACCCAAAGTGCTCAAGAGATCTGTCTTAAAGTTTTCTAGCGGGCTTCCTATCTCTGCTCTTGTTACTACACTTGCTGCAGATTTGGAAGCTTTTGATGAAATATCTCTTTTCCCACTCTTGTCTCTTCCCCTAGAGTATTTTTGACATAACTCAGAAATTTCTTCAAATGGTAAATTAGAAATATCTTCTTTTCCCATTACATTAAGAATGTCTAAATACTCATCCCTAATACCCTTTAGAAAAATATTCTGGATGGTATCAGAACTAAAGAATGACATTTGGATTTTTGTAAATTGTAAAGGAACCTTTCCAAATATTCCTCCAAACTTTCATCTTTATGTTGGGACATTCTGAAAATGTCTTCCTTCGAGTCTCTAGCCCTGTGGTAAGCTTGATACTTTTTAAGAAATATTTTCTTCATGTCTTGCCAAGAAGCTAATGTGTGTTCTCCTAATCCCATAAACCATTTCAAGGCTACAACTTTTAATGTAGCAGGAGAGATTTGAAGTTTATGTGTATCATCAGTATATCCATATGGTCTACACAAGATGTCAAACTCAAACATGAATGCATCAGGATATTCTGTTGACATTCCATAGAAATTAGGCAACACAGAAGGTGGAATAATTTTCATTTTTATCTCTTCTCCTAGTATTGTTCTTGCATCTAAAATAGGAAAGCCAAAAGTAGTCTCCTGGTCATTATTAACTTCTTTCTCATTTTCCTGTGTTCTTTGATTTTGGTTTTCTCTTCTTTCTTCTTCGTCTATTCTTCGAAGTGCTTTTGCTCTTATATCTTCTTCTACCTTTCTTTCCACTTCAATTATTCTTTCTTCTTCTCTTTGTCTTCACCATTCCCTTTCCTGTATTTCATATTCTAATATTTTTTTAGGAGTCATGTTTAATCTAGTTGATCCTTCTCCTTCTTCATCCATTTCGTGTTCAAAGACTTGTAGTGTTTCAATAAGTTGACTTTGTATTTCTTCCACTACTCTAATTTCCTCAAGGACATGTTGCTCTAGTTGTTCAACAGTTGGTTTTATTGTGTATTTTTGCTTCCAAATAGAAGGAGGTTCTTTAGGTGATTGATTTTTCTTGACCTCAAAGGCTAACAAGATTTTTCTTTCAAGTAATGTAAATCTTTATCCTGATCTTTGTTTTTCCTCTAACTCTTCTATAGTAGGTTTTCCAACAACTAGTGTTGTTAGTCCTACGGATGAATGTGTTTTTGGGGGGTTTTGTTTCATAAATATACCTTTTTGATCTCTATTTTTAGGCATAAGAAAACATTACTTGAAATAAAAACTATGTTTTTGTCGTTTTTGGTGATTTTATATTTTTTTTCTGTTTTAATCTTTTTGTCTTCCTATTTTGACTGTTTTTGAAATATGCTTCCTCGGCAACGATGCCAAAATGTTGGGTCAATTTACTGTTGTAAACTAACACAAGTATTTATTATCAATCGGAGTTAGTGAAACTTAGAAGCATCCCCAAAGTATATGGGTTTCATTTATGATCAATTCAGAAGATGGTTTATTGATGATTAGGGAAATGCATATTAAAAATATAAATCTAAGTTAATTAAATTATAAACAATAGATCAAGATATATGAAATAATAATTGAAGAGGCTCTTCACTAAAAGAGGTCCTGGTTGTCCTTCACCATTGATTTTATTTATCATTAATGCTATTGTAAAAACAGGAATTCAGAAAAGCAGGAAACGATGAATCTTAGTTTTGAGCTCTTAATCAGATAGAAGAAATATTTAACTTAAATACTGGGTTGTCTCTTCGTATGCAAAAAGAAACAAGATTAAGATCCATCAGCATTCAAAGCATGTAAAGGCATGTAAAGATGAATTCTAACAGAAAATCTCGAGTCGATAGAAAGAGTGCTTAACTTAAACACTTGTTTTTCTTTTCATATGAAGTTTAAGAATGATCATTAGATTCACCAATACTTAAAATTCAAACATAAGCAAACTAATTCAGAAATTGCAGCTACGATGAATTCTAACTGAAAATATCGAAATGATAGAAAGAGTTATTAACTTAAACACTTGTTTTTCCTTTCATATGTAATTTAATATTGATCATTGGATTCATCAATAAATAAATCAAACACAAGAAAAATAATTCAGAAATTAAAGCTATGAAATAAACTAAGAAGTGCACTTAGCTCGGTGTGGGGGCCCTCCACCCTTGCCTCGCACACTGAAGATAAAATCAACTACTTAAGACTTCAAGCAATCAACCAGCATGTAACAAAATCAAAATATGATATAAAAGATCTTCAATTATGTCTCCAAGTCTGAGAAATAATAATAATAAGTCATACAAGTTCCAATTTCAAAGCCTTCAAAGTGTGAGGCTTAAATAGATAAAATATCTAAAAAACTCATCTAAAATAACTCAAGTAAGCATAAATATCCTTATCCTATCATATAAGGTTGAATTCATCTATCATATCCATCATAATCTGGAAAATCCCACAAAATAAGTGTTTTGACCTAGTTTCTAGGGATCCTCCATAAAGACTGGTCCTGTTTGACCGCCTTTGGTTGGGCCTATTAAAGCTCAATCTGACTGTGCCAACAAGTGTACTATTACTCTTAGTTCCTGAGCTTTCTAGAAACATATCCAAATCAATCCCAAGTGTCCTGAACATATGCAAACCATAATGTTATTACGGGAATTTATGTTCCTGTCCAAAAATGCACTTAAATTCCAATTTTTACAAAAGCATCTAATAATTGAAAAACATAAATTAAATACCTGTATATGCATCTTTGGGTCAATGTAAGGTGAATATGATGGTAAATAGATGGATAATGTGGCAAAATAAAGTGTATTTCATAAACAAAAAAAGATCAAAAACAAGGGCCAACACTCCTTATAGCCAAAGTTCTTTATCCTTATTGATCTCCATGGAAATGAGCTCATCAAATGTTAACTTGTCTTATTGAAGAATTTTTTGCCTCTCTTGCTCCAATTCCCTTTTTAGGCCTCTTTTTCTTGGTATTTTTGCATGTACTTCAGCTTCTATCTCCTGCACTTGGTAATAAAATAACAATGTTCTTTCCTTTACCTATGTTTGCCTCCATGTATGATTTGTATCTATTTTGGAGGAGTTGATTAATTTTCAAATGAATATTTTCCCGCTCAAGGAAATTAATCCGGGATTGGGCAATGGGGAAGACCTCTCTCAATTCTGCAATCTCTTTATCCATCTCTTTGATGATGTCTTCAGCTGATCCGACCTCCTCATGTTGTGCCACTTCAGGCTCCATTGGCACTGATTCATCATGATGATGTAAAAGAGGTTTCTCCTCTATATGACATTGCTCATCATGGGTGTAAAGTGTAAGAGATCTCCTGGTAGACTTAGGCACAAAAAGTTGCATCCTGCCTCTCTCATATGTGTGAGAAAATCCAACAACCATAGGGACATCTGAAATATGAATAGGCATGCTAGAAGAGCCAATGTACATTGGCTATGGTGATGATGTAATAGTTAAGACAGAAAGAACTGCTGACAACCTCCCCAAGAAGTCTTCCCATGTCATGTTTATGGAGGAAAAGTGATGAAGCACAATGATCTTTATAACACCGTGATGAAAGAGACTAGCATGATGATATTCTCTTCTTCTCTCAACCTTCTCAACCATATTAATCAAGCTCCTGTATAAATAACGAGGCAAATCAAGTGTTTTGACTCAAGTAAAATGTATCAAAATCCTAATGTGATACCTGTATAGCCTGAAGAATATTCCTTTGCATGTAAAGTACTTCATTGTGAACATCATCAGTGGAGCATACTTGTTTCTAAGGTTTCTAAAAGGAAAAATAAATTCTGGAGCATCTCTAACACGAGGCTTTAGAAACTTCTTCTAGTTTTCAATGTCAAGATCCATACCCTTGAACCATTGCTCTCCCTAGGAAGGAATACCTATAGCTGAAGAAATTAGGTCATGTGACAAACTGATCTCCATACCTACAAGAGTGACACTTCACATATTGTATTTGGTTGCAAAAAAACTGGATAACTGAAGATGATACCCTCCTTCCAATAGCCTTTCACAAAATGTTAAGCACTGAGTTCTCTGAAAGCATCTTCTGGCCAATGGCGAAGCATTGATCTCGTGCATGGTGAATGGATCAATTCTAAGATGGCGCCCTCCTTTGAAGATATTATTGTATTTTTCCATGGTGTTGGTCACTAGAATGATGAAAAATTTTGGATGTCAATGAAATGAGTGGTTGAGAATGAAAATTTGGAAAACGGAGTGTTTGAAGGTGTGAGTTTGGTGGATGAAATGGAGGGCCATGAAGCTGAGAAAAAATCTAGAAAAAATTGAGTGGGTATTTTTTTGTGTCAGCTTCAATTTGAAGGTAGAATGAAGGAAAATGGATGAGGGGAAGGCATCAAAATTTCTAAAATGTAGGAAATTACCAAATTTGACTGTAAGAATGCCCTATGCAACAGTAGGAGAAGTTTGTGAGGTGAAAAAGGGGTGATGGGGTGGATTAAAAATTTTGATAAAATTTCAATAAATAGGATGGTGTCATGTCTCCATAATGAAGGTGAAATGAAGGAAAATGGATGAGTGGAAGTCATTCAAATCCTCAAAACACAGTCATTTCCCAATTTGGGTTGTGGGAAAATAACTAGTGAAGAAGTGTTTTGGTTTTTGAGGGGTTATGGCGCTGGGAAAAAAATTTGATAAAAATTGTGAAGATAAGTTGACTCCTTAGCTCGATAATGCAAGTGGAATGGATGAAAATGGGTAAGTGTAAGTGCCTGAAAACCCTAAAACACATTCTTTTATGTTTTCAACATTTTTACACCTCTCACTGTGTAAAAATAGCTTTAGATTAGGATTTTATTTGTGTTGACATGTTATGAGGAATTGTGGTAGGAATGTAGATGGGCACAGTGTTGTATGAATGAAATAGGGTAAGGTTTAGATGATAGGGTCAAGGTTTGGGTTGAATAGGTTAGTGTTTTGGCTAAATATATTTTTTTTAATATGTGGACAATAAAGAGATGAAAATGGTTTTAATGACATGAAATGATTAAAATTAATGATAAAATGTGACCAAAATAAGTTTGAGGAATTTTCTTACCTTGTGGAAAAACCACACTAAGAGATGAGGTCGAAAGCTGGAGGTTTTTGGGATTTGATTGACTTTGAAGGCCACAACATAAACTTAAGAAAACTATACTCCAACCTAGAAGCGTAACAATGCTCTTATCATACCTACAAGAGCATAACACTTGGTTTTACCTTGATCACAGGAGCGTAACACGCTATTTTTCACTATCTGGAAGCCTAACAGTATGTTTCCTTCACCCAAAAAGAGCGTAACACTGATATTTTTGACTCCCATAAGAGTAACATGCTATTTTTGAAATTCACAGGAGCATAACAACTGCTTCCCAGCCAAGATAGAAATGTAACAAGGAGTTTTTTCCTTACACAATATAAGGGTAACAACACTCTTTCCTCACCAACAGAAATGTAACAAAGGACTTTCCCTCACCAATAGAAACATAACAAAGGACCGCAGTTAGTGAGAAAAGAAGCCTGAAGGGTAACAAATGAACTTTAAATACTAGGTTTTGGAGTTTGTAATACTTTAGAGGGTAAATGAGGAAGAGAGGTACTCACACACATAGCAAAAGGTAACAATGAATGTAAAGGTTGTATTTTTTTCCTTTTATAAGCTAGTGAGAAGACCTTCACCTTTTCACATGATATTACCATGTGTAGTGCTCAACTTAGTATTCCTAAATTGATGTCATAAATTGTCAACCAGGGTTAGTAAATTGCTGAAGTGAGATGCACTATATGTGCCTAGATATCTCTTTCTCACTACGTTGTGTTTAGTGTTTTTCCAATGTTTTTGGTTTTGTGGTTTTGTATTAGAAAGGAAGAGAACTAAGTGTTGGTAAAGAGAAGTTGTGGGTCACACTAAAATAGAGCAAAACCTATTCTAAACTATGTATGGCACTCAGAAAATGCAAAAATTGACAATAAATCATAACATGAACCCAATAACTCATAACAAGAACTCATTCCAATTCATTGATTAGAAATATGTTTGAATAGCTTGAGAAAAGGATAAGTTTAATGCAATGAGATTCTCCTAAGTAAACAACTTACAATATTACAAAAATCCCATCCATGGCTAGAAATTTGTTGGAACATAAATTGGAAAAGATTATTTGTAGCACAGTAACGATCCCTACTCTAAATCAACTTATGACACTAAAACTAATCCATTCTACAACTCAAAATATCACTGTTAAAACCTCATTCAAGAATTAGAAGTCTTTTGGGATAGCTTTGGAAAAGAGGCAGTTTGTGAAATTATAAGAGGTTGCAGAACAGTCAAGGCCTTGGAATGATATCACTAATCCATGTCCCTATGATAATGACGTATTAATAGAAATTAAGAACAAGAATATTTTGTAAATAATGAAGGCCGTGAAGTCTAATTTTGACAGCTGATAAAATTACTGAACTAGAATGCAATCAATCAAACTTGAAATATAGTGACCACAACTGAACTAGAATGCCATTAACCTAACTTGAAATACAGTGAACTAGGGTGCCATTAATCTCCAGAGTATTACAACTAAACTACAATGCAACTAATCTCTAAAATACTACAGTCCTATCTCATTCAGCATTAGTGATATTTGGAATAATTTGTAAGAACAAGACTAGTTGCAATATTCAATATGAGTGAGCATAAAAACATAAAATTCAAAAGAAAACACAACTAAGCTTTGAAATACTACAGCTAAGTCTCATTCGGTGTTAGTGGTATTTTGGAACAATTCATAGAACAAGACTAGCTATAACATGTGATGAGCATAAAACATGAAGTTAAGAAAACACAACTAAGCTCTAAAATACTATAGCTAAGTCTCATTTGGTGTTAGTGGTATTTTGGAACAATTCATAGAACAAGACTGGTTGTAACATGTGATGAGCATAAAAAAGTAAAGTTCAGAAAACTATTTAAATTGAAAATGAAACAAGGCTAAAGTTACTTATCTAAACCATATGAACAAAGCTTCTCAGGTAGTAGGGGCCCTCTACCGCCGAATTAGCATGCAAATATACTCAAGATTGACTCATCTCTTGCAATAAAATGATGCTTCTTTCATTAAAGGATAAAAATGCTTCAAAACAGAGTATTATGGTCTTCTAAGATCTAGCAACAAAACAGAATCTAGCTAGCTGTCTCTCGGTCTCCCGAGTCATACTTATAAGGAAATTACATAACTACCCTTGAGAAAAATAGGGATAAGTGTCTTTCCCAATTCTAATCAAATTAAAACTCTTATTGAAGGCCTTGTACTTTACTTCAGACATCTGTAGAGTCCGTGTCCTGG
Organism: Pinus albicaulis; assembly: GCA_034641835.2. Taxonomy (NCBI): domain Eukaryota; kingdom Viridiplantae; phylum Streptophyta; class Pinopsida; order Pinales; family Pinaceae; genus Pinus; species Pinus albicaulis. The sequence continues at coordinate 170,810,688 of CM076570.1, forward strand.
TAGGAAACTGCTTCTTAGTTTTGATCTCTTCCACGTGCATAACCGCTTGGAGATTTTAACGCAGACTTCGTGGAGAGCAATAAATGATGGGGAAGTGTTGTGGATTTCACCCATATGCATTTTTCCTTGAAGTGACACCTGGAACCTACATAAACATGAAGATAGCTACAAAATAGGCAACTGGCTACAGAATGACTGTATTCTGTAGCTGAGTCTAGTAAAAAATTACTACAACAACAAAACCACAAAAATATAGCAAGTCAGTCATTGTATACATTTCTAAAGTAACTTTAATCAATCCTATTGATCATTCAATCCTGTAATTGATAAGGGACAAAGGAAATGAAGTGAAATGTGGTGAGAGAAAAGAACATCTTTGGGGCTCAACATACCACCACTCCAAGGCTTTTGCATGTCCTCATGCAACTAATCCATGTATTCTGAGACCTCTACTAGGACATCCAACCCTATTCTTCTTCTTTTTCTGATGTTTAATGGCCTTCTGGGCTTCTTTATGATCAACTTGAATCTCAAATTTGTAAGTGCCCTACTTAACTTTTTGTTTTTCTTCTTCAATTTTTCACTGGCCTTGTACAACCTTTTTCATTTGTAGAGACAGAGTTGAATTCATATCACTTTTCAACTTAACCTTCTCCCTTAAAATTTCATTCTCATTCTTGATATGCCTATTGAGTACTTCTAACTCATATTTATCTCTTCTTAGCATATCAATTGCAGATTTTGGTGGACTAGGAGTTCTGTCTCTACTTTCTGAAGCTCTCTTCTCTAATGTCTCAACATAGTTGTAAATTTCTTGTTGTGCTGGGTCTATCTCTGGGGCTCCTTCATCAAAATCCTCCTCATACTGATACTCAGATGATCTAGTAGTAGGTGTTTCTTCATCCTCAATTTTTATGATTCTCATTTGTCTAACCTATGTTTTCTTTAATATACCTCTAAGCCTGTGGCTCCATCTTGGTTTAGATGGCCCTTCTCCTCTGTCCTTGGCATATCTTCTTATTATCCTCTCCTTCTTAAGTTGTTTCTTAATCTCAGCTAATTTCTCAGAAATCATCTCTTCACTGTCCTCTTGTATTGATTTACTAGTTTCAATTTCAACAGCTTTGGAAGTTTTCCCTCTCCTACTTCTTTTTGTAATTTTACCTTCAGGTGGAGATTCCATGGGTTCTTCAAAGTGATTTCTCACCAAGAATTCATCCCAATTATCTCCCATTTTTCTCAAATGATGTTCAATTAAGATTTTGACTAAACCATGGTGGTACAAAGTGGTTTCTAGGAATTGAACCCTCTTTTGAACATTTGAGGCCATTCTCTTCAGACTATGAAGTAGGAAAAAGGGAAAATTGATTTCTTCATCTAAGAAATGCATCATTAGCCGAATATGATAAATATACAGGGTACCAAATCTTCCTTCACAAGTTATAATTTTTTTCAAAATAAGAAACATATTCCTCCATTTACTCTTCAATGCTGAGCTAAGAATACCCTTCTTAAAAATGGAAACATCCATACCTGGGGTTTTGAGCATTTGCCTCCATGCCTCATTATGAAATTCCCTATTTTTGAACCACCTTTCTCCTTGCCTGGGTAATTTTGCTACTTCTGCAATGAAAGCTTCTATAATAGTAAATTTAACATCTCCTATTTCGACTTCTGCTCCATTGAAGGACCGTGCAAATGTTTTAGTTACCTCTTTATGAAAACCATTGAATTTTTTCAAAAATTGCAACCACCCAGCCTGCTGAAGCAATTCTTTAATTTGTGGGTAACCCTCCAAGTATTTGGTCCCGATTGGCTTGGACCTTACTATGAGACCCATAGCTTCCTTTCTCAACCTTCAAATTAATGCTCCTCTGCTCACGGTGAAAATGGCTATTAAAGAGTCATTTTTACTCCAAATATGTTTCCTCTATTTTACAGACTGGAATGGCTAAGATTTGGCTACGGAAAAGAATGATATGGAGTGGTTATGAAATGAGTATAATGAGGTGAGGGTGATTCACACGGATTAATGAGTTGGGAAATATCACGGAGGAAAATATCGCGGAAAAATTCTCGTGTAAATTTCAAAATCATCACTAAATGCTTCGAGCTAGTGACGTGACTGACCAGGTCACTTTAGTACTTAACCGTTAAGTTTTAAATGATGATTTGGAATGGTGGAATAGAGGGGATTTTGTCCAAATTTTTTATGATAGGTTTGATAGGCATGATCAACACGACTAATTAAAATAACTTTTTGAATCATACATGACTTAACTATGCTATAACTTTCATGATCTGTCATTATAATAATTTCACAACTTTACCTCTGCCTTTCCTTTGATTTTTTTTTTGTGATTTTCATATGCTCTGTCCTCCTTTGAAAATCATTGATCTTTAGTCCTCATAACTCCGATTTTTCTTGTTGTCTTGGATATGCAGGATCAATTTGCTGCTTGATCAAGTGATTACTGGACAGTGCCTTCAGGATCTCTGGCTGTAGAATGTCTGGCTGGCTGCAGAATATTTGACTGGCTGTAGAATGTACATGTAGAAGCCTTGAAACATGAAATGGAATGGTTTGAAGCATGAATGAAATGTTGTATGAGATGAGTTAAAATGGATAATGAAATATGGTGTAATGGAGTTATGAGTGAAGTGAATAATGGAATGAAATGGATCACAATTATGAAGTGGAGTGAAGTATGAAAAGTGGCCTGCAATTTATGATGTATATTATTCAATTGCAGAGAAAGATCAAATTAAAAAAAAAATCTGAGATGGAAATGAGGTGGACCATGGAGTGAAATGAATGAAGTATGGATGAATGGAATGAAATGGAGTATGGATGGATGGAGTGAAATGGATCATAAGTGAAGTGTGATCACTTATGATTTTGTAATAGCTTCTTGCAGAAAAAGAAAAAATTTGAAAAGCCAAAGTGTCAGAAAGATTCTAATTTTCACTCTACCTTTTCTGTATAAACATGTTAATCAGTGATTAGTTTTCATATTTATACTTTATTTTTCTTTTTTCTTTTTTCTTTTTTTTTTTCTCTCTGTTTTTTTTTTTTTCAAATATCTGACTTCAGAAAATTCAATTAAGTTGATGAAGAAGAAAGATTCTTCTTCATTAACTTCACATCACTGTTTTCATGGAATCTCTTGAAAAATTCTTCTCTTGAAAGTGGCTTATGATACAGCTTCAATCTATGACCATTCACAAGAAAAGTGACCTTCTCTTCATCTATTTTCCTGATTTTTATTGCTCCATTGTAAAAAAAATTCACAATTTCATATGGCCCAAGCCAATGTGTTTGGAATTTACCTTGAAAATCTTTGAACTTTGAATCAAACAAGAGAGCCCAGTCACCTTCTTTGAACTTCTTTTCCTTGATGTACTTATCATGCCATCTAGTCCTTTTTTGTTGGACTATACTTGTTTTCTAGACTGCATCTTGTCTGATCTCATCCAATTCATTAATCTGCTCCAATCTGTGTTTTTGCGCCTCTGTTAGATCAAGTCCTAGCTGAACTGCGATTTTGAAAGTTTGAATCTGAAACTCTATGGGAAACAAAACTTGTTTTCCATAAACAAGTTCATAAGGAGTGTGGCCTGTTGTGTTTCTCCATGTAGTTATATAGGCCCACAAGGCTTCAGGAAGTCTGTCTTCCCAATCTCTTCTATGTAAATGAACAGTCTTTGTTAGGATCCCTTCAATGACCTTATTAGTAGATTCCACTTGACCATTTGCTTGTGGATGATAGGGAGTAGATTTTCTGTGTTTGATTTTGTACCTCTCCATCATTTGTTCCACTAGCCCTGATATGAATTGAGCTCCTGTAACAATTTCCCTTGGGACACCAAAATGAGTAAAAATATCCTCAAAAATAAAATTAACTACAGATGCTTCAGTAGAAGAAAGTAATGGCTTGGACTCTACCCATTTGGTAACATAATCAGTGCAAACTAATATATATTTCTTTTGTCTTAATGGAGGACTAATATGTCCTACAAAATCCAAATCCCATTTTTCAAAAGGTTCAATATGTACCTGAGGCTACAATGGCATCTCACCTAAAGGAGAAGGTTTCCCTACCCTTTGGCAACTGTCACACCTTTTGACATACTCTTTAGCATCTTTAAAAAGGGATGGCCAATAATATCCTAAATGAAGGACCTTATAGGCTTTCCTTTTATCAGCAAAGTGTTTGCCACAAGGTTCATCATGGCATGCCTTGAGGATCTCAGGCATCTCATCTTCCCGAACACATCTCCTAATGATAAAATCTGGACCCGTCTTGTATAACTCATTAGCAACCCATGAATATTTTGCACTGTCATAAATGATCTTTATTTTGTCTCTTGCATTCATTATTGAATGAAATTTCCCTGAAACTAAATAATTAGCAATGTCAGCAAACCAAGGAGTTTGGGTAGAAATTGCAAAAAGATATTCATCAGGAAATTGATCTTCAACTGGAGTATTGTCTTTGATGTTTTGGAGTCTAGATAGGAAATCAGCTACTATGTTTTGTTTTACAGGCCTATCTAGAATGGTAATGTTGAATTCCTGTAAAAGCAATAACCATCTTATGACTCTGGAATTAGTAATTGATTCGTTCATTAGATATCTAATTGCAGAATTATGTGTGTGAACAAAAGTTTCATAGCCTGTTATATACTGTCTTAATTTGTTTATGGCATGAACAACAACTAAAAACTCTTTTTCAGTTACAGTATAGTTTAACTCTGAAGGAGTCAAATTTTTACTGGTATAATAGATGGCATAAAGAATTAGGTCTTTTTGTCCCAATACTGCTCCTAGAGTTGTATCTGAGGCATCTCCTGAAATATGAAAAGGCAACTTCCAGTTAGGTCCCCTTAAAATAGGTGCTTCAGAGATTTTTTTTTTCAGGGTCTCAAAGGCTAACCGACATTCAGGATTCCACTTGAATTCACAGTCCTTAGTAAGTAATTTAAAAAGTGGAGATGCCATCTTGGTGAATTTTTCTATAAACCTTCGATAATATCCTGTAAATCCTAGAAAACTCCTAACATCTTTTTGACAACTTGGAATGGATAAGTTAGAGATAACTTCAACTTTTGACTCATCAACTCTAATCCCATCCCCTGAAATGTGATGTCCTAAAACAATTCCTTCAGTAAAAATCATAAAACACTTCTCATGACTTAGTGAAATATTTGCTTCTTTACATCTCTGTAAAAAAATTTCCAAGTTTGCTAAGGCCTCTTCAAATGTGTTTCCATAAATTGTGAAATCATCCATATATACCTCTACAGAATCATGTATTAGATCTGAAAATATTCTTAATACTTCCCTTTGAAATGTTGCAGGTGCATTGCATAATCCAAATGGCAATACTCGGTAAGCATAGGTACCCCAAGGATAGGTAAATGTGGTTTTGTCTTGATCTTCAAGTGCTACTTGAATTTGATTATAACCACTAAACCCATCTAAAAATGAGAAGTATTTTTTTCCAGCTAATGTATCTAACACTTGATCTATGAAAGGTAGGGGAAAATGATCTTTAAGAGTAGCTTTGTTTAATTCTCGGTAGTTAACACATACCCTCCATTTACCATTTTTATTTGGGACAATTACCAAAGGAGAAACCCACTGACTATCTGAAATGGGATAGATAAAGTTGACATTTAACAATTTCTGCAATTCTTCTTTAACAATCTCCCTAAGATTTGGATTCATCCGTCTCTGAGGTTGTCTGATTGGTTTACAATTTTTCTCTATGTAGATGTGATGAGTGCAAGTCTTGGGGCTTATCCCTTTCATATCAGTGTACTCCCATGCATATGCAGAAGAATGTCTCTGTAATATTTTGACTAGCTCTTCTTGTTGAGATTTCTCTAGGTTCTTGTTTATGTTTAAAGTTTTGCCTGGAAATATCTCAATTGTAGAGCTGCCAAATTTATCCATGGAATAAAGAGACATCTGTCTTGATGATAAAAAATCAATGTTGGATTCTTCTTGAAATTTTTCATGTTTGTATTCCGAAGAGGATTCAAAGTTTTCTAAGGTATTCAAAATTTGGCTATCTTCACTAATTTCTGAAATTGTGAAGAGAGGTTGTAAGTCTTCTTCATCCTCTATCCATTGAGTATCATCTAATTCTGTAATTGTTTTTGCTGGAGGATACAAGGTAAATTTCTTGGTTGAAATACCATCAGAGATGTACATATCACCAGATCTACAACTAATGAAAGCATCAGCTGTAGCTAACCAAGGTCTTCCTAATATAATAGGATGTCCTCCTAGATTATTCTTAGGAGTTAGGATCATAAAATCCACAGGATACTCCCAAGAATCTAGGGACATTGGAATGTCTTCTATTACCCCATCAGGTTTGATCATAGATCTGTCTGCTAATTGTAATAATGTGGGTGTAAAAAGAAGATTAGGAAGTTTCATTTTATCCATGATTTGTCTACTCATGATATTGATTGCTACTCCTAAATTAATGAGTGTGTTTTGGATCTCAGTTCCATTGATGTGAATTTTAACAACTGGATTTCCTGGGTCTAGATACTTTGGAATAGCAATCTTACCCATCATAATATCTGCTATTTTTCCTGCCAGTTGAATTTTCTTTGTCTCTCTTATTCTTTTTCTTGTTTTCTTCATGCTCAACTCCTTTATTGTCTTTGATAAAATTGGAATTTCCTTGATAGCTTGTAATAATGGGATCTTAATACAAACATTTCTCAGCTCATCTAGGAAATCATAATTAGGCACCATAATTTGTTTTTCTACACCTCTATCAATTTTTAATCTTTCTGGAAAGGGAGGTGTAGAGGTAGATGTTGATGGATGCTCTAATATAGGAGTTGAAATTATTGGTTCTTTTTGTTTTGATTTTTCAATATTTGGGTCCTAAAAAGATGTGTCTTCTTCAAGACTTTTATTTTCCCGTAGAGAATCTTCCTCAGAGTTGTCTTGTTCTTGTATGATCACAGAAGGTTTCCTCTTTTCAAGTATTCTTCCAGACCTAAGTTGAACATCACTAAGGTCTAGAGGAGTGATCAAATAAGTTGGAAACTATTGGCCTTCTATCATGTAGGTGTTCTGAGGATTTTTATTGTTGGGGTTTGGTATGGGTTGGGCAGGCAATTGATTTGTTTTCTGAGGAAATGGTAATGGAAGTGGTTAATTTTGATGTTGTGGATTTTGAGGATTCTGTTGAGGATTTTGTTGAGGAGGAAAATGTGGGTATGGTGGATAAGATGGTGGATATTTATAGTACTGGGAGTATCTTCCATAGCGATTTTGTGCTCCTTGTGCCCAAGTTTGAGATTGATTTTGAAATTGGGGCCAAGGTTGCTGCCAAGAATTCCAATTTGGTGGAGATTGATTATACATCTGATCATGGAATCCTTGTGTTTGAGGTCCTTGCCAAGGCCTTCTAGAGACAAAATTGAGAGATTATGTGAAATTTGTAGGATTTTATTCTTGAAAGACAGCTTTAAGACCAGGAAGTGAAGGAAAAATCTTGGTCTCATGTTTTTCTGAACAAATTACACAAGTCTCTATGACTTTTGCATCCAAAGGGCACTCTCTCAAGGCATGCTTCTTTCTACATCTGGGACAAAACATTGCTGAGGCATCAGATTCAGCTTTTTTCTTGTTTTGTAACTTAAGGGTGTCTATTTGTTCACTAAGACTCTCTAAGATTTCAGATTTGAATTCATCAAGAATATGCCCTATCTCTACCCTACTTACTATCCCAGAAGAAGACTTACTTGCCCTTGCAAGAGCAGGGTCTCTTGGTCCTTTTACAGTTTTAGATTTCCCTCTTGAAAGGTTGATACATAACTCAGCTATTTTAGGTAATGTAAGATGAGATATATCCCCTTTTCCCATCATGTTAAGGATATCTAACCATTCATCCCTAATTGTCTTCAACAAAAGAGCTTTCAAGGTGTCTTGGTCTAAGTTTTCCATTTTTGCTCTTTTGATGTTGTAGTGAAATCTCTCCAACAAATCTTCCAGGTTTTCATCTTCTTTTTGTAGCATCTTAAACACTTCCTCCGTATGATTGACTGGCATACAATAATCCAAATACCTCTCTAGAAATGCTTGTTTCATGTCTTCCCATGTCCTAATAGAACTGTTGATCAAACTCATAAACCACTTCAATGCTGCTCCTTTCAATGTTGAAGGGAATAATTTATGTTTTTGAGCATCTTGTAAGTAGTCATAAGTTCTGCATAGGACTTCAAATTCAAATAGGAAGGTTTTAGGATCTTCAGTTTTAAGTCCATAAAATTTCGGAAGGACAGAGGGTGAAATGTTTTTCATAGTTGCATTGGTTTCTTCATATACTATAGGAAACCCAAAAGAGCTTCCCATTTCTCTTCTACCTCTTCCTCTGCCTCCTCCTTCTACACCTCTACCTCCTTCTCCTCTACCTCTACTTCTACCCCCTCGAAATAGTGTGTGTTATCCATTAAAGACTCCTCCTCCCCCTTCTTCTGCCATAGTTGATTCTTTTGTGGAAGTGGAAAAGTTTGTGTCTCTAGCAGGGGTCCTTGAATTTTCTTCTAAGACAGGTTCAGTGGATGAAGTGGAAGGTCTTTCTAATGGAATATCTGATCTTAAGTCTTCTGGAAGTCTAGGATCAGTAAAGGATGGAATGTGGGTTTGAGTTGGAGGTGTACTGGCTCTTGGTCTTGGTGAAACAAGTTGTGTTCTAGGAATCAAGCTTCTGCTTCTTATGAATCTACCCCTTGAGTCTCTTTCTCTACACATATCATTGTTTTTGGGAGGTAAGAAACAAGGCTACCTAGTTACACTTCCCCGACAACGGCGCCAAAATGTAGTGCTCAACTTAGTGTTCCTAAATTGATGTCATAAATTGTCAACCAGGGTTAGTAAACTGCTGAAGTGAGGTGCACTATATGTGCCTAGGTATTTGTTTCTCACTACGTTGTGTTTAGTGTTTTTCCAATGTTTTTGGTTTTTTGGTTTTGTATTAGAAAGGAAGAGAACTAAGTGTTGGTAAAGAGCAGTTGTGGGTCACACTAAAATAGAGCAAAACCTATTCTAAACTATGTATGGCACTCAGAAAATGCAAAACTTGACAATAACTCATAACATGAACCCAATAACTCATAACAAGAACTCATTCGAATTCATTCATTAGAAATATGTTGGAATAGCTTGAGAAAAGGATAAGTTTAATGCAATGAGATTCTCCTAAGTAAACAACTTACAATATTATAAAAATCCCATCCATGGCTAGAAATTTGTTGGAACATAAATTGGAAAAGATTATTTGTAGCACAGTAACGATCCCTACTCTAAATCAACTTATGACACTAAAACTAATCCATTCTACAACTCAAAATATCACTATTAAAACCTCATTCAAGAATTAGAAGTCTTTTGGGATAGCTTTGGAAAAGAGGCAGTTTGTGAAATTATAAGAGGTTGCAGAACAGTCAAGGCCTTGGAATGATATCACTAATCCATGTCCCTATGATAATGACGTATTAATAGAAATTAAGAACAAGAATATTTTGTAAATAATGAAGGCCGTGAAGTCTAATTTTGACAGCTGATAAAATTACTGAACTAGAATGCAATCAATCAAACTTGAAATATAGTGACCACAACTGAACTAGAATGCCATTAACCTAACTTGAAATACAGTGAACTAGGGTGCCATTAATCTGCAGAGTATTACAACTAAACTACAATGCAACTAATCTCTAAAATACTACAGTCCTATCTCATTCAGCATTAGTGATATTTGGAATAATTTGTAAGAACAAGACTAGTTGCAATATTCAATATGAGTGAGCATAAAAACATAAAATTCAAAAGAAAACACAACTAAGCTTTGAAATACTACAGCTAAGTCTCATTCGGTGTTAGTGGTATTTTGGAACAATTCATAGAACAAGACTAGCTATAACATGTGATGAGCATAAAACATGAAGTTAAGAAAACACAACTAAGCTCTAAAATACTATAGCTAAGTCTCATTTGGTGTTAGTGGTATTTTGGAACAATTCATAGAACAAGACTGGTTGTAACATGTGATGAGCATAAAAAAGTAAAGTTCAGAAAACTATTTAAATTGAAAATGAAACAAGGCTAAAGTTACTTATCTAAACCATATGAACAAAGCTTCTCAGGTAGTAGGGGCCCTCTACCGCCGAATTAGCATGCAAATATACTCACGATTGACTCATCTCTTGCAATAAAATGATGCTTCTTTCATTAAAGGATAAAAATTCTTCAAAACAGAGTATTATGGTCTTCTAAGATCTAGCAACAAAACAGAATCTAGCTAGCTGTCTCTCGGTCTCCCGAGTCATACTTATAAGGAAATTACATAACTACCCTTGAGAAAAATAGGGATAAGTGTCTTTCCCAATTCTAATCAAATTAAAACTCTTATTGAAGGCCTCGTATCTTACTTCAGACATCTGTAGAGTCTGTGTCTTGGTAGGAAACTACTTCTTAGTTTTGATCTCTTCCACGTGCATAACCGCTTGGAGATTTTAACTCAGACTTCGTGGAGAGCAAGAAATGATGGGGAAGTGTTGTGGATTTCACCCATATGCATTTTTCCTTGAATTGACACCTAGAACCTACATAAACATGAAGATAGCTGCAGAATAGGCGATTGGCTATAGAATGACTGTATTTTGTAGCTGAGTCTAGTCAAAAATTACTACAACAAAAAAACCACGAAAATATAGCAAGTCGGTCATTGTATAAATTTCTAAAGTAACTTTAATCAATCCCATTGATCATTCAAGCCTGTAATTGATAAGGGACAAAGGAAATGAAGTGAAATGTGGTGAGAGAAAAGAACATCTTTGGGGCTCAACACCATGGCCTTTTAACTCTTTTGATCTATGACAACAACATGTTACCCCTTCAAATGAGCTGAGAAGAATTAAAATTTAATCTCCTTCACGCTCTAATACCTTTGAAATGACATTTTTAAAATACTTTGTACAACTTGGAGGATGAGATGTTGGATTTTCCAAAAAAAAGGTAAGAAGACAAAAAAGTACTTTTTGAACCCTTTGACATGAAAGGTGACTCTTTGGTTGGAGTAATATGAGAGAACATAATTAAAATTTTTTGAATTCCCTGACTTTTGAGATGACCTTCTTAGATTTTTAAAATGAGACCTTGAGACAATTTTCTCCTTTTCATGAGACTGAGAATAATTTTGAAGACTTTTGAACTTTTACATGGACATGGCTTTTAAACACAGATAAGATGTTTTTGAAGCTTGAAACATTAGGGGAATTTTGAGGTCTAAAATTGGCCTCATGAGAAAAATGTACAACAAAAATAAACTTTATAAGAATCGATAGGATTCCAGATGATGATGTCAACCATGGGGGATGATTCACCATTTTTTAAGTAAAAGGGTAAAAAGAGTAAAAAGTAATAAAATAATAAAACTAAATTTTCAGCTCGTATTTTCAACTTATCTCCCAAATTTTTTACTCAAATTTAGAGCGTGAGTACTCATTGGATGCAAAATTTAACTCCCCATCCAAGGCATACCCATATTGCATACTTTCAATGGACCCTTCTACATGAAAAAGTAGAAATACATAAAAAAACCGTGTTTACAATCAAGTTTTTCATGTATTTCTCATTTTGTGTGTAGGAGGACCCATAGAAAGTGTGCAACATGGATACTCCTTGTATGCGGAATTAAATTTTTCATCCAATGAGTACTCCTGCTCAAAATTTGAGTAAACATTTTGGGAGACAAGTTGAAAATATGAGTTGAAAAAATAGTTTCTTTTTTCTTTTTTCCCTCTAAAATTTGATGATGTAATCAAATCTTATTTTATTATTTCCACTATTATTTTATAATTTCATTAGGAGGCCCATTTTAGACCTCAAAATTCCCCTAATGTGACACTCTTATGCATTTGACTAGGATAGTAAGTCAAAATGACCTCCCTTGGAGCTCTGGTAGTGGATGATGATTTTTTGATCCTTTAAAAGAGACAGTGAGATAATGAAACTATATTTCATGAAACAATGCGAAAGAGAAGAAATGTTTGAAACTTTTTCTTGAAATTTGAGCCATATGAAACAAGAGAGACAGCTTTATTTGAAATTCATAAACATGCCTACTCCTTTACTAGGATTTTATGGATGAAGTGGAGGGCCACTACCTTATTTTAGTGAAAATTTGATGATTTTTCCAAAGGTAGGGTTGAGCCTAGACTTGACCTAAATGAAATGAAATGACATAACCCCATCCCTATTGAATGATGATGATGGAGATGTTGACCTAGAAACTAATGATGGCAATGACCTCGACAATAATGATGATAAATGAAAGGAGGAGTGGCATACATGGTTTAGCCTTTCTTCAGTGACCAAAATTATTTCTGAGAACTAGTTCGAAAAATAAATTTTGACCTATGACCTAATGGAAAACAACTGAAAGAGTAATTTGATCACTGACATACCTGGGGTAACAAAGATCATTCATGCTATGAATATGTAGAGACACTATCTTATTATAAATAGGTTCAGCATTGTTAGTATTAATCTTAATCGCAAGCGTACGAAAAAATACCACTTTAGTTGTGCATAACGAACAGCCCTAACAACAAAGATGGCTGCCAATATCTTTAGATCTACAATTGGATGACAAATATAAATGCTGCAAAAATATAGATCTATGCATTAAAATACATTAAGCAGTAAATAAAAACAAGAGTTGCTACATGCATCCAATAGACAAGACAATAATATGTTGAATGAATTTTGTTTTAATGGCACCTAGGAGGAAAAAATAGAAGGATGTTACCAGCTCTCCTCAATGGGATGGGTTCTTCTAAGTCCTCAACACTTCAGATCTAAAATTCCTCTCTCTTGATGGTGTAGAAAACCGAGACAAAAATGGAACTCAAAGGGAGCTCATAAGAAAAAAGATGGAAAAATATGACAATGATGGTGGATCAAAGTCAGACTAAAAGTATAGATCTAGAGTGATCTTTGGGCAGAAAAAGGTAGTGAGTGAATGGAAAAACCCTTCTATTTAGAACAAAATATTGAGTTAGTCTAGATATTGGTGCATAATTAAAATATTATTAACCAAATCAAGATCCAACTTTTATGGAATATTTTATGATATTTGTTGGAGGGAAAAATAATCTAACTTGGGTCAAATCCATTTATTTGTAAATAATAAATAAATAAATAATTTATTTATTATTTTAAGGATATGGTTGAGTAATAATCAAATAAATAATGATTTATTTAATTATTTATAAATGATTTAGTCAATTTTAACAAGGAATATTATTTAAATAAGGTTTAAATAATTATTTATATAAAATAATAAGATAAATAATGATTTATCTAATTAATTTTCTTGTTTTGGGTTAAATATGACCAGGAATATTAATTAAACTGTTGTTTAACTAATTATTCCTTGAGGAAAATAAAAAAAATGTAGATTTGTTTAATATTTCATCATGGGGTTTCCTGTTTAGACCATAAATAAGTTAATAAAGGTGGTTTACTAAGTTATTTTTCATAGTGAAAGCAATTTTACTTAGGGTAAAATTGGTCTTAAATGGTGTAGTTAGGTCCATCTAATAGTAACAGGTTAGATGACAAAAAAATGGTGTAACAGATTGCCTCCCCAGCATGCGGGCGTTAGGAGCTAATCGTATGACCGAAGTACATTGTAAGATCTCAATCACTAGACACTGAAGGGGAAGTCAAAGGGAGAGAAATATGAGGTAGACCAAAGTGCTAAAGGACTAGACCCTGAGGAGGTGAGACTTACAAGTGTGAAAAGTCTCCTTTATGAGGGAGTACCTGTGCTATAGGCGGCAGGGGAGGCATACCTATGCCCGCCGAGACAAAGTACAAAGAATAATGCGTCCAGTAATCAAGGGACTAAACAATATAGTACATGCTGGCATAAACATGAGCCAGATAAAAACATGATAACGAATCCCACATACATACTGTGCCTGGGATAATAGCCAGGACTTATACAATAATATCTGAGTACATGAGATACAAATACAACCCAAATTCCCCTGTAAATAGGAAAGGGCTCTGAAAATTTGATTGATACATGCAAACAAAAAGGCGCTGCAAGAAAATGAGGCCGACATCATCAAATCTATGGATCTGCATCAAAGGCTGTAATGAAGAGGTCATCCACATATGTAGGGGGCTACCTGTAGGGCCACCCCCTCATGAGGGTTGAAACATCTCACACACATCTGGGAATCTCTGGTATCATCTTCTACATCACTGAACCATCAAGTATACAGATCTCGATCATGTAGAAAGGAGATGGAGCTGAGAAACAATCAAGTCAAAGGGTAATAAGGAGTCCCTTTTCCTGATTCGAGGCACCAAACAAGAGTGGAAGCTGGAACCAAGGTACACCATCCTCTAGACTTGTCTTCTAGAATGAATGATCTGATGTCGATAGAAGGAGGTCCGCCATAGGTGAGGCAATGAGGAATCCTAAACTAAGGCATGAGAGAAAATAGTAGAGCGACGGACAGACTAACACTAGGGATGATGATGAAATGGGGGGTACTGAATAGCAGATGGACGACTTCCCTTCTTAGAGCATAAAAGGCATGGATGACCTGGAAGAGACTGACACAATATCATAAGGGATAGGGGATAGTAGGACTGAAGGCCATAATGTGCTACACGAGGGAGGAACCAAGAAATGAAGGATGGAGGACTATAGCGGGATACAAAGGGACTCGAGTTAGACTCCATGGATGCGATGATGGCTCAACTCGGATGCTCTAAAAAAGGGTGACTCGATGATGTTGCCACACAGAAAAGATCCAATGGGGACCATAAAAACATGAGTACATGATGGTTACTCACGACAAAAAATCGACACGAGCATGGACAAGTATGAAGGCAAAGTGGTGCCCCAAGTACAAGTGTTGCAAGTGAAGAAATTCGATTTTGAGGAGTGGTGAAGTGACCCTTCCTGGAAAAAAGGTGTCTCGGTGAAGTATCAAATCATGAAAAACTAATAGATACCCATTTGAGGGCTCACTGGGAGCTTTCCAATGGTACAGACAGTTTGTCAGATTAAGCTATGATTTGGTCGCGGCAGGCGAAAGAAAAATCAAGGGTTTCTCTTTTAATAAGGCATTGTCCCTCCAAATTCACTCATTTGCAAGTGGAGCTGTGGTGAATGTAGAAAAGAGGGAAGGCCCTAAATCTTGTGGCGATCGTAGCAAAAAAAATGACCGTTGGAATCGAGATCTACCAGTTGCAGGTAAGAGGCCTAACCTTACTCTTTTAATTGAGTGAATCAAAATTACAGTTTAGGCACCCAGAGCTCATGAATAGGCTAGGTTGCACTTTTTGGGGTTTTTTCTGCGACCTGGGTAGTAGGTAATGGGTAGAAAACTGTGACCTATCCCAGGAAAAGACTTGAAAATTGAAACTTGTCAGAGAAAGGGGGTTTTAGTGCTGTTTTTGGCTGAGATCTGGGATTTTTCTGGTTGAGGGGCATAGGTTCCCCCAAGCATGTTATGGTCATGTCAAAATATATTTAGAAAAGGGGAATCTAAACAAATTTAAATGATGTGGTGCGTCATTTTTTTCGTTATGGTTATGTAGTTTGAGAAAGGGAATGGATGATTACCAATATCTTTTGGTATTGCATATATGAAGCAAATGGACTAAGTTTATGGGTTGGCATACATGGTGTCACTATCCAAAAGAGTGGATTTGGAGATAGTGAACTGGTGCTCTGCTAGAAAGCCCATAGGTTGGTCAACAACAATGCCGAAGGGACTAGGTTGTTGATGTAAGATGAAGGAATGATGAGGGGTATCATCTGTAGAGTGATCTGAAGTGATATGAGACTCTAGATATTCTTCTAAACATGGAAGAATGATGGTACTAGATTCAACACAACTAGATACACTAGGAGAGCTGTGGAAAATTCCTTCTCCTGGTCTCTCGAATATGGGTTCCCCCTTACCCAAACATTGGGTGTTAATGTAATGGCCACAAGGTGTATGTGGTTCGAATGCATGGGTTCTATGTAAGGGGGGATAGATAAATTCAAGGGTGGTGATTACCTCTATAATGTCGTCATGGTAATAGAAGATGGGGTGACTGATGGAATAAAGACCACCTGACACGACGAATCTACCTGACTCATCATCATGAGAAGACAGGCTCACATGAGCATCATTAAAAGGGGTGGTGAAAGAACAAGTAGACGAAGGATCCACTAATGTTGAGCCCAAGGTGATCGCTGAAGGGAGGTCAGGCGAAATAGGAGGGGAAAGCCCAGGGGGGTCTTCCATCAAGGATCTCATAGATGATGACGGGTAGTGGACAGTGGCCGAAGACTCTGTCATTTCGACATCCAGAGGGGGAATGTCAATAGGAGTGGATGTGTCCTCTGGTTTTGCTGAAGCAAAATGCACAAATAAGGGAGAGGTGGACTCATTGCGCTTGGCCTCAAATTGGCCGACCGCTTCCAAAGAGGAGCGGTACTCTTCAAGGTAGGGACAGAGGTGAGTATAGTGGCCATGGAAATCACACAAAGCACAAGGGTGGTTTTTGTGCAAAGACTTGAGTTTTGGGACTGAATTAGGTATAGTGACATATACCTCATGGATGTCAAACTCCAGAAATGTCTCATTGAACATGGGCTTGAGGTGAGGCAACTTTGAACAGGTATGGGTGGCATGAACGACAACATCACAAAAAGCACACTAAATAGTACGCTTTGGCGGTCAAGGAGGGGAAAGGTTTTTCAAGGCAGCCTTGTCTTTTGATGCCCATTTGTGAGCTTTTCCCTTCTTACCTGAAGTGGTCGCAATAGGAGATGGTTCCTATTAAGGCGACTGAGGCACTGTAGCAGCGAGAGAAGTCATAGGGACTGGCTAAACCTAGCTCAAAGCCAGATAAGGTTTGGTTTGACTAGGCAGGGTAGCGGCTGGGGGATCAAGGTACCAGACGGGAATCCCTAGGGTCAGGTTAGGAAGAGATAGGGTAGCCATGACAGGTACTGAGTACACTGTAGGAGGGGGAGCTAGGAACGCTATCTGACCGAAGGGGTATTGGCCAGGCGGGATGGCTCCAAGATGGTGAAGGCCTAGAGGAACTATTCCAGGAGGGTAGAAAGGCTCATGGACACTAGCTATAGGTGAAAGGCCAGGAGGAGGGGGTCCAAAAGACTGAATTGAAGGGCTAGGAGTAGGCTGCGGAGGGTGAGGCTGTTCAATAGCTAAAGCGGGTCGCTTAAGAGAAGCCCGAGACGATTACATCATGAAAACATTCGATGAGCTGGGATCAGAGATAGGAGGAGGAAGACTAGGGAATGTACTAAGCAAAGAGGAGTCTTTGTAGACTCCTGGTGAGACACTAGTCAAAGGATCGACGATTTTCTTATTAGCCACCGAAGAGATGATGGACTCAGGGGAGGTCTGAGACTTTGGTTCGTAATATGTCAACTAGTCAATGATGACTATCTTTTCGTTATGAGGGAAGGATATATTGCAGTGAACCGTAGATGGGATAACAAACATCACATAGGTGTAGCTACGACCCAATATAATGTTGTAATATAAGGGGGCATCAATGATTTCTATGTCAATGCAAATAGTCTTGCCCACAAGAGTAATAGGACAATTACGGAATAGGCCAATGGGCTGGGAGGCATGGCCATCCCATGCTCAGAGAGTGATCATGGAAGGAGCCAACTCAGGTGATTTGATTTTCTTCCAAACCAAAGCGGACATCACACAGGTCGATGCCCCCTCATCAATGATACACTGGGAAACGTTGGCATTCTGGATCTTGACTGGGATTTGGAAGGCGATGGAAGCAGGAAGAGGAGGATGTTCTGACTGGTCAGCATCGAAGATGATCAATCAATCATATGAAGGATCTAAAACACCCATGGCAGATAGTAGAACTTTTCGTTGTGAAGGGCACGACTGGAGGAGTTCTAGTGTTGAGATGGAAGCAGAAGATTGCACCAAATCATCTACTATGATATACGAATGGGCAACTTTGCCAGAAGTAGCATTTTGGCGTAGCGGTCCCTTAGGGATCTTGGTATGAACCTCTGCCTTAGGCTAAGGGATCTACAAAGGACCATTAGTTTTCGAAAGAGGCTCTATAGCACCCGAAGGGGGTGGCTAGGGGACAAACGTAGCGGGAGAATTCTTGTACTGACGGGACCGATTCTGAAGGTTGAGTTATATGGTTATAGGATGGTTAGAATTCATCATGAGAATCTGGTAATCGAGGGTACCATACAAAGGAGGCTGAGTGGCCACCTAACCTTTAGGTGGTTGGGTAGCCACAAATCCTTACTGAGGGAAAGGATTAGTAAACACAGTCGGCTGACTAGGCACAACACTAGGAGAGATGGAAGGGGAGGCTTGTTTTCCTCGCAATGTTCTTTGAGACTCCCACATCTGCTTCATCTGTGGTAAAAGAGGACAATCACGCGTGTAATGACCATAAACCCTATAACAAGAACAAGGCTTGTTTGTGCGAACATGCCTGTCCTGGTTGGGCTGAGTGCCCTATTGATGGTTAGCATTGTTAGGAGAATTATTTTGAGGATTAGGTCTAGGTTTATTGGGAGAAGATTGATTTTGAGTGCCTTTCCTCTTCTTTTTGGAGGGAGGAGGATTAGTGGTACCCTGTTGCGCATACACCTACCCCTGAGGGGGTGGTGGCTGCTGTTGCGGGGTTTGAGAAGGCAAGGAAGGTGAAGGTGCTAATGCTGGAGGAGATGGAGCACCAGGCTACGAATACAGATAATAAGGAGGTTGCATAACATTGAGGTAAATAGGAGGTTGGGAAAAAGGAGGAGGCATGTCGTATCTTGGATACATGCACCAGGAGGGGGAAAAGTGCAGGAGGTGCTGGCCCCACCTGAGGAAAACCATAGCCCATGGGAGGCTGAGCGTATGGATGAGAGAGAGCTCCAACGATATCTTTGGTAGCGTGAGATGCCCGCAATGCGTTGGCACCATCGGGTCTAGGAAGATCAGGTAGAACGGTATAAACATAACCCGACTGAGCTTAGATCAGGTCATATTTTAACGCAGTTTGGAGAGCGGCTTCTTCGGTTTGAGGGAAATGTGATGCAACATCCTTGCCGATAGAAAGCAAGAGAGATCTAAGGAACTAGTCCATGTATACATGGTCTTCGAAGGTAGGGGCTCAACATAGGCTCTTTCCTCTCTGCCATTCCTGGACATGATCGGATAGGAGGGTCGTAGACAATTGATGGAAAGAAGTCAAAAGTTCAGTACGAGTGTCGTAATGAAGGGGAAGCTAGAAATAAGAGAGAAAAACCCAAGAAAGAGTTGCAAAGGTGGTATGAGAGGATGAGGCCTGATCAACATACCACTTAGAAGCTTCACTAGTAAGCATATGTTGGAACAACCGAAGACGGATAGAGTCATCGGTAATGAAGTTAGATGAAAACCACATGTGGAAAAATCAAACATTATTTGTAGGATCTTCTCTAGCAAGGCCTTCAAACTTGGGGATGTCAGAAGGGATTTTGATCGGCATAGCAGGCCAACTAGCGTCATGGTGTATAGGGTCATTGATCAACTAGTTAAAATCGGGAAGACTGAGGCCTTCCATATAGGGGAGCAAGGGAGCAGTCGGGGTAGTTCTTATTACGGTCCCACTAGTGTTATTCCCAACATTAGGACTGGGGCTACCACCAACGTTAGGTCCTGAACGAGACAAGGTGAAGGTGACAGGGGGAGAATCGAGGGCGGAACCAGAAGGGGAACCCAATGAACCAGAAGAGGAGTCGGAGTGTAGACTCGGTGGAGGAATAACTCGAATCCTACACGGAGGAGTAAGTATTCCTACCGGAAACTCAAGATGAAGGACAAGAAGTCTCCAGGATAAACGCCTTGGTGGCGCAATGGTGAAGGCACAAACACAGCACAAAGGGAAGAGAGACCAACAAGGGTGGCTGCAGGATCCACTGATTACAATGTTGAAACATGGGCAGAGAGATGTAGGATCAGTTGATTTCAATGTTTTAAAGTATTTGCTTGGTGGTGTTAACCAAGCTCTTCTTCACTTAGGGTGTGTGTGTTAAGTGTGTAGATTTTAATTTTTAAACCCAGACATTTGTAGAGAAAAAGAAAAAGTGTGTTGTATAACTGTAAATAAACCTGCAGATAATAGTATATAAAACTAAAATAACATAAAATAAACAGCTAATAATGCAATAATCTAAACCCAAGGAAGCGGGCCTCTCAACGAGTAGTCTGTAGGTGGGAAAAAAACTAGTCAAAACACACCAAAATTAGCCAATAGATCTAAGGTCAGGAGGGACAAGGATCTAAAGTTCAGATCTGCTGGAAATAGGTACAGACAAACAACAAAAAATCAGAGTAAAAATTTTTGTAAATGAGGTGGTGAAAGGCTATAACCTGGAGGGAAACTGAGGGGACCCTAGAGGAAAACCCAAACAAAACTAAAAGGAAGTGTTTTGGATGGATAAATAGCCAATCTGAAGTGGATCTAAAGATAAGGTATTAGATCTGAAAAATGGCTAAACACTCTGAAAATTTCAATCAACCTGCAACAGTGAAAACTCTTCCACAGAATGTGGAGGGTACTGACGCCCTATAGAGCTAGGTTATCACTTAGATGAGTAAAAAAGAACAAGTATAGGTCCAAAATGGGTAGAGACGGAGGTCAGACAACCCTGAACAGAGGCCCAGAAAACCCCAAAAAAATCTCAGAAAAATTCCCGCAAGAAGTCCAGGTCACAGTTTCTGACCTGTTTTCTGTAGAGGTCACAGGTTTTGGCCTGTCTTCTATGCCCTGGAGGTTCAAGTCATAGGTTTTGGCCCAAAAAGTGCAACCTGAAATTTTGACATTCTTAGGAGCAGGTTTCAGCAGAATGTTTCATCTCAGCTACGGTTGATATTTGTTACCTGCACAATGGGTCTGAAAACACACGAAAGTTAGAATTTTTAATGTTCTAGGTTTTTATAGGTTAAAAAAAAATCAAGAAAATAAAAATGAGAAGCTAATGATAAATCCTAGGGTTTGAAGCAGCTGGATATGCAGGGATCTAAAAAACGACAACGGTCATAATCGTAAACCCGTGTGGAGTCGACAGTTGTTAGTATGAAGCTTAATTGCAAGTGTACGAAAAATAACCAATTTAGTTTTGCATAAAAAACAACCCTAACAGCAAAGATGGCTGCCAATATCTTTAGATTTGCAATTGGGTGACCAAGATAAATGCTGCAAAAATCTAGATATATGCATTAAAATACATTAAGCAGTAAATAAGAACAAGAGTTGCTCCATGCATCCAATAGACAAGACAAGAATATTTTGAATGAATTTTGTATTAATGGCACCTGAGAGGAAAACATAGAAGGATGTTACCAATTCTCCTCAATGGGATGGGTTCCTGTAAATCCTCAACACTTCAGATCTAAAATTCCTCTCTCTTGATGGTGTAGAAAACCCAGACAAAAATGGAACTCAAAGGGAGCCCATAAGAAAAAAGATAGAAAAATATGACAATGATGGTGGATCAAAGTCAAACCAAATGTATAGATCCAGAGTGATCTTTGGGCAACAAAAGGTAGTGAGTGAATGGAAAAACCCTTTTATTTATAACAAAATATTGAGTTAGACTAGATATTGGCGCATAATCAAAATATTATTAACCAAATCAAGATCCAACTTTTATGGAATATTTTATTATATTTGTTCGAGGGAAAAAGAATTTTACTTGGGTCAAATCCCTTTATTTGTAAATAATAAATAAATAAATTATTTATTTATTATTTTAAGGATGTGGTTGAGTAATAATCAAATAAATGATGATTTATTTAATTATTTATAAATGATTTAGTCAATTTTAACAAGGAATATTATTGAAATAAGGTTTAAATAATTATTCCTAGAAAATAATAAGATAAATAATGATTTGTATAATTAATTTTCATGTTTTGGGTTAAATGTTACCAAGAATATTAATTAAATTGTTGTTTAACTAATTATTCCTTGAGGAAAATCAAACAAATCTAGATTTTTTTAATATTTCCTCATGGGGTTTCCTGTTTAGACCATAAACAACTTAATAAAGGTTAATACTAATTTATTTTTCATAGTGAAAGAAATTTTACTTAGGGTAAAATTGGTCTTACATGGTGTACTTAGGTCCATCTAATAGTAATGGGTTAGATGAAAAAAAAATGATGTAACAATCATGATGAGTGATAAAAGTGGATTGAGATATGTGTTTTACCAACCTAATTTGAATGCTGAAAAAACTAGGTGGTTGGCTATGCTCAGTGAGTTTGACTTCGAGATCAGGTACATTAATATTAAAACACATAGGGTTTCAAATCTTCTTAGCATATGAATACAGGTAAATCACATTGCAACTATGTGTTCATATGGAACATATTTACAATATCAAATCTTGCAGGAAGGACAACATGATTACACCAGTAGCTTAAGTGTAGGTTACAGTAGCAACGTACAGGTGAGCAGGATGTGGATTATCATCTCATGATAGATGGTATGGTCGGATTTAGGGATAGTATCTATATGTCGAACAATAATGAGCTCTATAGCTTAACTTGAGGGAATTTCATGTTAAGTCGTATTCAATTCACCTAGGATATCAGAAGACATTGACAGTGGTTAAGAAGTTCTACCATTGCCCGAACTTGAAGAAATAGGTGGATGAGTTTATTGTGAGATTCTTGGAATGTCAAAAATTAAAAGCAGACTCTAAGCATCTAGATGGTTTATAACTGATTTCAATTCCGGATTGGAAATGGGAGATCGTTTCCATGGAATTCATTATAGGTTTGTCGAGAGCATCTAGATATAATGATTCTATTATGGTTGTGATTGAAATGTTGACTATGGTAGCTAACTTCATTCCAGTGAAGTCTACCAATTCATCTAGTGAGGTGGCTTAAGTCTTCATCAGAGATATAGTGAGGTTGCATGGTATTCCTAAGAATATTATGTCAGATAGAGAGTTTTTTGCAGGTTTTGGGATAGTGTTCAGCTTTAGCACAACTTATCATCTACAAACAAATGGAAAAACAAAGAGGGTTAACAGGATTATTGAGGACATGTTGAGAATGTATGTCATGCATCAACAACAAAAGTGGAAATATTATATTTCACTAATGGAGTTTGCATACAATAATGGGTATCAAGAGTCTTTAAAAATGAGTTCGTTTGAGGCACTTTATGGGTGGATTTTTAATACTCCCATTGGCTGGAGTGATCCATTGAATATGGTATTGATTGGAATGGATATGTTGGCAAACATGGAATAGGAAATTCAAGTTATGAAGAAGAATATAAATGTAGCACAGTACATGCAAAAGGGTATGTAGATCAACATAAGTTATTTAATGAGTTCCAGGTTGGGGAGAATGTGTACTTGTGCATCAAGCTGAAGAATATCTCCTTGAGGATTGGATCATGTGCTAAGTTGGCTCCTCTGTATTGAAGGCCTTTCGAGATCCTTGAGAGGATTGGCCCAGTGGCCTATCGACTTGCACTACCTACGACAGTGAAAGTCCACGATTTTTCCATGTTTCATTTCTTAAAAAGTATATGAAATATGTTGATCATGCTCCGAAATTGAGCAATCAAACAAGTTAAAGTGCAGTAGACGCACTTTGGGCCCGACGAAGCTACATGGGATATGGTTGATTAGATGCAAGCTATGTATCCTAATCTATTCGTTGGTTGAGAGGATATATTTCTATATATGTTTTGATGTTTTGTTTTGGCTATGTATACATATGCATATGTATGTAAATACCACATCAAGTTGTGTTACAAATCTCCAATAAGTCGTATGGTGTTCATGATATATTGGTTATGTCTTCAGAAATATGATATGATGTAGATGTTGTATCGAATTATGTTATAATATTCATGGGTGGCATGTGTTTGTTAGTTTATAAGTGTCATTGAAGACCAAGGATGATGTTACCCTAAGGGGGAGGGGTTTGTAACAACCACTGGTTGATTTCCTATGGAAATAAATAAAATAATAATCAAGGACATTGGACACATATTCCAAGCTAAATCTTTGGAAAAAATAGTGATGGGGATCGCTCATGATTAATAAATGGCTATGGAAATTAGGAAAGGCATTGGAAAAGGAAAAGTGACATTAATTGGAATTTATTTATGAAAATAAAGGAAAATAGGAGAAAAGGGAGATGAAAGGTCATAAATTTTCATGAGGAGGAAATTGAAGGAGAAAAAAGGGAAAATGAATAAAATAGAGGCCTCAATGATAAAAAGGCTTCTAAGGATCAGTTCATGGCTTTTGTCAGTAGATTTTTTTGTTCGTTTAGTTTTTTTTTAGTTGAGATTTTGACAATTCTAGCGTGTAGCTCTCTCTATTCGCTTATTCTCTCATACTCTTGCACACTTAGAAAAATCTTGGAGAATTATTAGAAAATGCTTGGAGTGTTTTGGTTCTCATTGGATTTGGAGAAAAATGGCAAAGGAAAGAAGGAAAGTGAAATGGAATAGGTGGATCAAAAAATATAACTGGATTTCTTTGCAGGTAATATGTTTCATGTATGATTTCCTTGTTGATTTATGGATACATGGTACTGCATGTTATGAAACCAACTCCAAAAATAGAAGAAAAGAGAGATCAATGCCTTAGAAATCAGCCACTTCGAGGGGGAAACCTCCAATACATCACATAAATGAACAATTATTGGATGATACAAATTACCAAAACCTCCTTCTATATATAAGATTCCATGGGCCCACAATATAATCCTAGCCAACCTATCCATAACAATGTAAGTGCACAATAATAGCAATATTGGGGTTATAGGGGTACAACAATAACAATAAGGGGGCTACACTAATAGCAATAAGGGACTAAACTAGTAATATAGGGACATAACATTCCTCTCTCCTTCAATGTCCACACTTCTTCGTCCTTCTTATTCATCCCTTGCTTCGATTATCCAATCTGGTTGGATAATAGAAATGGCACAAAGCAATGCTTCCACCTCTTCATTCTTTCTTGAGAATGCATCTGCAACAACATTTAGCTTCCCTTTTTTGTAGATTATTTCAAAGTCATAACCCAACATCTTTGCGACCCATTTTTTCTTCTCTTTTGAAGATAATCTTTGTTCCAAAAAGTGTTTAATACTATCATGATCAATTTTTACCTTGAAGTGTCTTCCCATTAGGTAAGGTTTCCATTTCTTTAGTGCATGTAGTATTGCTAAAATTTCCTTCTCATAAATAGCTTTATACAAATACTTTCCTTTAATTGGATGACTTTCAAAGTAGTGGGTCTTCCTTCTTGCATTAAAACAACACCAATTCCATTTCTTGAGGCATCACATTCCACAATAAAGTTTTTTTTGAATTTTGGGTTAGCTAAGACTGGTTCTAGGCACATTGCCTCTTTAAGATGTTCAAAGGCCTTAGTTGCTTCAAGAGTCCATGAAAATTCATCTTTCTTCAATAATGTTGTTAGAGATGCTGCTATTCTCCCATAATTATTAACAAACTTGTGATAATACCCTGTGAACCTAAGAAATCCCCGCAACTACTTTATGGTTGTGGGGAATTTCCATTCCTTAATGACTTATATCTTTTTAGGGTCTACCTTAGCACCCTCATGAGATACAATATGACCCAAATATTCCACCTCTTGTACTCCACAGAAACATTTGGATGTTTTTTCATATAATTGTTTCTCCTGCAATAGTTTGAGCACCCTGTCAACATGTTGAACATGATCCTTCCAAGACCTGATGTAGATTAGTATATCATCAAAAAATACTAGCACAAATTTTATAAGGGTTTGAAAATGGAATTCATAAACCCTTGAAATGTAGAAGGTATTGGTAAGGCCAAAAGGCATGACCAAAAATTCATAATGACCCTCATGAGTTCGAAATGCTGTTTTTGGAATATCTTTAGTCTTCATTCTAATTTGATGATATCCTGAACGAAGATCCAACTTGGTAAAATAAATTGCTCCATGTAATTCATCCAATAATTCATCAATCACAGGAATGGGAAATTTATCTTTAATAGTGAGCTTAT
Organism: Pinus albicaulis; assembly: GCA_034641835.2. NCBI lineage: Eukaryota > Viridiplantae > Streptophyta > Pinopsida > Pinales > Pinaceae > Pinus > Pinus albicaulis. The sequence goes on from CM076570.1 coordinate 170,836,840, forward strand.
TGAGCTCCCTATAATCTAGACACATGCGCCATGATCCATCCTTCTTGTACACCAATACTACTGGAGGAGAGAAAGAACTTTGACTAGGTTTAATTATACCAGCCTCTAACATTTCTGCAATCATACGTTCAATTTTTCTCTTTTGGACATAAGGATATCTATAAGGCCTGATGTTTGCTGGAACACTTCCTAGAGTCAAATGAATAGCATGACCATGATACCAAATAGGTGGGAGTCCTTTGGGAGTTTCAAACACCTTGGAACAATTGTCCAAGACTTTTTGGAGATTTACAGAAATAGATGATTTTGATGTTGGAACTTCTAGTGAGCATAATTGTGAAATTACGCCTCGTTTTTCTTTCTTCAAAAGATTTTTCATGACATTAGACCTTATTATCTTTCTTGGCTTCCCTGCAATACCCTGTAATTAGAATTCCTTTCCTTCTGAAAAAAATTTCAAGAAAAGTTCTTGAAAATTAAAAGCTATCATCCCCAAAGGTTGTAACCATTGTACTCCTAGTACAACATCATCACCTCCCATAAGGATGGAAAGCACTGGACTATTCAATACATATTCCCCCATGGTTAGCTTGATATTATGGCATTTTCCAGAGAAATTTATAGTTCCTCCATTTCAAACCATCACTTGACATTTTGGTACTGGGTATAGGAAACAATTCAATTCCTTGGCTACCTTACAATGAATAAAATTATGGGTACTACCCGAATCAATCAACACTATTACCTTTTTCTTCTTTATATGCCCTTATATCTTGAGATTTTGAGGAGTGGTAATTATTTCCAATGCACTACACGATATGGTCTGACTCATTTCTTCCTCTTCTAGAGTTGGTTCCTAGTGTATATCCTCTTATTTTGAAGATTCTTATTCATTTTCTTCTCCTCTTCACAGTCTATGTAAAATAATTTCTTCTCAGCACAGTTATGCCCTTTTTTGTATTTTCTATCACAACTGTAGCAAAGCCCTTGTAGGTTGTGGAAGTCTAGGAGTAGCAACACTTCCATCTTTATATATGTGAGTGGTAGGCTTCCTTGTTGCCATAATTTTACATTCGATTTTTCTTGCCAACCTGAATGCCTCTTTCAATGTATTAGGTTCTGAAACACGAACTTCATGTTGGATGTTATCCTTTAAATTCCCTATGAAGACATCAATCTTGTGTTCCTCTAGAATTATAGTTACCCTTATATTCAATTTTTGGAAGTCCTCAATGTGCTCCACCACCGAACCCTTTTGTTTTAGTTTTATCAGTTGGCTAAAGAAGGTGTTGCTTTTTGTATCCTCATAATGTGTTATAATTTCCTTCGTAAAAATTGACCAAGTGAAAATGTTTTTATGGGAGCAAAGCCATCGATACCATACAAATGTATTTTGTTCTAAATGTAAAGTTGCAATGCGTACCTTTTGTGTGTTTTGCACATTATTGAGATCAAAATATTGCTCCATCTATAGTATCCATGTTACGGGATCCTTTCCATCAAACTTCCTCATATCCATCTTTGGAATATGGTGGTTCTTCTATCCAACATTAGAGTTTATGAAATCATGATTAACATTTATTTTTTTCTCATCATGAGTTTCCTCTACTATCTTTTCACCATTAGGAAACATTTCTTGTATCAACTTTTCCAAACCTTCAATGTCTACTTCTAGATCATTCTTCGTGTTTTCCATGTTGTCTTTCATTTTTTCATCGATCTTAGCTTCCATGCCATCCATCTTAGCTTCCATCCCCACTTCCATGCTATCCATATTAGCTTCCAAACTATTCATCTTAGCTTCCATGCCTTTCTTCAAACCATCCTTCTTAGTTTCCATGCCTTTCTTCAAAACTTCCATTTCATTTTTTGTTTCTCTTTGCGATAGCGAAATTTGGTGCACTTGCTCTTGTAATTTTGATATATCATGTTGTGTTTCTTCGTCTTAATGAGTCATAGTAGAGCCTTATAAAGGCTTAATGGGTGTTGAATTCTTTTTAGGGGGCATTTTCGAACCCAATACCAATATCTATTCTTCAATATTCCCTTGGAATAAATTCAAACTATTTTTTTTTCAAACGAGACTTATGTAATTCGAAAAAAATACAAACCTTCTTCTTGCTTCAGAGGAGCTAGATATTGAAACTGAATTATCTTTGTGATTTCGGATCTTCAATATCTGAAATTCTGCGCTGCAGTAGCCCTCTAAATGTTATTTCAAATGCCACAGGATTGACCTGATTTGGATTCTTCAAGACAAATTTATGCCCAATCTCCCACGATGTCCTAATTATGGACTGGTTCAGTAGAGCATATTTGTACGAATTGCCACGTGTCACTGTTTCCTCCTTTGGCTCTGAAATTGATATACCAAAAACTAAATTCTATGTACTTGCAGCCACTTTTTACATAATCCGAATCTAATGCTCAAAGTGAGAGTTATGACGTTTTTCCCATGGTCACCTCTTTGAGATGAAATTCGGGAGCCTGAAACAATCCTAACTTCCATAGATCATATCTCCAAAAATGTTGCAAACCAAGATCTGAAATTTTTAGAGGAGGTTCGTCAGGGTTTTGGCTTCACAATGTAAAGATTTCATCTTTTGAAACTTCATATACGAGATGTTATAGCGACAATTCCTCGATGACCTATTTTAGTTGAAATTTGGGAGCTTGAAAAAACCCTAACTTCCCCAGATCATATCTCCGAAAATATTTCAAACCAACATTTGGAATTTTTACAGGAGGTTCCTCAGAATTTCAGCTTCCTTCTATACAAATTTTAGCTTCTGAAAATTCGTAGAAAGAAATTTATTGTGAAAATTCCATGATGACCTATTTGGATCAGAGAAACCCTAGAATCCAAAGCTCTGATACCAAATGTTATGAAACCAACTCCAAAAATAGAAGAAAAGAGAGATCAACGCCTAAGAAATTAGCCACTTCAAGGGGGAAACCTCCAATAAATTACATAAATGAACAATTCTTGGATGATAGAAATGACCAAAACCTCCTTCTATATATAGGAGTCCATGGGCCCACAATATAATCCTAGCCGACCTAACAATAACAATATAAGGGCACAATAATAACAATATTGGGATTACACAGGTACAACAATAACAATAAGGGGGCTACACTAATAACAATAAGGGACTAAACTAGTAATATAGGGAGCTAACAATGCATGTGATTATCTGGTTATATTTTGTCATTGGAATGGAAGGTTGTTTCGATTGAAAATGGTTTTAGCCTTGCCTTGCCATTTTCTAGATAACCATGTCGTTGTTGATTTTTCCACTATTTTTTGATTGGTGGTCAGGTTCCTTATGGTTGTGGGTTGAGTTAATAGTTCCTAGAGTCATTGGTTTAGAAAAATTATTTGGAATCCCTCGAACAACTTGGGTTGAGTTACTAGTTTTGGATCCCATGTTGGTATCAATGCTATGGATCCTTTTGTGGGTTGAGTTACTAGTCCCTGGAGCTGAGTTGGAAAAATGCTCTGGAGCCCTAGAAGGTTGTGGGTTGAGTTATAAGTTCCTGGGGCCATGGTTGGAACAAACACTCTAGAGCCCTAGACAGCTTGGGTAGAGACCAATATGGTTGGTGTTAGTGATGTCCGACCATGAGGTGGAACCACTGGTTAAGGGTTGAGGTCGTTTGGCATAGGTAAGCCCTGGTTTGTTTTTTTTTGGTTTATTCTATGAGATCCCACATTCACGCTTGGAATATGGCATGGGGGTGATTGGGTGAAAGAGAGATTTGGTTCAACCCAATCTATGGTTGGGTGGTATTGGGAAGTCCCTGACTTGGTTGTCTTTTTCATATGTTAATAAGAGATCTTTTCCTATTGTATTATATGAGTAATTGTACTTTTTATTATGTGGCTTTGATGTTTGTGCTATCATGGTTATTATTTCGTTTATATGTTGGTTATAAGTGTTATCATAAATAAAAATAGGTTGGTCAGAGAGGTCATTTTGAGCTAGGTCAAGTATGTTCATCAAATAAATTCATGAAAACCTTAAAATTTCATGATTATCCTATAGTTTTAAAGGATCCAAGGTGTTTTTGTGTTGTGTAAATAGGGTCTTGTCATAAGAAAATTTCAAAAAATCACATACATCAGGTCAAATAATTAATTTTTGACATTCGTCACCTTTTACCTAAGTCCACATCGATTTCTGTGAAAATCGGGTGATTTTTTCTACGGACTCACCTCACAATTCTGTAGCGAATCTGCCAACTTTATAATAGAATTCCCTACAAACTCCAGTATTTATGCATTGATTATTTTCCATTTTATGAGAGGGTAGGGGTCAATCTGTCATCACATGCTTTCCTGTTTTAAATCATAATCTAATGTGTGTCACGCATGTTCATCATCACCACCTCTTCATTCAGTTTTACATCCACTTTCTCTTTTTCTTAATTTAACCCTCATGAATTCAAGCCTAAAAACTTACCTTTTTCATCCCTGTAATTTTATTCTGTCATGATTTCCCTGTTGTGTCTCCGATCTAGTTTTTGTTATAGGTGATTGCTCAATTCTATCCACAAAACACCTTATTGTCAAGGTGTTATCTTTTGTAGGTATCAATTGTCAAAGAAAGCGGCACTGTTTTGGAGGAGATGGCTGCACCTCTGAAGGCCAAAAAGGGAGGGTCAGTGGTTAGGTATGAACCTATGGACCTCAAATTGGTCATGGAAGATCTCATTTTACAGAGGCCTTCACCAAAGATGGATGCATGAGATTTTGTCAGAAGTTGCAGGGGTATCATGCTCAAGTTTCCAAAGACTTTGTTGTGAATTTGTGGGTAATGCCTCAAAGGTAGGCTTATTTAATTGTATAGTCTCCCCTGAAACCATTGCTTAAGCAAAAAATATTCCTAGATCAGGGGAATAATGGTTCAAGGCCACTAAGTTGAAGTTGCAGAATTGTGATGAGTTATTGAAGCAAGAGCATATATGGGTGGACATGAAATCTAATATACATAGGATCTGTCTAAAGGAGAACTATTCAAAACTATTGCTAGTAATCCAGAAGTATTTTAGATGTGAGGGAAGATTCCACATCATATATCAGTACCATTTTAGACTTCTACTACATTTTACAGATAAACAAATCTTAGATCTCCCATTCTTCCTTTTCAGAGGTTTAGGTAAGATGTGTGATAAAGTTCAAGAAAAACCTTAAAGTAGTGAGACCTCTATTTTTCATCATGGATTGATTAAGTTTCTGGTTATGGAGGACTTGAAAATATTGAACAGAGATTGGGTTACATTTTTATTTCTAAGTGGTTATGATGTGGATGTGATTACTCCTAAGAAGACACCCAAGTCCAAAAAAAATACTCCCAAAAATGATAAAAGTCCCATAGTTGGAGTTGAATTTGAACTTGAAAAAGATATGCAACTTGTAGAAGAACCTATGGATATGGAAGTTGAACATTTGGAGGAAACAATAGTGGCACCTCAACCACCATCCACAAGCAGCAAGAAAAATTTTGACACAAGGACTTATAGGATGATCACCAAGAGTCAGACATAAGGAAAGGGTAAGATTGAAGATATTTTACAAGTTATTGACATTGAAGAGACCCCTGTAGTCAAACCAGTGGAAATAAAGGGAACCAAGATGAAGAAAAAAGGTCTTACTACAAAAAAGTTGGATTTCTCCAGTGAATACTCTGGTTATTCTTTCAAGCCTAGAAAGCCTTTTACTAGGTCACAACTATCTAAAGGGGACAAATTTGATAAAAAGTAGAAGGAAGCGGAAAGTAATAAGAAGCCTATGGTGGAGGAGATCATCGAATTATCTCCCACAGAAGTAGAAATAACTAAAGGACATAAAGGAAAAGAGAAAATGGCAGAAAAATCCGAAGTTGACATCCTGTTGTACTGTACAACAACCCTCCCCATTTCGAAATTTTTATATTAATTTTTAGAAGAAATGGGTCCCTTTTTCTTTTTCTTTTAGATTCAATAATTTTTCCTAGCTTCGCTTATTGCAAATATTAAATAAAGACCTTTGTAAATATGTAAATATTAAAAGGGAATCGAATTAATCATAAATCAAAGAAAATCCTAAAACATAAGTCTTTATCACATTTCACAAAATATGAAAGGAAAAGCTCAATATGTCATTGGTCAAAAAGTTCCAATGCGATAAAGTGAATCTCTAAATCACATATCACATATGAAGATTTTCAAAAGCCTTCTCCATTATTCCGATGCGATAGATCACATTACAAAAGCACATATTGCACTAAACATAAGGCTAATGATTCCCTTCAAAAGGTTCTGATGCAATGAAGTCTTATCGCAATCGCAAATCAGTAGTCATATCACAAGGGGTCCCTTTTGTAAAACTTTGATGCGATAAGTCCAATTGCAATCGTGAATCGGCATAAAACTTAATGCATCCTTATGCGTTCATTTCAAAAGTTCTGACGCGATAAAATAAAAACAAATGCCCATCGCTCATCGCTCATCGCTCTAAATCACATCACTCATCGGCAATCGCAATCGGAAGCTTCAAACGATAATATTTAAACTGAGACTTTGAAATTTCTGATCCCTGATGTACGATCATCATTGATCGAAAATCAGTTAAATTAATACATTTAACTCAAATGAGAATGCGCGATGTGACTTTCCATAAAGGCATTTAATTTTTAAAATGGAGATCATTAAGTCTAATTTATGAACGAAATCCTTTGCAGATTGTTTTTTTCAATAAAATAAAGTTCCTTTAAATGATTTCCTTTTTACATAACGATGTTTATTCTTCGTTGTTTTCTTCCTGATTCTAAGAGGATTTTCATCATTTCCCACTTATTTACAGATATTTAGAACAACTATTCCACCTATTTGCAAAACTATTAAAACGCTTCCAATCAGAGAAAATGTCGAAGAAGCTTAAGAAAGCAAAGGTTACCACCATCCCAAAGGAAAAGCCGGCCAAAGTTAAGTTAGTAACCAATAATACATGCCTTGGCCTTGGAAAGATGTCTTGGAAAGAATTTTATAATCTGCTCGAAGCTGAAAATCCCACTGTGACAGAAGAAAAAGTGACAGTGCCAGATGAGGACTCAGAATCAGAAGATAATCCCCTCGAAGAACTGGCAGACTCTTACCTTCATAGAGTAGTGGCTCAAGCAAATGTATTTCCGTACTATGATTTAGTACGATGGGTAATAGAGGGCATAAACATCACAGACAAAGCATTTTTCATAGCTGATGGGAAGATGTTTGGATCTTTTAAATCAGAGGATATCAGGGCAATGTATCATCTACCAAAGCGTCAGAAGATCTACAACAAAGAATTTCTATAGGATTTTGCTTCAAAAAACGAAATAGATTTAGACCCTATTAGAGAATGGAGGAAAGATCCAAAGAAACACAAGCATGAATCCTCAGGTATGTACTCTGTAGAATCTCTAGCACCTCCCTATTGCTACGCTGCTGCCATGTTATGCAGATTGTTTAGGTTTGCCAATTCTGCAAGGTTTTCTATTGAAATGGTACCTCTGATTGATACCGCCATGAATTCTTATATTATGAATTGTTCATACATCCTATCCGATAAGATAACAAATAAAATTCTTGATTATAGAAGGAATAGGCATATGTCTACAAGAACGACACCTCCATTGCATCTGTGTGCTTACATTATAGATGCCATATGCTTCAATTACAAATGTCCCATTTTTGGATGGAAATGGACTCCTCAGGACCCCACTCCTATCCATATATATCATAAATATTTGTGGAAAGCCCATCACAAGAACCATTTATATAATATTTTCCAGGGATTTATGATGCCCATTCATCAAGCCATTTTTAACAAACCCTCTCCGTGGCTATCAGATAAGGCCAACCTTGAATTAAGCCTAATTGGAAAATGGTTTGGAGAGGAGAATTTCACTTACAACTGAATATTCGGAAGTGTAACCAACCCTCATGTTTTGCCTCTATACATTCTTGATAAATTACTAGCTCGGGAAATTTCCTATCAGGTTATAGAGAATGGTTTGTCCAGGAATCTTAAGAGCTCCAAGAAACAAATGTGGCCTACATTTCCTCTCAAAAGTGGATCTTACACTCTCAATGATTTCAAGCATGCAGAGAAAGAGGCCTTGAAAATTAAATAACTCAAACTAGCATTCATCACCCCAAGGCAATATGACCCGAAGAAAATTTCCCTTAATGTTACATCTACAGTACAAATTTCCAAGTTTGAACATGAAGATGATAGTTTAGATGACCTATTTGTCTCAGCCAAAATTTTTCCATAGGTTCAGCAAAAACCAAGTTCAAAACTGGAAACAAGTGATATGGATAAATTCATGCTTTACAGGAATAAGAGGTTACTAACAATCCCTCTTGACCAGCTACAAACAACTCCTCTGCTATCCCAAGAAGAAAAAAAAGGAGAAAAGGGAAAAAAGAGTGATACTCAAACTGAATAGGTAAACACAGGAAATAAGGCTGACAACTCCTCCGATATTGCTATACATGTTAATTCAAAAGAATATGAACAGTTCGATCGGCAGATCCAAGGATAGAATGATTTCCATAAAATGAATACAACACAGACATCTATCATCACAGTTAAAGAGACAGTCAATAATACCAACACTCCAGATGTTGAAATTATTCCTAAGAATCCATCTGAGGAGATTGTGTTAAAAGTTGAAAATATACCACCCTTGGACATTTTCTACATTCCAAAGCATAGAGCTGTGGTTAAGAGGAAAAGAAAGAAAAGAAAACTGGACCACAATCTATTATCATCTTCCTAGGCCGAATTGATGGATGTTGTTTGGAAAAACTCCAAGATTGATCCTTCAGAGGACTTAACAAAACTGTCTCAGTATGCAGGAGCCTATACAGCAGCAACCATAGATAAATATTCTGAGGTAAATTTGTTAATAAAGGAAAAAGACCAAAGAATAGTGCAGCTGGAGCAGCAATTAGTTGAAGAAGGACAACATAATGAAGAACTTAGAGAACAGTTAAATTCTGAAAGACAAAAGCTTGACCAGAAAGCTATACAAAAACAACAACAACTGACCCAAGAGGTAAATAAATTACAGTCATTGTTTCAAAGAGAAAAAGTGGCCAAGGTGGAATAGAATGCAATATTTCAAGCAAAATTGCAAAGATTTAAAAATTATCCTGAGGTAGATCAATTCAAGAAGGAAGCCCTTGAATCAAATAAAATGTTATCATTACAGCTTTATATTTTATCTCAGAAGATAACAATGGTTCATCCTTTATGTGAAATAACCATGTCACTTACAGAGAAAACAACAAACTCAAGACTTGAATTTGAAGATGTCGATGAAAAAATCTCAGGATTTCTCACATGGCAAGAAACCGATCAAGGAATTGCAGCTAATTTACCTAAAAGTCAAGAAGCACATAAAGAAATTCTGTATGCAGAGTGGGAGGCACAGTTAATTAAAACAGAGAGAGCCATTTCCAGGGCAATAATTTTAATGAAAAATGTGGTAGAGTTAATCGATGATAACCTACATACTGCTAACTTAATCTCCGATCACATTCCAGGAGAAATTATGAAGGTCAAAGAGTTAGAAAAACAATGGGAATAAGAATTGAAAAGAGGGTACCAAAAAATTGATGCAATACAAGAGATAACATGGGATACATTCTGGTCATATCTAGTCAAACCACATAGCCAACAATTGACTATGAAATTCCTCTCCCATGCTATTGCTAATATGCTCCCAGAAATTTTTGATGGCAACTACACCATGCAACTACATTCTCGTTTGAGTCATTCGCTAGAAGTCAAAGATATGTTATCGATATGCCTGCTGCACACATCAGATACGTAAGAAGTATCTTAGATCTATTCTGATGGGAACCACCAATCTATTTTTGTAAAATCTCATCCCCAGGTTTCATGATTTGGTATTCACAACAACATCTAAGCAATGTTTAGGATAGTTTGTTAGAATTTTTAGTACTATTTAAACCCCTTTCATGTATTTAGAAAGGGGTCCTAAATTTTTAATAATTTTTTACTTGGAAGATACACTACTGTATTTCTAAATATATTATCTTTATGATGGATCACATTCTGTGATTTTCTGAGGAATCATTTTTAAGAGTCTGCACTTTTGTGTCTTGGAGATAGTTCTAAAAGAAAGAATAGGATTGGAATATCAATTGCATCAGATAATTTTAAATATACTTGGTATTTCTATCATTTATGTTTCAGTTTTCTTATGCAATGAAATATTCCTATTAAAATTTTCTATTGTTTAGATATATATATATGTATCTAAACAATTTCTCTGTTATATCACTTATGGAAATATAGAAATGTTATCTTTCATAGTATGTATAGACAATATAGAGATATAGATCTGTGAATACGATACATTATTATAACTCTGTTTAACTTCTTAAACAGAGTTATCATCATATGAAATCTCATCTTTCTTTTAGATAAATAAGTCATCTTTAAGGTTGTTTGTTTAAATGAAATTATTCTTAAATCGTGTTCATCTTTAAATACCCGGGTTATTTTAGAATTATTTTTATTTATCAAGCAGTAGATTAAATATCAAAATTTCATCATTCATTATACAAACACCTCACCACAAACTCATTCCATTTATTATTGGGAAAATGGTCCCATATTATCTAGTCCGAGCCACTATTATGAACAAAAAAGGAGTTGTACCAAGGTCCAGACCGGGTGGTTTCCCCAATGTTTGAAGCTAGGATTTCAGGGGCTTCAAAATTTTTGGTGCTATAAGGAGGGCTTAAGCTGTGAATGGAAAGTAAATCCAAATCCACAGGCCATTCCAAGAGCAATTCGCCCTCATCACCTTCTTCAACTTCTCCTTCATCTCAAATCTCAAGGGAAGAAGTTGAAAAGAAAATTACTACACCCACTCCCAAAACCCTAAACATATCAGAACAATCATCTGTAGAATATCCTAAGGTACAATCTCTAATTCATAAACTTGAAGGGTTTTCATTATCACAAGAAGAATCTGAGCTATCCCAAGGCAGTGTTACTTCACAATACATTCCTTCTCAGCCTCTTACTAGACTGTAGAGTGAAAAACTCGGTATTTTACCAACTGAAATTCCTCTGCCCAGTCGAAAAAGAGCTAGAAAAACACCCTCTGAGTCAGAAAGTGAGACTCTTTCATCATTATCATCTACATATTTCATATCATCTACTTACCAACTTCAAATCACAATCCTGAAAGGTAGAGTTACTTCAACAACACCTACTCAAACAATTTCAACTGTTCCTCCAACTCCCTCTACCATTAGTACAACGATGGCACAGATACCATGGACTAATCCGAGAGCTGTTACAATGCCTGCACCTTTGAGTCAATTACCAGCTAATCCTGAAAAATGGTTACCAAAGTTTAGTCCCAACCTTGGCATACTAGCTGAAGAACACATTAACAACTTCATGTTGTCTATAAATTAAAATGGAGTAACACAAGAAGATGTTGTGGTTAGACTATTCCCATACACTTTGCAAGGAGCGGTGAGATCTTGGTATTTTTCATTACCATCGAGATCCATTACTAGCTAGGATATTTTTCAAGAACAATTCCTAACCAAGTTCGGAGATGATAGGTCAGTAGCAACTTTGATTAATGATCTCTCCAATTTGAGGGCAGAATCCAAAGAACTCATCAAAGACTTCAACTCTTGATTTAACAAGTTGCTGAATAAAATTCCTACAACATCAAAACCTAGTGAAAAAGTTCGAAGTGAATGGCATATATCATCTTTGCCTTCAAATATAGCTATCTTTGTAGATAGACCTACTGAACCTACACTAGCCGAAAACATGAAAGAAGCAATCGTAGTAGAAATATGTATCATTTGTTTAGATAAAAAGAATGCTAATGAAGAGAGAAAATCCAAAAAAGTTAGTTTCAGAGATGATTCAAAGAAGAAAGAACCTAAATATCCATATGATATGGAAGGATTACAAAAAGTCCTGAAGACTATGTCCAATGAAATGATTGAAATTAAAAAGCAGGTAGTTGAAACTTCCACTAAAAGGCCATTTAGGAACTTTAAGAGGAATCAGACAATGGAATCTAAACCACCTAATGCAATATCTAATGCAGAGTCAGATTTAGAGGAAGAGGAAGAAGAAGATACACTTCTATCATCAAAAGAAAACGAAGAAGAAGAATTGGTTGAATGCCATGGGATGTGGGATTTTATCTTGCCTAACTCAAATAATGAAAAAAAAGAAGAAGCTCTCCCAGTAAGTACAAGAAGTAAGAGTGCAACAGAAACTGTTCAAACATCTCCTAAGAAGAAAAATTCAACCCTTGTTACTAAAGATAAAGCTCCTGTAAAGAAAGCTTCTCCTTTGCCTACCCAAAATCAACCATCATATTCTAATCCTTCCTCAACACCTAAAACGCTAGTAGTGTCTGATTCTATGGATTATAATATTATAGAAGATATGAAGAAGACCAGAGAAAATATTTCTTTACATGAACTCAGCAAGCTCAAGCATCAACAGAAGTTGTTTTTGAAAGAATTAAATGCAGTACTTGCTTCTCCCCTTCCAATTGGTGTAATATCTAAAGCAACCAAAGGATCAGGTAACCCACCCTATAAAGTAGATGCTATTGATACTGTTTTAATTGGAGATAGGTCTAATTCACATAAACCTCCTTTCCTCTTAACATACAAGATCTGTAATAGGAATTGACATAACTGCTTGATAGATTCAGGAGCATCATCAAACATAATGCCAGCCTCAGTGTGCTCTAAATTAAACATTGAACCCAAAAAATCTGCAGTTCATATTGTCCAATTAGATCAAACTAAAGTACAAGTTTTAGGAGAGATTAATTCAGTCACTATTAGGCTAGCAGCTGATCCAAGAATAGTTCAGAGAATTGATATATTGATTGCTAACATCCCTGAGTTTTATGGTTTGATCTTAAGTAGGGATTGGTCTGAAAAACTCCATGGATACATTTCTACCGATTGGTCTCACATGTGGCTTCTCTATAAATGGAAACCTAATCAAATTAAGATTGAGTGGGAGAAACACATGACTCATACAGTAATGGAGATATTTGGTAGATATTTGGAGATATTTTTCCCTTTTAGACATTCGAATTGGGTCTCAAATTTGGTACCTGATAGGAAGAAGAATGGAGATATTAGGATTTGTATAGATTTTATAAATCTCAACAAGGCGTGTCAAAAGGATAATTTCCCATTAACTACAATGGAACAGATACATCAAGCAGTATAAATTTCTAAATTAATGTCTTTACTTGATGGTTTTTCAGGATATAATCAGGTACTGGTGCATCCCGATGATAGACTAAAAACCACATTCAGAACCAAATGGGGAACATATGCCTACCAAAAAATGCCTTTTGGTTTGGTAAATGCTAGAGCTACCTTCCAAAGATCCATGGATATAGCTTTCAAAGGTTTGATTAATAAGTCAGTTGTTGTCTATATTGATGACATAACTGTCTTTTCGAAGAAAAGAACTAACCATCTACATGATTTAAAACAAATCTTTGAACGATGTAAAAGGTATGGCATTTATTTGAATCCAAAAAAAATCATTCTTTGCTCTTAATGAAGGGAAACTCTTAGGATTTATTGTATCTAAAGATGGCATATATATTGACCCTGACAGAATAAAGGAGATTTCTGATATCCCTTTACCACATAACAAGAAATCCGTGCAGTCATTTTTAGGACAGATAAATTTTGTAAAGAGATTGTTCCTGATTTTTCTCATATAGTTTTACCTTTATAGATAATGATTAGGAAGAATTCAGTTTTCAAATGGGGACATAAAAAAAATTAAGCCTTTAATTCAATGAAACAGGAAATTATTAATGCTCCAGCATTGATTACTCCTATTTTTTTTAATCATTTTTTTTTGTATACTTTAGCCACTGAAACATCTTACGCTACCATTTTGACACAACTCAATGATAAACAGATTGAAGCACCTATTTCCTTCTTTAGTTCAAATCTGCAAGGAGCTGAACTTAACTATTCAGAAGTAGAAAAACAAGCTTTTGTTGTGTTTAAGTCTATCAAAAATTTTAGGTCATTTCTCTTAAAAACGCATACAAAAGTCATTGTCCCATTTTCTGCAGTGAGACAATTGCTAGTACAAAGAGAAGTAGGAGAAAAAGGGGCCAATTGGGTAACAACATTACAGGAATACGATATTGAAATTAAACGAGATAAATTTGTTAGGGGACAAGGTTTTTGCAGGTTATTAGCAGGAGCTTCCAATATTCCAGAACATCAAGATCAAGATAATAGTGTTCAAATAAATGAGATAAGTATCATAAATTCTGAATCTCAATATGCTGATTTGATCTTTTACTTAAAAAATGGGTATGCTCCTCCTAATCTCAACTATAAATGTAAGCGTGCTTTAAGATTAAAAGCTAAAAACTTTGAAATCATTGATGATGTGTTATTCAGAAGAAATTAGGATTCCATTTTTCTAATATGTCTAGAGAAAACTGAAGCACACAAGGTTTTGCAGGAATTACATGATGGACCAGCAGGTGGACATTTTGGAAGAGATACTACAGCTCACAAGATAATTCATGTTGGATATTATTGACCTACTTTGTATAAAGATGCCCATGATTATGTAAGGAAATGTGAAACTTGCCAGACTTCCAGTGGGAGACAACGGAAACCAACTTTTCCTTTACAACCAATAAACATTGAGCAACCATTTGAACAATGGGGACTTGATATTATTGGAGAAATTGTTCCACATTCTTCCAAGCAACACAGATACATCCTTACAACAAAAAATTACTTTACAAAATGGGTAGAGGCAATTCCTTTAAAGGTAGCCAATTCTGTTGCAATCATTGAATTCATTGATCAATTCATCATTACTAGGTTTGGTGTACCTAATGCCCTTGTTTTTTATAATGAATTTTATTTTTCTGCAAATAGTATAATGGAATTTTCTCTCAAAAGAGGTTTCAAATTAAAATATTCTGCAAATTATTACCCCCAAGGTAATGGTTTGGCAGAATCAACTAATAAAAATATCATTAAAATCATCAAAAGAACGGTAGATCAAAATCAAAAGAATTGGCATAAGCCTTTGATTTTTGCACTTTGGGCTAATCGTATAACTCAAAAATATTCAATCGGTACTTCACCTTTTAATCTTGTGTATGGGAAAGAAGCCGTAATACCTTCAAACCTAGTACTCCCATCTCTAGCCCTAGTACAATTTATTGAAGAAAATCCTTAATCTTCTGTCCAACTAAGATTTGATCAAATCCTCAAATTAGATGAAGAAAGAGAAAAAGCTAAAATCACTCATGTTAAACATCAACAACTTATAAAATCTTCTTTTGATTCAAATTCTGTTGGATCTAAAACATTACAAATCGATGATCTTGTTTTGAAATGGGACAAAGCACATGAAGATAAATGAAAACATACTAAATTTCAAAAGATGTGGCTTGGACCATTCCAAATCATTGAAAAGATAGGCTCATCAACATTCATATTACAATATCTAACAGGAAGGAGAGATTCTCTTCCTATGAATGGGCTTATTTTGAAAAAAATATTTTCCTAAGAAGGCAACCCATTCTTACTTGTACATATTCATTATGAAAATTTGTTTGTTTTACAAATAATGTTGTTAATAGTCTTCCATTGACCTTTTACTATTGAAAGTATCTTTGAGAAAATACTGTGAATACTTGTTTATGTAGATAGAAATTTTTAAGGAAGTGATTACAGTTTTTTGGAAAATTAAAATAAAATTTGAAACTCTGAAAACTTATTTTAATATTTGCAAGATCTTCCGAAACCTTGAAAATATTGTAAATCATTCGAAAGTTTATAAAGTAGAGAGAGGTTATTTATAAAAAGTAAAGACTTTTTCCAAATTTTGGCACTTAAAACTCTAAAAGGTCATCCATTAACTCTTAAGGAGAGAATCATTCACCCCATCAACTAAGGTTATGATTTTTTAGAGTGTAATTCTAAAAAATTGTGTCTAAGATAAAAGATAAGAGGTCTCATCACGAGCCTGCTTACCATGATCATAGGGAAGTAATCAAACTGAAATTACCACTACTGCATACCGAAACAAGGTAATGGCTTATAATCATAATACAAGGGGTCTCATCACGAGCCAGCTTGTTTATTTTAGTTACAACCATTGAATGGCATTGTTATCAGCTGGCTCCCAAACCGAGACAATGGCTTTTAAGTTAAAATAATAAAAGAAACAAAAGATAGAATATCTTTATGAATTTATCTTTTAAAAATTTATACTCTTGGATGGCTGAGATAATGGAGGATTAATGGTTAAAAGGTAACCCTTCCAAGACTATAAACGTTTGCGGGCAGCAGAGGCACTACCTATGACAAAAGAGTAAATTACAAAGCTAAGTTGGAAAAGCCCCCTACTTTATCTTTATCAACCAATCAAAGCTTGATTAAACTAAAAATGTTTTTTTTTTAAGGGATTAAAAAGAAATTGTAAATAATTCTTATTCACATTCAGAGTTAGATTTTATTTAAATTTTTCTAAGATAGTTTTCTTTGTCTTTAAAAACTTTTACCTACAAGAGATGTAGTGTTCATTTTATTTTTCAGAGATAACTGTTTCTCCCAATGAATCACCAATTTTTGTACTGTACAAAAACCCTCCCCATTTCGAAAATTTTATATTAATTTTTAGAAGAAATCGGTCCCCTTTTCTTTTTCTTTTAGATTCAATAATTTTTCTTAGCTTCGCTTATTGCAAAGATTAAAGAGAGACCTTTGTAAATATGTAAATATTAAAAGGAAATCAAATTAATCATAAAACAAAGAAAAGACTAAAACATAATTCTTTATCACATTTCACAAAATATGAAAGGAAAATCTCAATATGTCATTTCTCAAAAAGTTCCGATGCGATAAAGTGAATTTCTAAATCGCATATCACATAGGAAAAATTTCAAAAGCCTTCTCCATTATTTTGATGCGATAGATCGCATTGTAAAAGCGCATATTGCACTAAACATAAAGCTAATGCTTCCCTTTAAAAAAAAATTATGCGATGAAGTCTTATCGCAATCGAAAATCGACAGTCATATCACAAGCGGTCCCTTTTGCAAAACTCCGATGCGATAAGTCCAATCGCAATCGTGAATCGGCGGAAAACTTAATTCATCCTTATGCGTTCATTTCAAAAGTTCCGACGCAATAAAATAAAAACAAACGCCCATCGCTCTAAATCACATCACTCATCGACAATCACAATTGGAAGCTTCAAACGGTAATATTTAAACCGAGACTTTGAAATTGTCGATCCCCGATGTACGATTATCATTGATCAAAAATCAGTTAAGTTATGACATTTAACTCAAATGAGAATGCGCGATGTGACTTTCCATAAAGGCATTTAATTTTTAAAATGGAGATCATTAAGTTTGATTTATGAACGAAATCCCTTTCAGATTGTTTTTTTCAATAAAATAAAGTTCCTTTAAACGATTTACTTTTTACATGACGATGTTTATTCTTAGTTGTTTTCTTCCCGATTCTAAGAGGATTTTCATCATTTCCCACTTATTTACAGATCTGTAGAACAACTATTCACCTATTTTCAGACCTGTTAAAATTCTTCCAATCAGAGAAAATGTTGAAGAAGCTTAAGAAAGCAAAGGTTACCACCATCCCCAAGGAAAAGATGGCCAAAGTTAATTTAGTAACCGATACTACATGCCTTGGTCTCGGAAAGATGTCTTAGGAAGAAGTTTATAATCTGCTCGAAGCTGAAAATCCCATTGTGAGAGAAGAAAAAGTGACAGTGCCAAATGAGGACTCAGAATCAGAAGATAATCCCCTCAAAGAACTGGCAGACTCTTATCTTCATAGAGTAGCGGCTCGAGCAAATGTATTTCCATACTATGGTTTAGTACGATGGGTAATAGAGGGCATATACATCATAGACAGAGCATTTTTCATGGCTGATGGGAAGATGTTTGGATCCTTCAAATTAGAGGATATCAGGGCAATGTATCATCTACCAGAGCCTCAGAAGATCTACAACAAAGTATTTCTAGAGGATTTCGCTTCAAAAACCGAAAAATAATCAGACCCTATTAGAGAATGGATGCAAGCTCCAGAGAAACACAAGCATGAATCCTCAGGTATGTACTCTGTAGAATCTCTAGCACCTCCATATTGCTACGCTGCTACCATGATATGCAGACTGTTTGGGTTTGCCAATTCTGCAAGGTTTTCTATTGAAATGGTACCTCTGATTGATACCGCCATGAATTCTTATATTATGGACTGGTTAGTCATCCTATCCGATAAGATAGCAAATAAAATTCTTGATTATAGAAGGAATAGGCATATGTCTACAAGAATGACACCCCCATTTCATCTGTGTGCTTAAATTATAGATGCCATATGCTTCAATTCTGAATTTCCCATTTTTGAATGGAAATGGACTCCTCAGGACCCCACTCCTATCCATATCTATCATAAATATTTGTCGAAAGCCCATCACAGGAACCATTTATATTAGATTTTCCATGGATTTATGATGCCCATTCATCAAGCCATTTTTAACAAACCCTCTCCGCGGCTATCAGATAAGGCCAACCTTGACTTAACCCTAATTGGAAACTGATTTGGAGAGGAGAATTTCACTTACATATGAATATTCGGAAGTGTAACCAACCCTCATGTTTTGCCTCTATACATTCCTGATAAATTACTAGCTCAAGAAATTTCCTATCAAATTACAGAGAATGGTTTTCCAGGAATCTTAAGACCTCCAAGAAACAAATGTGGCCTACATTTCCTCTCAAAATTCGATCTTACACTCTCAATTATTTCAAGCATGCAGAGAAAGAGGCCTTGAAAATTAAACAACTCAAACTAGCATTCATCGCCCCAAGGAAATATGACTCGAAGAAAATCGCCCTTAATGTTACATCTACGGTACAAATTTCCAAGTTTGAACATGAAGATGATAGTTTCGATGACCTATTTGTCTCAGCTGAAGGTTTTACACAGGTTCAGCAACAAGTAAGTTCAAAACTGGAAACAAGCGATATGTAGAAATTCATGCCTTATAGGAATAAGAGGTTACTAACAATCCCTCTTGACCAGCTACAAACAACTCCTCTACTATCCCAAGAAGAAAAAAAAGGAGAAAAGGGAAAAAAGAGTGATACTCAAACTGAACAGGTAAACACAGGAAATAAGGTTGATAGCTCCTCCGATATTGATATACATGTTAATTCAAAAGAATGTGAACAGTTCAATCAGCAGATCCAAGGACAGAATGATTTCCAGAAGCTGAATACAACACAAACATCTATCATCACAGTTAAAGAGATAGTCAGTAATACCAACACTCCAGATGTTGAATTATTCCTGAGAATCCATCTGAGGAGATTGTGTTAAAACTTGAAGATATACCACCCTTGGAAATTTTCTACAGTCCAAAACATAGAGTTGTGGTTAAGAGGCAAAAAAAGAAAAGAAAACTGTACCACAATCTATTATCATCTTCCTAGGCCGAATTGATGGATGTTGTTTGGAAAAATTCCAAGATTGATCCTTCAGAGGACTTAACAAAACTATCTTAGTATGCAGGAGCCTATACAACAGCAACCATAGATAAAGCTTCTGAGGTAAATTTGTTAATAAAGGAAAAAAACCAAAGAATAGTGCAGCTCGAGCAACAATTAGTTGAAGAAAGATAGCAGAATGAAGAACTTAGAGAATAGTGAAATTCTGAAAGACAAAAGCTTGACCAGCCAGCTATAAAAAAACAACAACAACTGACCCAAGAGGTAAATAAATTACAAAAATTACTTCAAAGAGAAAAAGTGGCCAAGGAGGAATATAATGCAATATTGCAAGCAAAATTGCAAAGATTTAAAAATTATCCTGAGGTAGATCAATTCAAGAAGGAAGCCCTTGAATCAAATAAAATGTTATCATTACAGCTTGATATTTTATCTTAGAAGATAAAAATGGTTCATCGTTTATGTGAAATAACCATGTCACTTACAGAGAAAACAAAAAACTCAAGACTTGAATTTGAAGATGCCGATGAGAAAATCTCAGGATTTCTCACATGGCAAGAAATAGATCAAGGAATTGCAGCTAATTTACCTAAAATTCAAGAAGCACATAAAGAAATTATGTTTGTAGAGTGGGAGGCACAGTTAATTAAAATAGAGAGAGCCATTTCCAGGGCAAGAATTTTAATGAACAATGTGGTAGAGTTAATGAATGATAACCTAAATACTGCTAACTTAATCTTTGATCACATTCCAGGAAAACTTCTGAAGGTCAAAGAGTGAGAAAAACAATGGGAGTAATAATTGAAAAGAAGGTACCAACAAATTGATGCAATACAAGAGCTAACATGGGATACATTCTGTTCATATCTATTCAAACCACACAACCAACAATTGACTATGAAATTCCTCTCCCATTCTATTGCTAATATGCTCCCAGAATTTTCTGATGCCACCTACACTGGGCAACTTCATTCTCTTCTAAGTCATCCACTAGAAGTCAAAGATATGTTATCGATATGCCAGCTGCACACATCAGATACGTAAGAAGTATCTTAGATCTATTATGATGGGAACCGCCAATCTATTTTTATAAAATCTCATCCCCAGGTTTCATGATTTGGTATTCACAACAACATCTAAGTGATTTCTAGGATAGTTTGTTAGAATTTTTAGTACTATTTAGGCCCCTTTCATGTATTTAGAAAGGGGTCCTAAATTTGTAATAATTTTTGACTTGGAAGATACACTATTGTACTTCTAAATATATTATTTTTATGATGGATCACATTCTGTGATTTTTTGAGGAATCATTTTTAAGAGTTTGCACTTTTGCGTCTTGGAGATAGTTCTAAAAGAAAGAACATGATTGGAATATCAATTGCATCAGAGAATTTTAAATATATCTGGTATTTCTATCATTTATGTTTCAGTTTTCTTATGCGATGAAATATTCCTACTAAAATTTGCTATTGTTTATATATATATATATATGTGTGTGTGTGTTTTTAAAACATTTCTCTATTATATCATTTATGGAAATATAGAAATGTTATCTTTCATAGTATGTATAGACAATATAGAAATATAGATCTTTGAATACGATACGTTATTATAACTCTGTTTAACTTCTTAAACAGAGTTATCATCATATGAAATCTCATCTTTCTTTTAAATAAATAAGTCATCTTTATGGTTGTTTGTTTAAATGAAATTATTCTTAAATCGTGTTCATCTTTAAATACCCGAGTTAGTTTAGAATTATTTGTATTTATGAAGTAGTAGATTAAATATCAAAATTTCATCATTTATTATACAAAAACCTCACCACAAACTCATTCCATTTATTATTGGGAAACTGGTCCCATATTATCTAGTCGGAGCCACTATTATAAATGGAAAAGGAGTTGTACCAAGGTCCGGACTGGGTGGTTTCCCCGATGTTTGAAGCTAGGATTTCAGGGGCTTCAACACATCCTTAAAGAGAAACTTAAAGAGGCAAGAAATTAGGTCATAGAGACCAAGTTGGAACTATAAGATTTCAATCAAGAAAGGAAGGAGTTGTCATATTTTAATAAAGAGGTCAGCAAACAAATTAGTTTTTATGATGAGGTGGCTAAAAGGTCCAAGAAAATGTTGAAAATAACATTACCTTTGCATAAGATGACGAATAATACCATGAGGAGGAGTAGATGGCTGCAGGAAGAGAGGAGAACACTTCTAAGTGAGGTTAAAGAGATGGAGATTCAAATGGGAATGGTAGAAATCGAGTTAAAAAAGAGAGGTCTAAATATGATATCAGTAGATGAAC
Source organism: Pinus albicaulis (assembly GCA_034641835.2). Classification (NCBI taxonomy): domain Eukaryota; kingdom Viridiplantae; phylum Streptophyta; class Pinopsida; order Pinales; family Pinaceae; genus Pinus; species Pinus albicaulis. Next base: position 170,858,761 of record CM076570.1, read on the forward strand.
CCGTTGAAGGTGAAGATACTACTTCTTGAGGAGGGGTAAGATATATTTTCAATGTCATCTTTCATATCAGCATCTCACACAACCTTGGACAAGTTTGGGAGGTGGGAATTGAAATTTTCAAAATCTACAGTTTATCGGTAAGTTCATAACATACTCCAAGATTAAAGCTATGTTTTCGCTACGAACTCGCTGAAGATGATTTCTTTCAATAAAATCCAAATTTTGTCTCGAAAGGAACAGGTAAAAGCATATATTTAAGTTTTTTTACCTTAATGGAAACCTTCAATGTTGTGAAAACAGCTCTAAAAATAGAAGAAAGAGAGATCAACGCCTTAGAAATTAGCCACTTCGAGGGGAAAACCTCCAATACATTACATAAATGAGCAATTATTCCATTCTAAAAATTACCAAAACCTCCTTCCATATATAGGAGTCCATGGGGCCACAATATAATCCTAGCTGACCTAACAATAATAATTTAATGGCACAATAATAACAATATTGGGGTTACATGGGTACAACAATAAAAATAATGGGGCTATACTAATAACAATAAGGGAATAAACTAGTAATATAGGGACCTAACATTCCCCTCTCCTTCAAAAAAGTGTTGTCCTCAACGTTTGAGTAGCTTTGGCTACTTCTGTATAAAATTCTCATCCTCCCATGTAGAATCTTCAATGGGTAAGTTCTTCCACTTAATGAGATACTTTGAAATTGATCGGTTTCGTAGTTGTCAAGTTCTTGTTTCCGTGACCACTTTAGGTTCCAATATGATTTTTCCTTCCTCATCAAGTTTTGGCAATATTGGTTGAACTGGAATATTTTCACCTATAACCTTCTTTAAGCATAAAACATGGAAAACTGGATGCACTCGCGAAGAAGCAGGAAGCTCCAATTTGTATGCCATAGTACCAATCTTTTGCAACACCTTGTAAGGACCATAGTACTTTGGCGATAATTTATTATCCTTCTTTGCTTGCTTGAGGGACATTTGTTTGTATGATTGTAGCCGTAAAAATACCCAATCTCCTACATCAAAACTTCTCTCGCTACGATGTTGATCTGCCTGTTGTTTCATTCGATTTTGTGCAAAATTCAGGTTATCCTTTAAGAGTTGGAGAACTTCTTGCTGATGCTCGATGTGATCTTCCACTGCTTGAACCTTAGAATTTTCTCTTAAAGATGATGTGATGGATGGTGGATGATATCCATAAAGTGCCATAAATGGGGTCATTTTTGCTGCGGTATGGAAGGAAGTGTTATACCACCATTCAGCAAGAGGTAACCACTTGACCCATTGTGTTTGTTTATCAGATACAAAACAACGAAGATATCCTTCCAAACATTTATTTACTATCTCGGTTTGACCATCAGATTGAGGATGATAAGATGAGCTATGAGCTAATTGAGTACCCAAACAAGAAAATAACTCCGTCCAAAAATTTCCAGTAAAAATGGGATCTCTGTCACTCACAATAACCCTTGGGTTTCCATGTAACTTTTGAATTGTGTCCATAAATGTAGTAGCAACTGTACTTGCTTTAAATGGATGAGATAATGCAAAAAAGTGTGCATACTTGGTAAGTCTATCAACTACCACCATGATGACACTCTTTCCTTCAGACTTGGGTAAATATGTGATAAAATCCATTGAAATCTCCTCCCAACATCGACTTGGAATGGATAAAGGTTGTAGAAGACCCAGGGTTTTAATTGTCTCAAGTTTATTTTGTTGGAAAACCAAAAATTCCACTACAAACTTTTGAATATCAGATATAAGGCCATCGCAAAAAAATTCTTTCTTCACCCTGTGGTAAGTTTTTAAAAATACTGAGTGACCTCCTAAATGAGAAGTGTGCAATTCCAAAAGAATCTTTTGTTTTAGTTGGGAACTCTTACAAAGATATAAGTGATCTTTGCACCATAAGGAATCATTTTTCCAACTAAATGTATTAGATGTACTAGGATCTTGCTGTAAATTTTGAATGAGTGTCTACACTTCTTTTTCCTTCTTCCATTCATCCCTTGCTTCAATTATCCAATCTGGTTGGATAATAGAAATGACACAAAGCAATGCTTCCACCTCTTCATTCTTTCTTGGGAGTGCATCTGCAACAACATTCAGCTTTCCTTTTTTGTAGATTATTTCAAAGTCGTAACCCAACATCTTTGTGACCCATTTTTGCTGTTCTTCTGACGATAGTCTTTGTTCCAAAAAGTGTTTAAGACTATCATGATCAGCTTTTACCTTGAAGTGTCTTCCCATTAGGTAAGTTCGCCATTTCTTTAGTGCATGTAGTATTGCTAACATTTCCTTCTCATAAATAGGTTTCTGTAAATACTTTCCTTTGATTGGACGACTTTCAAAAACAATGGGTCTTCCTTCCTGCATTAAAATTGCACCAATTCCATTTCCTGAGGCATCACATTCCACAATAAAGGTTTTTGTGAAGTCTGGTGTAGCTAAGACCGGTGCTAGGCACATTGCCTCTTTAAGACGTTCAAAGGCCTTAGTTGCTTCAGGAGTCCATGAAAATGCATCTTTTTTCAATAATGTTGTTAGAGGTATTGCTATTCTCCCATAATTCTTAACAAACTTGCGATAATACCCTGTTAACCCGAGAAATCCTCGCAACTGCTTTATGGTTGTGGGCACTTTCCATTCCTTAATGGCTTTAATTTTGTTAGGGTCTACTTTAACACCCTCGTGAGATACAATATGACCCAGATATTCCACCTCTTGTACTCCTAAAAAACATTTGGATGCTTTTGCATATAATTTGAGCACCCTATCAACATGTTGAACATAATCCTTCCAAGAATTGATGTAGATTAGTATATCATCAAAACATACTGGCACAAATTTTCTAAGGAAGGGTTTGAAAATGGAATTCATCAACCCTTGAAATGTACAAGGTGCATTGGTAAGGCCAAAAGGCATGACCAAAAATTCATAATGACCCTCATGAGTTCAAAATCTTGTTTTCAAAATATCTTCAGTCTTCATTCTTATTTGATGATATCTTGAATGAAGATCCAACTTGGTAAAATAAATTGTGCCATGTAATTCATCCAATAATTCATAAATCATAGGAATCGGAAATTTATCTTTAATAGTGAGCTTAATGAGCTCCCTATAATCCGGACACATGCACCATGATCCATCCTTCTTGTTCACCAATACTACTGGAGCAGAGAAAGAAATTTGACTAGGTTGAATTATACTAGCCTCTAACATTTCTGCAATCATACATTCAATTTCTTTCTTTTGGACATAATGATATCTATAAGGCCTGACATTTGGAGGAACACTTCCTGGAATCAAATGAGTAGCATTATCATGATCACGAATAGGTGGGAGTTCTTTGGGAGTTTCAAACACCTTTGAATGATTTTCCAAGACTTTTTGGAGATTTGTAGAAATAGATGATTTTGATGTTGGAAATTCTGGTGAGCATAATTGTGCAATTACACCTCGTTGTTCTTTCTTCAGAAGCTTTTTCATGAAATTAGAGCTTATTATATTTCTTGGCCTCCCTGTGATAACCCATAATTCAAATTCCTTTCCTTCCGAAAAAAAATTCCAGAAATTTTCTTGAAAATTAAAAGCTACCGTCCCCAAAGATTGTAACTATTGTACTCCTAGTACAACACCAGCGCTTCCCATTGGAATGGAAAGCATTGGATTATTAAATACATATTTCCCCATGGTTAGCTTGATATTATGGAATTTTCCAGAGCAATTTATAGTTCCTCCATTTTCAACCACCACTTGACATTCAAGTGCTGGGTATAGGAAATAATTTAATTCCTTGGCTACCTTACAATGAATAAAATTATGGGTACTACCCGAATCAATCAACACCATTACCTTTTTCTTCTTGATATGTCCTTCTATATTGAGAGTTTGAGGAGTGTTAATTCCTGCCAATGCATTACACGATATATTCGGACTCATTTCTTCCTCTTCTAGGGTTGGTTCCTCGTGTATATCCTCTTCTTTTGAAGATTCTTGTTCATTTTCTTCTTCCTCTTCACAATCTATGTAAAATAATTTCTTCTCAACACTTATGACCTTTAGTGTATTTTCTATCACAACTGTAGCAAAGCCCTTTTGCCCTTTTTTCTTCCAATTCTTGTGGTGTCAACCTTGTAGGTTGTGGAAGTCTAGGAGTAGGAACACTTTCATCTTTATAGATGTGAGTGGTAGGCTTCCTTGTCGCCATAATTTTACATTCAATTTTTCTTGCCAACCTAAATGAATTGTCCAATGAATCAAGTTCCCAAATGCGAAATTCATGTTGGATGTCATCCTTTAAAGCCCTATGAAGACATCAATCATGTGTTCCTCTCAAATATCAATTACCCTTATATTCAATTTTTGGAAGTCCTCAATGTGCTCCACCACTGAACCCTTTTGTTTGAGATTTGTCAATTGGATAAAGAAGGTGTTGCTCTTTGTATCCTCATAATGTGCTATCATTTACTCCATAAAAATTGACCAAGTGACTATTTTTTTACCGGAGCAAAGCCATCAATACCATACAAATGTATTTTGTTCTAAATGTAAAGTTTCAATGCATACCTTTAGTGTGTTTTGCACATTATTGAGATCAAAATATTGCTCCATCTGTAGTATCCATGTTACGGGATCCTTGCCATCAAAATTCCTCATATCCATCTTTGGAATATGGTGGTTCTTCCATCCAACATTAGAGTTTATGAAATCACAATTAACATCTATTTTGTTCTCATCATGAGTTTCTTCTACCATCTTTTCGCCATTAGGAATCATTTCTTGTATCAACTTTGTCAAACCTTCCATGTCTTCTTTTAGATCATTCTTCATGTTTTCCATGTTGTCTTTCATTTTTTCTTCCATGTCCTCCACCTTAGCTTCCACGCCATCCATCTTTTCTCCCACGCCTTTCTTCAAACCATCCATTTTATTCTTCAAACCATCCATCTTCGCTTCCATGCCTTTCTTCAAAACTTCCATTTCATTTTTTTTTGCTCTTTGTGAGAGCGAAATTCAGTGCACTTTCTCTTGTAATTTTGATAGATCATGTTGTAATTCTTCATCTTCATGAGTCATAGTAGAGTATTCTAAGGGCTTAATGGGTGTTGAATTCTTTTTAGGAGGCATTTTAGAACCCAATACTGAAATATATGCTCAATAGGCCCTTGGAATCACTTCAAGCTATTTTTTTAGACAAGACTTATGCAATTCGGGAAAAAGAAAAATACACACCTTTTTCTTGCTTTTGAGGAGCTCGATATTGAAACTGAATTATCTCTGTGATTTTAGATCTTCATTATCTGAAATTTGGCCTTGCGGTAGCCCTCTGAATCCTCTTTCGAATGCCACAGGTCTGTCCTGATTTGGATTCTTCAAGACAAAGTTATGTCCACTCTCTCACAATGACCTAATTATGGACTAGTTCAATAGAGTGAACTTGTATGACTTTCCACATGTCATTTTTTCCTCCTTTGGCTCTAAAATTGATAGATAGGAAACTACAGTTTGTGTACTTGTGGCCAGAATTTACATAATTCAAATCCGATGCTAAGAGAGAGTGTTATGAATATTTTCCCACAATCACCTCTTTGAGATGAAATTTGGGAGCCTGAAAAAGCCCTAACTTCCACAGATCCTACCCCCCAAAATAATGTGAATAAATATTTGAAAATAGTCCACGACGTTCCTCAAGATTTCTTCTTTTCTCTGTGAACATTTTAGCTTTTGAAACCGCGTAGAAATAAAGTTATAGCAAAAATTATGTGATGACCTGTTTAGGTTAAATTCAGGAGCCTGTAAAAATCCCTAACTTCCACAGATCATATCTCCAAAAATGTTGCGAACCAAGCTATGAAATTTTTTGACGATGTTCTTCAGTATTTCGGCTTCGTGCTCTAAAACTTTCAGCTTTTGAAACTTCGTAGAAAAAACTTTATAGCGAAAATGCGACAATGACCTGTTTGGAGCAGCGAAACCCTAGAATCCAAAGCTCTGATACAATTGTTGTGAAACGAGCTCTAAAAATAGAATAAAAGAGAGATCAACGCCTTATAATTCAGCCACTTCGAGGGGGGAACCTCCAATACATTACATAAATGAACAATTATTCCATTCTACAAATGACCAAAACCTCCTTCTATATATAGAAGTCCATGGGGCCACAATATAATCCTAGCCGACCTAACAATAATAATTTAAGGGCACAATGATAACAATATTGGGATTACAGGGGTACAAAAATAATAATAAGGAGGCTATACTAATAAAAATAAGGGACTAAGGTAGTAATATAGGGAACTAACATTCAAATAAACAAAAAAGTCAATCAGGTTGCAGAAAAGGTCAAAAGAAGACTGCTACGAACTTGCCTAGAATCCTTTGTTTTGCATCAAAAAGGAATTTCAAAGTTTTCCAAGCATTCAATGCAGTTTTGAAGCAAAAAAATAATCTGGATTAGTCAAAGAGTATTAGTGAATATTTTTTTGGTCAGAACACTCAGCAAAGAGGGTGATTAGGCTGCTAGCTCATCAATTCTAGACACATCATCAACTATGATAACACATCCCCAAAATTCGAGGAGTAGACCCTTAATGTCAGTTTGGTTGTTTTATTGTTTAGTTATGGAAATTTCAACCTCACTCAAAGTGGTTATGTTCGATAAGTGTCATCATGAATCAATTATGTAAAAGTTGTTAGTGAAATAAATAGAGTTAGAATCCTAATAGGCTTTAAACTCCTGGAAACAGAAATATCACTAGATTCCCTCCTTGTGTTCTATTTCTTGTTTGGATAAGGTGTCTTTGAGAGCATTCGAAGGTCTAGCGAGCTGGAAGACTACATGTAAAGATATCTAATTTTAGAAATAGGCAGCTAGAAGGTTTAAAGAGTGTAGATTGATGTCATGTTACCAACAACTTTTGTAATATTTTCAAGACAGTAATATACAGTTGCAGAAGACTTCTATCAGACCTCAGATTCATTATGTGTTCTCACATGTGTTTTTATTACCTATATTTTTTATGTTTATCGAGTTAACTTTATGTCTAATCACTTAGAATTCGTGTTTAGTCATGCTTCAATTTCCTGTATGCATATGGTTTACTGTTGAAGTTGTGTTTTCATGAGAATACACACATGCCTTAGCTTCCATGTTAGATGTTTCTCATGTTATTAAGTTCCCTCTGACTCCATGCCCAATGGTATCTACTTATTAACATCCTTCACTTGCATAAAAAATATTCAAATACATTCAGATTTATCCATCTTTGTCTCTAAGAATTTCTTATTGAATATCATTATACATTACCTTGATAGAGCCCTCTCAGGTTGGAAAGGCTAAGTTCCAACTAAAAGTGTTTCGAAATAGTTACTCTAAGTTGACTATTGAAGTAGACCATCAACCTCAATTTAGTGATAAAAATAAGCATGGTTCCAAAACAGGCCCTAGTTATGACTCTTGATATGTTTGATTAGTTTTTGAATGGTTAATGAATACATGAGCTATAAAATATTATTGCATCTATTATGATAGGGAATGCGACCTTCTTGGTGAATCTCATATAAGTTTCAGACCCCTATGTTCAGATATGCATTCATGACCAATATATTACATGTTCATATGTTTGACGAAATGACTGTCATGGTTATGTCTCGTTAGTTCAATACTTTGATCAAGTTTTGTATGAATTGATTTATCTTGATGTTATTTATCATTTTGGAAAGTATCACTTAATTTTGGGTAGTGGTATGGAGGCCAGCCTAAAATGGTCGCTCAGAATCTGGGACCACACCCTCTAAGAGAAATTGGGTTGCAATTTCATGGATGCAGTGTTTTACATGTGATTAGAGGCTTCCAACCACATGGATACCTTGTTGTGGGTGTGTTTTTGGGCCCAGGGAAGAGAAAAAGAGGTTCATATCAAGGTTTTTCCACCTGGGGTGGTTGTTTAGCCTTTGAGTGGATTGTAGACCTTGTGGGATATTGTGAGTTATCCATTTGTCGTTAGTAGTTAGCTTGAATTCCTTAATTGGATCTAGGAGGTCAGATGATGTCATAATAACTCTTCAACTCACAATTACCCTGGTAGGCTCGTGAAGCTAGGTAAATGTGGGAAGGGCGAGGGGTTACAACATAAGTTGTGAGGGTATTAGGCTTTCCTTATTATCCTTTGTTGGGGCCATTAGATGGGCCATACCATATGAAAATGAATATGGTTTTCCACCACGTCGTGCCTCAACATGGTTGCCTCGTTGAAAGGCTTCACATGAAGCTCCAACGTGGAAGTAGGGCTTACTAACACATGCCAAAATTTTCCCAGTTTTCATAGATCAATGGTGTGGACTGTTCAAAACTAAATCAATAGTGACCAAACTTGGATATTCTGTTAGGTAAACTACCCTGTCCTAACCTCTATCCCTTTGGAGTCATTTTTGTTTCCACTTTGGCTGAGAGACAAGATCTACAACCCCTAAGTTTTTGACTATGCAAGAGATGGTTTCTTCCATGTTATTCATATGATAGTAATCTAAATTATTTAATTGTTCATCATACTATGACCATTTGGATTTTCATAGGAAAAAATCGAGACCCATTTCACATTCAAGATTTGGTCTCTTAACTTGAAACTTTGAATTTTTTCTTATTATTTTTAGGTTATTATGTTTATGATTTCCTCTTGAGTCATTTAACTTGGATCTTGATACATTCATGATATAATTGTTGGTTGTAGGTGAAACCCTAACCCTTCCTCAAGGGATTGGGTATGGTGGGGCACTGACTTGGGCTTTTCCATTCCTATATGGTCTTTCCAAGGAAATTTGTAGTGTCAGATCCTCATGGGTAGGTTTTATATTAAAACCCTAACTCATTTTTTCTCAAGGAAATAATTATTGAGATAGAGGTCATTTGTTTTATCATTTCTCCTTTGTCACAGCAGTAGATGCGGGCATGTCATTCCATAAGACTCAGGTAATTATGAATATAATTAAAAAAAGTCAATTTTCTTCCCCTTTCGCTTTATATAGGTCCCTACAAACTTGAATTTGACCAAATTTTTATTCTACTTGTAGGTTAGTTTCGACCAACTTGAGGTTATGCATTGGATTTCTCTGCAAGTGATTTCTCTCAATATTGTAATTTTCCAGCCACTTCGCCAACCGGTGCTCATTTATCTTTAATTAATTTAATAGGTTTTTGAACCGAGATCATGCTACCATCATGCCAGTGGTCGTATTCTCACATTAGGTTTTATTTATGAGGCCTCATGACGACCATGTTTACCTAGTCATGAGGGTTATATAAATTTGAACTTCCAATGTTATTTCTTAGGGATGCTTGGTCTCTATAAAATGGAACTGATTTTCTTTCATATGTTCAACATATATGTATGGAAACACTACTAAATGCATGGCTAAATAAAATGGTCAAGATTGTACCCTTGTGTTTGTATATATATATATATATATATATATATATTTCAAAAATGAACTTTCCTTATCAAGGGTTTTTACACATGTTAAAAACATAATTACCCCTCGGTTTTTTTTATTAAAATTTAAATCAATGTATTTAATGAGGTTGTGGCTTTATGAGTACCTATACAAGATTAATTTTTTGTTGATGAAGAAAATAAATATTGTAGGGATTTTTGTTCTTGAAAAGAAACCTAAATTATTAATTATAAATTTCTATAGGGTTTCCATACCCTTTTATTTTACTGTGGGTTTTCCTCTTCTTGACATTATAAGTATGTATGATGCATTATTTTTTATCTAATTCTATATAGTTTCATTATTTCCATTTTCACATGTACTTCTAGAAATTTCTCGAGGGAATATATATATTTTTAACTATATTTCTGATAATTTTGATTATAAATATAACCTAGCCCAGAGTCCTTGCGAATTCTTGTCATGGGAGATCACAACAGTTCATCTTTGAGCCCTAACTACCCTTTTTCCAAGATTGACATCCCTGGCTTATGAATAGGGTTCCACCCATGTCATGGCCTACAACCTCTAACCTAGACATATTTCCCCATACTTTTCCACCTTATTAGTCCAATTATATGTGTGTGTGTGTGTGTGTGTGGATACACACACACACACACACATATAATCTCTCAATTATTTTATTATATCTCTATTATGACCCAATTTTCGTAATAGCTACCAAGTTAACATCTACTTAGAATATATGGGTATTATATTATTGTCATTGTTTATAGTCATCTTTATCTTAATTAATGTCTTCTATTTTCTATTTTTTTGTTTACACACACCCTTATAGGTATTTCCAGGTGAAGTTCCAATTAGATGAAAAAATTATCTGAGACATGTATTCTTCCATTAACATGTAACAGAACCAAAAAAACACATACATATATCTACAGATGCATGGATATACATGAATATCTATAGATATTGGATATACATATCATTAGGAGAACCTTTCCATAGCACTTTTGCAGTACTAAAACATTTAAATTCATAAATTTACTTTATTTAGATTGACTTGAACCAAACATGGCCATTGGATAAATTAATTAAACCTCTATATACTTATCTAGATATTTCAAGGGAATAGGTTAAATGATTCCACATCCCTCCCAAACACGAACCAACTACCTCTATTAGTTTCCCCCGATCTCCACTTCTCTTTGTTTGGAAAAAAAATACATAAATCCTTTTAAATTTCACCTCTTGAAAACTTTAGCAACGTCTTGCTAAACTTCTCGGTTCAAAACCATTGTTTCTCTCCCACTGGTAATCTTTTCAAAATAAATTTTATTTACCTTCCATGTCTCTTGAATATTTTTCACCTCATCACATTTACTAGAGTCATAGAAAGTTTCTTGGTGGTTTGCCTATGCAAATTATTCTGTTCAATAATGGAAAAAGGAGTATTTTTTATTTTGTCCTTCTGGGGCATAATTTAATTCAACTACTTTCGTTACATTTAAGAGTTAGTCTCACATGAAAACATTTAACATATTCCCCAAAATATTAAACATATAAAAAATAATTTCTTCATTCATTTGAAAATTAAATATTTGCATCAACATCTCATGTCATCTACCCCACTTAACATTTCAGCCATAATTTTGAATACAAAAGTAATAAAGAAAATTTCCATAGGTATGAAAACTCCCCTCCCCTTAAAAGTTGTGACAACCCCAACTATTTACATTTATGCATGATATGTAAAAAATTTAATAAAAATAAAATGGGTTGAGTATTGAGACATGAATTCTAGAGTGACGAGGTGATTTCTTGTTGGAAATAATATTAAGGTACAAGAAATTTTAAAATGAAGAATGGAATGTTTCCATATGGAAAGAAATGTTGGCCACTCTCTACAGTAAAAGAAAAAAATCATTTCAACCTAGGGAATAGCTATAAAGGTGGCACATGGAGGCAAGAGAAAGAGAAAATTGAACTGTTGGAAGGGGAGTTGAGTATGGAATTAAAACAACCAAAAATGGGTAGTGCAGCTGAAGAAAAGAGGAACTTCAATTGTTGAATGGATTTGAGCAAAATAAGGAAGAGCACAGACAACTGTCTTTATTAGTTTCCCCAAGCTCCACTTCTCTCTATCTTGAAAATAATACACAAATCTTTTTAAAATTCACCTCTTGAACACTTTAGAAGCATCTTGCTAAACTTCTCGGTTCAAAACCATTGTTTCTCTCCCACTGGTAATCTTTTCAAAATAAATTTTATTTATCTTCCACATCCCTTGAATGTATTTCACCTCATCACATTTATCTCAAGTCATGGAAAATTTCTTGATGGTTTTCCTGTGCAAATTATTCTATTCAATAATGGAAAAAGGAGTATTTTTTATTCTTTTTGGTCCTTCTCATTTTGGGCATAACTTAATTCAACTATTTTCATTACATTTAAGAGTTAGTCTCACATGACAAAATTTAACATATTCCCCAAAATATTAACATATCAAACACACTTTCTTCTATCATTTGAAAAATAAATATTTACATCAACATCTCATGTTGTTTACCCCACTTAACATTTCAGCCATAATTTTTAATACAAAAGTAATAAAGTAAATTTCCATAGGTATGAAAACTTCCCTCCCCTTAAAAGTTGTGACAACCCGAACTAGTTACATTTATACATGATATGTAAACATTTTAATAAAAATAAAATGGCCCGAGTAATGAGACATAGATTCTAGAATGATGAGGTGATTGCTTGTTGGAAATAATATTAAGGTACACTACATTTTAAAATGAAGAATGGAATGTTTCCATATGGAAAGAAACGTTGGCCACTCTCTACAGTAAACAAAAATTGCATTTCAACCTAGGGAATAGATAGACAAGTGGCACATGTTACATGGTTGACAAGATCTTCCTCGCATAAGTTACTTTTAGGAAGAGATGGTGTTTCTCAAGAAATTTGTAACATCTCTTCCTTCAATAAGTAAATTACCTTAGTAATTGAATAAATAAAAACAATATATATATATATATATATATATATATATATATATATATATATATATATATATATAAGTCCCTTGGTACAATCATTTTTATCATTTTCCTTATTGAATCAAAGAAGTGTTTTTGTCCTCTTGTAAAAGTGAGATTTTTATTCTGACAACATAAGCTCTTTGCAATTTACATTGTTGTAGAAATTCATAGACTATGCAGATAACTCATTATAATTCTTATTATTGTACCGTAACTAGTGAGGAAATTTGATAATAACATGTACTAGTATCAAAACCCATGGGAATGGTTTTCTTTTTCTCTTTATGATATTGCAATATTAATTATTTACTTTTATATCTACCTACACAAGGTATTCCATATATCATGGTGTTTTTTTTATTCATAAAAAGAAGATTGACATTATTATAACCTAAGTTGGTGCTAAGACTTATGGCCTTGTCCATCCTTAGTGCATAAATCCATCATATATTAAGCACAATATTTATTATAACAATGACTTCTTGACGTGTAATTCACATTGTTTTATTTTCATATCTTATCTTAATTGAATTTTTTATTTGGGTCAGCATGACTCTAGTCACATTTACATGATGTTGGTTCGGTGATTATGTGGTCACCATATGCCTTGATCTATGTTACACATGCATGCAATTCGAGAAGTGGCATCTAGTTTTCTTCCCCCTGTGGCTTTGTGAATTGTTGTCAAGATGAATGTTCACGATTTATTTGAAAAAATGAATGATTAAGATTGATTTGATAGTGGTTAGAGTAACCACCCTACTCCTACCTTCTTGTCATCTCTCATTATCCCAAAACTTCTCTGTGAAAAATTTATATGGAGTGGGGTTTTGGTTCCCTGCTTCCATTCAATGGTTTCCCTTTGCAGAAAATAAACGAATTTCTTGTATTCTCAAAGATGAGTCTCTAAGCTATGCCAGGACTTTTGGATTTACTCAATTTTCTTGATATATTTTTCCTACTATAATTTTTTATGGCCTACAGTTTGTAGTTACATCTAGTTTATTTGATTATCATAGGGTTTTTATACTCCTTCTATCTCATAAAATATTTTCTAACTTAACCATGCCATTTTTGTGATGGAAGCCTTATGACCTCATTTATGTGAGGGTTTATCAGATTTAATACCCTCAAGGCTCCAGGATTTTAGGGGTTCGATGTCATTGCTTGCGTTTTCAACTAGCTCAACAAAAAAGGTAATATGGCCTCTACCATGTTTTGTTTGGTTGGATTTCATTCGACAGGTCACGACTTCCTTTTAGAGTTTAATTTCTAGCCATTTGACTCCCCAAGCTTTATTTTTTCTTCGACTTTTTAGGTATGTATGTCAGTTGTGCCTGGACTATCGTTCGCAGGTATAAAGGTTAGTATCCACGCTATGAAACCTCGTCTTTTTCTCAAGTTATTTTATAGAAAAACATTTCTCAGCACCACTACAGTCGTTGTTTCGGTATTGTGGTAGGTATGTTCCTTTATCCTACTTTGTGAATTTATAGCATGATGAGATAGGGTTTCGGCTTCAACCAATCAACAAGTTCTTATTATGATTATTTTTTTATTTCGCTCCAATTTTGGGTTAATAACCCAGGTCATGGAGCCGAAAATTGTATTGTTTTATGAAACCCTAACTCTAATGGAGTTGGGTCTAGTCGGTTACCTTCGAGTCCTTCAATTTGTAATTATGTATAAACTTTGTCAATTGTAATTTTAAGAAATAGGTCATGTCCTACATTTCACTGCCCCATTCTTAAGGGATCATGAGGTCCGAACCAAATTATTTTGTACTTTATTGCACCACCAACTTAGTAAAAGTTTTATTGCATAAACTCAATTTTTCTCTTTCTTATCAGTAAAATATTTGTGTGCCTTGTGGATTGTATTGTGGTTGCATTAATTTAATATTGTGATGACTACTACTCTCCAATTCTGATTAGTTTTCAATGTTAAAATAATAACATAAATATATTATGGGTTTTATTATTAGAACTAAAACCCTTGATAGTCAATTCCTTACAAGGGTTTTGTTTTTTCTTCATTCTAATCACCTTTAGTTCTTAAGAAAATATATGCATTTACACTTAATATGTAATTCTCTTATAAAAGGAAGGATTGTAATAATTATTACATGCTTATTTCTTTAAAATATTAAATGGCATTTTCTTTCTTCTTATTATGGTGTTTTTTTCCTGTACAGGAACCTTTTAGCCTTCAATCAAAATATTTTAAAAATTTAAACATATAGTTAAAATAATATTGTTTATTATGAGATTCTTTAATGTGCTCTGTTATACTTATATTAAATTTTATATGTCATCTTTGTTGATCTTACAGTGTATCTTTATTTTTAATCAATATAGTTTAGTCCACAGAATCATGGAGGATCTTTGTAACAAAGAACCTTTTACCATTCTCTAGGTCTTATTCATTCAAGACTCAAGGTTTGCTATCGGTTTTCTTAACTTACTACATATACCAAATGTTCATTTCATACATAGGAATTGTCCTAGGAAAACATTCATAGCAACTTATTCACTATCTCATACCTATAATCACCTAGATTATTATTATAAAATCTCTTGGTACTAGAAATTTTTATTTTATTTTCTTGTTCAGTGCATTCTTATCTTCTAACATGACATAGTTAGTTCAACAAATATTTCACAATTAAATTATTCTACACAAAACCTATGTTCCTGTACCAACACATTTTACTTGTACAATTTTTTCTTACAAAACACATAATCAGTCCATGGAAAAACACTTTCCTTCTATATGTCTATTGTACTCTCAAATACATCATACACACTAAGTTTTAATCTACTCTTATTGGAATCCTTTCTAGGAAAAGGTAAGAGGCTACCACATTCCACTTAGTTCAACAAATCTTTCACTATTAACTTCTACACAGAACCTATGTTCTTGTACCAACACATTTTACATGTACAATGTTTTCCTAAAAAACGCATAGTGAGTCCATAGATAAACACTATACATAGTGAGTTTTAATATACTCTTATTGGAATCATTTCTGGGAAAATGTAAGAGGCTACCATATTCCACCGAACCTTGAACCAATTCCTCACTTGTTCCCTGAGCTATCCCCAAACTATCATGAAGACCAACATCACAAAAGGATTTTATTCTCTATATTTAGCACCTCCTGAACTCTTAGCATCATCCTACTAAAATCATTGGGTTCTACTAGTCTTTCTCACACTAGTTTTATCATAAATAATTGTCTTTATCTCCCACATATATTAGCTTTCAGAGATTCCAAATCATGGCATTTATATCTAGCCATAAGTATATCATGGTCTATAAATTCATATTTCTTCTCTTTTTCTCCAAAAATAACTGATAGAAGGAGGATTTCTCTATTTTATTTCCGCCTCACTAGGTACATTAACTATTTTTCATGACAACTAAGGGCTAATCTCTCATGTCAGTCTTTTACTTTTTCCCTAAGAGGATTAATAACTTAATATAATTTCCTAATTTCATTTTCTCCAAATAATATTTCTATTACAATATTCATCACATTTCATTTACTTTCTTTAATCATAATTGAAATAAAATAAGCCATAAAGTAATTAGTCCTGGAAAATTCCTAGAGTATTTTTGGATGTTTCCTTCTTGTATCTTAATTTTATTTATGGAATCCTTTTTTTGGGTGGAACCATGATGGTGTGCCTTAAAGGGTGGAGACAATTGGTCTCTATAATCCCTGTGCATTTTATTGATTTCAACTCAATCGGATGGTAGAGGTGGATGAATATATGGAGTCCCTGGGTCAACTAATGGTTGTGATTGATTCCTGACAAAAAATTATCTCTCAACTTATGGAATCTGACTTGAGGGGAGACAACTACACGTGCTTCTTAGTTTCAATTGTCTATGGTTGGATGGTGAGTCATAGTCCCAAACTTAGTTACCCATTAGTTTGAGATAAGTATCTCTCAATGGTATCATGAAATTAAGAATTTATATAATATAAATATGCCTATTTACATTGTTGGTATGAAATGATGTTTATTAATGGCATGATTCTATATTTCATGATTGACCAATGTGTTGTTTTCATTGTGTAAAAGGTGTTGGAATAACATGTGGATGTAAAGGTTGTGTTCTCACAACAACCAGAATGGAATTTTTCTTATTATAGCGATATGATCTTGTATAATTATAATATTGGGAATGTTTATTTTGTGTAAATTACAAGTTATATGAATATGTGAAAGCATGTATGCATGAGATGCAAGGTCTTACACTAACATCCTAGTTGTAAGGATTATTTACTATGATGGTGTTGGGTGGAAATGCGAAGCTGGGTTACAATTTTGTGGTAAACACACTCAAAAAATTCACATTGAAACTTTTCGAGTTAAACAAAGTATTTTTTCAGCCGAATTATTAAAAATAATTAAGTTGAATTATTACTGTCATTTACAATGAAGTTGACCATTAATCAAATTTTTGGCTGGAAGGTTCAAAAACTAGCAATGATATTTCAATTGAGATAATATTTCGGCCAAAATATTGTTTATAAATATAGAAGCCCTTAGGCAACATAAATATTTACGTGGTTTCTAGTTGACCGTTATTGGATTTTTCTGCCTTGTATCCTCACTAGAGTAATTCGTCGAGAGAGACATCATTATTAGATTTTTCTGCCCTGTGTCAGTTGAGTTGGTATTTTTCTTATTATTTTGGATTTGTTTGTTTTTACTAAATTTTTTTCAAGAAATTTTTAATTTTGTAATCTTTTGTTGTTTTACATGTTTGCTAGAATCTTGGTCACCGTAACATCATTCCTCCTAGAAGTCAACTCATCCTCTTCCCTCATGTCAGCTTCCTGGCAACCAACTCGTCATCTTCCCTCCTGTGAGCCTCCTCGTCATCTGAACCAGGTCAGCATAATGTATACTCTAAAAAATAAAACTTATGTTTTGTATATATAAAATAAATTTACCTAATTGAATAAAAAATAATCACAAATTAACCATAAATTTTATAAACTTAATAAGTCATTGGAACGTCTTAATAAGTCATTGGACCTTTCATTCAGTAGAGTGACTAGGAGGCTAGCAGAGGATTTGGAAATATCTTTCTTGGAATTTTTTCTTTTTCTTTTCTTGAGATTTTGATCTATTAGGAGTCGCTTGTTACAATAAGGATATTGCCCATTATTCAGGTAGAATATCTTAATTTACATGTATGTCTGCTGCAGTACTAAAATTTAGGAAAACTACTATATAGGTTTTGGAGATATCTTTCTTGATGTAGCATGCTTTTCAATTGACATATTCTTTTGAAATTAGGAGCCACCCATTATAATAAGGATATTGTTTGATGAATATTATACCCCAATTTTATAATGAAGCATGTTAGCTATTACAATATTATATGCTCACAAAAAAATTCATGTCCATTTATGAATCATTATCACAGGGTATTAGGTGCTAAGAAATTAAATACATTTTGGATGAAATACCTATCTGGAATGCCCCAGTCTATCATTTTGGTGGTGTGCCCATATCCACTTGAATTTGATCCCTGCGCTGCATGTGCATTGCTACAAATTTATATACAACTCCATGGATTCAAATTTTACCAATATCATGGGTACTTTGTTGAATTTTGTTCTCTAACATTTTAGTTAAGAACACGTACCTACAATTATGGTGCTAGTACATTGCTACAATGCCACATACATCTCCATGGATTGAATTTATACCAATGATGTGAGTATCCCATATCCACAATGGGTCTTCATTCCTTAGTACAAAGAGTACATTCAACATTGTAATCATTAGTACAAAATGGCTAATTAGTTAATAAAAAAACGAGTAAAATTTGAATATAAATGACCAATTTTCAGTCGGTGACCAATAGTAGCTAATTTAAAATATATTATAACGCGACCAACTTTTAGTCATTTTTAGCCAAGTCATTAATTGGTTGTATCAATTTTATCATCCAGTACTATATTTAGTCGTAAATTTGGTCATTGATTTATTCATTCATTTAGTCATTAGTTGTCACAATTAATGACCAAATACACAATATAATATACTACTATATGATCACGAGAGAAAACCAATTAATGACCAAAGTAATATGACCAAAATGTTGTTTGTGTTATAAGATACTATAAATTAACTATTAATAGTCATATATACAAAAAATTTAGTCATCATTTGAAACCAATTAATGACCAAAAAAATATGATTAAATCTCAGTCGTGTTAGAAGATACTATAAATTAACTACTAATAGTCGTATATACAAAAAGTTTGGTAGTCATTTGTAATAAAAAACTGATCTTTTACAGTAGCCATGTATTTATTTTTTGTAGTTTCATATTCATTATATAAAAGACTGATTTAGTAGTTTATATTCATTTCATTTACTTTCATTAATAATTATTATAAACGACTAATTTAGTTGTATATTCATTTTATTTGTTTTCGTCATTAATCAATATAATGTACTAATTTAGTAGTTTTAGATTGATTTTATGTGCTCATTATTAATAAACATAAATTAATTAGTATGATTTTGGAACTAGTTAAAAAAATTGTCATACAATGTGCATGTTCATCTAATATGTAAACACAAATTTATATGTTAATTACAATACTAAATAATATCAAGTAAAAATGTAAATAATTTCAACCATATAAATTATATTATATGAAATTTTTAAGATTACAATATGAATTTCCAACTTAATATTGGTTCAACTACAATTTACACATGAAATATTGTTTTATCACTTCAAAACATTATCATTGTGTTGCGAAGGCATTATAGGTGAATTCACCAAATCTAAAGACTTGATCATTAATCTCTATGTGTGTCTCATGCAGGATTATGGCTTTAAAGGTATTACTAAACCGGTTCTCTTCTCTCTCTCTCTTCCTACATCTGTCGCTCTAGTGTTATTTTTCTCCTCTTTCTTCAATTCCTGCTTCTTACCATCAATATTGAGTTCCTCATCTAAAAATAAAAGAAGATACAATGCACATTATAAGACATGAAAGATGATGAAATGTGGAATATAAAATAAAGTAGACTATAAAGGATTTATATAACATATACATCAACATCAACAATGTCAATTCCATTTTTCCTTAGAAAAGCAAGAAACTTGAACAACTTTTCTTCAGTTGGTAGAGAGTGGCCGCTATATGGCTAGATGACACATATAAACAAAGAAAATAAAATTTCACCATAGAAAAGAACACCTTAGGAAATTACTATTCAACCTTCAAGAAATGATTAGGCACAATCATGTCAACTAAGTGACTACATAAAAAACTAAGGTTGTAGATAACTTGTGAAAACAAATGGAAAGAAAATGACAACATATAATAAAATAATGTATGACAGTTGGCTTGCAAATCACATCATAAGATAAAATATTTCTCCTATGGTTACCAACACATGTAAACATCAAATTTTTCCCCAAACTTGTAGTTACTTAAATTTTTTGAAGATGGATAAGTTTTCCAAGTTCACGTACCAAAATTCCTTGAAGAGAAAGATCACCAAATCCCTGGAACCGTAACAAAATATATCATAATATATAACACAAGCATGCACACAAAATTTGATTATTTTTAAATAATGTTTCTTTTTAATGTTCATATTGTGCCTTTCAACTTTTATGCATAACAAGCCTATTTGAAAACTACAAGTAAAAAAAATCAAGGATGAAATATGGTTCTTTAGGAAAACGACACTTTTAAATGTACACTACCATTCAAAAATAACCAAGAAAAACATCAAACATGTAGAATTACACACCAATAAAAGACATCATTAACTAAACTATAAATTTTAATTTTAGTAATCTTGAAAATTCAAATTCTGCTCAACCTTGACCAGACCCCCAAAAAAGTTCTATTTGAACAACAACACCATGCCAAAGGAAAAATGGGCTTGTTTTGCTATTACATTTTCAAGGAAAGAACCATTGTAATTTTCATTATTGAAAATGGTAGTTTTATAATCAAGGATCCCTACAAAATAGGGAGAAAAATGTATAGATTGGTGCAAGCTCGAAAACTCTTCAATTTCACAATATATATTGTCTATATGTTGGATAATATATATATATATATATATATATATATATATATATATATCCATCCTAGAGAAATAACAAATACTCACAAATTGCAGCCATTAAAATATTAAAAATATTTGTAACATACCCAACAATTTCTCACTTGAAATAGGGTAATCAATGACCCAATCTTAGATAGATTTCATTTATTGAAGGCCCCATCCATGAAGGTAAAAATGAGCATACAAAAAAATATGGGGCATATTCTCATGTACTAGATCAACAAGGACTTGAAAATGCATCAGAAATTGAAAGACAACAGCCAAAAGAGCAACACCACGACTTACTCTTTACACATGACACATGTTATGTACTCTTTCTATTCATAATATGACCACGATATCGATTTTTTATTCAAATTTCCATATATGTGTAGAATATATTTGGATTGGAAATATATACAAGTAATTTTAATGCAATAAGTGTTTTGATGAAATTAATATTCTTTGAGAAATAATAAACATGAAATTGAAGAAGATAAAGGTGAAAAACTTAATAGAAAATCCCCACTTTGAGTGAAACATATTACCCACTAATTGAAACTATACCTTACACCACTGAAAGCATATGGCGTAATGATTGTCAAGGACTAGTTATATGAACATCATAGCTTAATAGATTCGCAAGAATAAAAGTGTGGTGTATGGATGATCAAGGGGGAGCCTATGATTGCACAAAATATAAACAATCATATAATAGTTTGGAAAATTGTGATAATTTCAGTTCAAATGGTCCTTTAGAAAGGGATGCAAAGTCTATATTGTTAAGGTAGAGAATATGGAGGAAGAAAGGATGAGAATCCAACCTCATATGAGCACCTTGTCTTAAAGACGTCAAAGATGCAATTTTGGATGAATTTTTGGGCTTACATCCTCAAATAAAATATGCCTTAATTGTGATAATTTCAGTTCAAATGGTCCTTTAGAAAGGGATGCAAAGTCTATGTTGTTAACGTAGAGAATATGGAGGTAGAAAGGATAAGAATCAAACCTCATATGAGCACCTTGTCTTAAAGACGTCAAAGATGCAATTTTGGAAGAATTTTTGCGCCTACAACCTCAAATAAAATATGCCTTCCCCATTGATTTAATGCAAGGTACCTAGCCAGTTTTAAACACTCCTTACTCTATGACAACACCAAAATTGAAGGAATTCAAGTTTCAATTGTAAAATCATTTGGAGAAAGGTCTTATTAGAAATTTTTTCTCTCCTTTGGGATCACCAATTGTATTCTTGATAAAGGACAGTAAAACACAGATGTGTAAAAAGGAAACAAAAGTTCAAATTTGGTGAAAACTTAAACATCTCAAAGTTAATAGATGCACACACTCACAGAGAAGAAAACACTTGAACAGATGGACACCCTCACAAAGAAGAAAATCTTTTCATGCCATTCAAACCTCCATGATTGAGTTCCTTAATACAAAAAAATTGGGCTAAGGAATAAGGACATATGATTAGAATTTTATATTCAAAATTCATTGTTAACAATGACTATAAATATTCCTCCAAAAATCATCTAAACTATTGATTAACTAAAGTTAATTAAACAGATGATTTAATCTCCCCAAAGTGGAGAGCAATTGGACATAGTAACTACACATGCCATTGTAAGAACCTATAATCTTGTAGACAAGAATATTTTACAACAATAGACAATAAAATGTTAGAACAATATTGCGACCCATTAAGTGCATATCCACATAATCATGACTAATTAAGGAGAAATTTTATAACATACAATAAAATAAACATTGAATACCAGATCAATTCATCCTTGTTGCAATGTGTACATGAAAATTTCTCATGATTCTCCTATTTTCCCAAGAGGATGGTAAATGCATCCAACTTGGAAGTTTTTGAGAGTCTATAATGAACCTTACATAATCTCTTTGAACCTTTTTGTGGGTGGACACGTAATTACACCTCCTCTTCAAAATCCTTCAACAAACACAAAGCACATGATACTCACTTAGCCAATACTTGCATGTACCATCTAAGGCCTCCTAAACCTTTGTTCCATGTTTAACAGTGCAAGTTGGAATGGATTTTTGTTTCCTAAAGTCTATCAAATACTTTATAAACCCATTTTTTGAATTATTGGCACAAATAACAGTCTTCTTGAAGACAAGAGGCTCTGTCTCCTACTATTTTAAGTTGACATAAGTCTTCAAAATTTAAAGGGTCATCCCATCTAATGGAAGCATTAGGGTTCCTTATTTGTAAATAATTTCAAGAATATAATATCAATAGAAGGTTGATTGCTTAGAATCTGAGAAAAAAAATGAAATTGCAAACTAACTAAAGACCTATACAACTAGTTGTGTTACACTCATTGCCATTTCAATAGTAGCTCTCCATGCATATTCTCTACTTCTGGGGATTTCTAAACCTTTTTTTTTTTTTCTAAGTGAGACTAAATCTATTAATTTATAAAAATACTGATACAAAACTGCCACAGCTGCTGCTGTGAAAGCCAGACAGCTGGGGTTGATCAACATAACTGTTCTTGAGAATTCTGGGTCGCCCATAGCGAGAAACCGACCCATTAAGCATAAGTATCTGGGCCGCCCATGGTAGGGAAACCGGCCATGAGTTTATACAAAACACGTAAACAACAACAAAAAAACTAGAAATATCTTTCTGCCCAACAGGTGGGCAACTAGAATAGTAAAACTCGAAAAATCCAGCAGTAATTGAGCCGGGGGGTTCAACCCTCATGCTCTGAAGACATTGGTTCCTCTTCAACTCTGAAAGCATATTCATTCTCGTCGCTGTTGTCCACCTTTCCTGCTTGACTGTTAGTCTTCATTTCCTGGTTCTCAGCTTCAGAACGCAGCCCAATTTGAAGAGTGGGATTGGGGCGAAGGTCAATAGGAGGGGTGGGGGAAGCAAAAAGAGGGATTTCTTCATGCAGGGAGACTGTGATGAAAGCGGTGATGATGGAGTCGAAGGAGGTGCAGTGGAAACGGAGCTCAGCGTTCTCGGTGGTTTGCCTGATGGTGGACCCCCGAAACCTTCTGCCCGGAGGGTTGAGCTGACTGGGAGGGGCCGAAACGTCAGGAGGGAGGGGCTGACTGGGATGAACGGGAGGGTCGGGAGGGGAGGACTGACAGGGAGGCTCAGAAGGAGCGGCGGGAGTGGGCTGACTAGGAACGCCACCAGTAACACGCGCACGCCCACGTCCCCTGCCAGCAGAACTCGAACTCTTAGCGCGATGCCCTCTACCTCTGCCTCTGCCCCCACCACTGCGCGAGACTGGCGGGGGAGTGTGTTCGTCGCTCTTAGAGGAGGAGCTCAGCTCAGAAAGGGGCGAAGGAGGAAGGACAGAGGCTTGGCCTTGACTGACTCCACGCCGACTATGCATTCGCTGCCTGAGGCGTGGCATGGCTAGCAGAAGGTGGCGCAAGCGAGGCCGGCCTAAGAAGGGGTCGGGAGCTTGGAAAGCAGTGGGGAGACCACCAGGGTGACACAGGCCAGTCAAGTGAGCTGAAGAGCTGGAGGTCCAATTAGCAGAGAGACAAATACCCTGTGAATGCAAATTGAAGCTGAAAGGAAGCAAAGTACCTGTGATGAGCACATCCGGGACACCAGACGAAGCGGAGGCGCTGCAGAAAGGGCTGTTGGAGAAGTGGACACCCGGTATCGTCTCCAAGCACGCCAGAATGCAGCAACGACGCCCAGTTTGCGTTTTGTGACTCGAATTGGCGAAACCAGGCGGACAAACACTGCGCAAGGGAGTCAGTGGTCTCCCATGGCTCCCTCCATGCTGCTTATCCTCCATAGTGAAAGCAATCAACAACACAATCGCCATATACCGCAGAGCCAGGGTGCAATAACTACAACGATGGTCGACCCGAGGCGTATTAATAACGCCATCAAATGAAATGCGCAAGGCCATGTGGGCACGGCACGCAGGCATCGTTGGGAGCTGCGCAGGAGCCCTTGGCACTTTTATGCTCCACCACATCCTCATCCGGCGGGGGGTATTTCTAAACCTTAATTGTAATAAATACCAGGTATTATTTTGAAGCCACCTCCAAATTTATAATATTTAAGGATTTAGAAGCTTGAGATAAAATAAAACCAAAATGAATGAACAAAATTTTTTATAGCAGCTAACATTTTATTTTTTTCCTTCTATCTTAATAGCTAAAAATACACCCTTAACATTGGTGCCTCAAAAAATTCTCTCTATTAGATTCTCTACATTCTAACCATAATTATCACTGACAAAGTAAGAGGATACCAACTCCTTGTGGCACTTTCAAAATAGAGGGTGAGAGGTAGGATCCTTCATTCCATCCAAATAAGAGAAGAAAACCAATATCCCATAGAAAAATATTTTTCCATACAATGATTATCACAAGTGACATAACACATGTTGTCCCAACATAAAAACGATACCAACAACAGTGCCCTAAGAATTCCCAATCGAGGTGGTACCCATGAATCCTACTGTGACGACAAAGAAAAGAACTAAAATAGTTTAATTTATTTCTTCCAATGTTACAAAACTCCTTGATTCCAATTTCATTTTCTAACTTTTCACTTGTCATTCAATCTTCAATGCCATCTATCAAAATTAGTCATGTCTATACTAGTGAACTTGTAAGCAGAAATTGATGCAACAATCTTTGCATTAGTATGCCACAAAGGGGACATAAAGGTTTTGGACATCCACAACACATACACATAACCTAAATCTAGTTGTCACAATTTATATTATCATGCTCACTTAGAATTTGAGTACTCTTTATTTATTAATTTTCTCATGTTTTTGTTGCCATGTTTACTCTTATTTCATGTTTGAGGTGGGAAAAATGAACATGTATCATGTTATTTGGTTATTTTCAACACTTCCACCAACCATCACATATCTCCTCTTACCTTATCTACAAAATTACCGCAATATAAAAACATATAAAAGAAAACTAGAATGCATGACCATCAACAATTTAAATATGGAAATAGAATGAAGCTTGTATTTAGGAACTAACAATGGTGGATGCAATCTGAACTACAGAGTCCATCTAGGCAAGTATCCTTTTAAATCTTCTATTACCCATCCTTGTCTTCTCACTAATGTATTTATTATTATAATATATTGTGCAATTGGGAACCTTTATTACAACATCCAAGATAAGGCTCCTTACTTTAAGAAAATGGGTAACCTTAAAACCCTCAAACTTCGATTATCACAGGCTGCAAGAAACTCCTCAATATCTTTTACTAGAATACAAAACTCATTATTAAATATTCCTTGTGGAAAATTATGCATTATGGTGGCTCCAGAAGGAAACATCATGCCCCTGCTTGATGCTGAGATCCTAGAAAATCTATGGAGTATGAGACCAAGACCAAATCTCCCCAAAATACTTGGTATGAATTTAATTCCTAACCTTGAATTTTCAGAACATCTAGTTTGCTGAGATATAGAACTTCTTTACAAGCATGTTTACAACATTTTCCAATCCATCCTTAAAAAAATGTTTTTGCAATCTCAGCTACATGATCTTTCATTTCAATGGCCATTTCCATATGGATTGAGTCCAAAGGGGATTTTTATCTTCCGTAATACTATCTTCATTATTATCTAGGATAATGTGCTTCTTGTTTAATGGTAATGGGGAAACCCTTTCCAATTCATATGTTCATCCCAATAAATTGGTCTAGTATGAAAGGGAATATTATTTGGAGTACTACAACACATAATGTTGTTGTAATTGTTTCATTATTACCATGATGTATTTCTACAAAACATTTGGAGAACACCCAACTATATGGCATGGAACCAAAATACCAAATAAGTCTATTTTTAAAGAGTTACACTACATCTTTAATGAGGTCAGATTTTTCTTTCAAAATAATTGGGAAGATGCATAATTAAGTTTGTTGGCATCCAAAAATTATCCAACAAAATATTTTATGGAAACATCTAAAGGTGGATAAACAGATGAGAAAGGAATAATTTTGTAGCTAGTTTCTTCCAAAACATCCTTAATTAATAAAATCATATGTTTGGGGTTTTCAATATATCCCATGCTCCTAGTAGGACTTAGTTCTAAGAACATGGGTTTGAAGTTGTTCATAAAATCGTCTAGAAGAAAACTACTTATACTGGTTGAAGCAGAAAATTTTTGACACAATTCCAAGTGATCCTTAGTGAATGCTTGCTTTAGAGAAGTCTGATGAGAGTTTTGAGCACCCATTTGGTTTGTGAATTCCCTGTCCATGGATGGAAATCAAAAGCCAAAAACATGTACATTTGTTATCTAGTAGTCTAGGCATTCAACCACTTCCTTACTGAAACCACACCCCAAACAACAAAACTGACAAGAGTAATGGAGATTCGGTCCAACCATGTGAACCTCAATCATAAAATCCATAGAAAAAATCATAAAGAGCCTCAGTAAAAAATGCATAGAAAAAATTAATAGAAAACCAGTAATTTTAAATTACACTAACAAGTAACTGCAGGAAGATAAGTTTACATGTCCATATGGATTAGAACCCAATCTCTTATGTCCTTGGAAACCACTCAATGACTCTAGTCCTTTGGTTCTTTTTTTCGCCAAACATTCTGGACAATATCAATGCCCTTCAAGTAAAAAATATTTTGAAACACCAACACATCTAGAATGATATGCTACGGGGAAACCGTCACAACAAATTAAAGTACCATCCATCCCACAAAGGCAACAGTCGTCGCCATTCAAATTTTCTACAGATCTTATTTTTCCATCTTTAGTGGCCTGGCTGAAATCTAATTTGCACTGCAATGTTGTCTTATGTATAAAAAATGGTCATTCTAAATAAAAGACTAAGGTAATAAAATTAGAAAAAAAAAATACTTATTGATGATAACAATAATTACAAAACTTTGAAGCATTGTAATATTAGTTGATTATAACAAGTCCAACATGTGTCCTAAGTTCTTGTTTGCTACCTAGCCTAGAAATCCTAGATCTAGAATAGGATTTCCTCCAACCAACCATGATATATTAAAAGTTCTCAACTTGGTTGTTTGTAACACACCCCCTTACAATCCTGAACCTGAGGGGGTGGTTAATAGGTAGACCCGACTCCCAAGGTGAAATTAAGGGAATGGGATCTAGAAAGTTACATTCATTTGAGTTTATTCTTCTGTTCCTTTTTTTCATTCGAGTCTAAGTGCATTAAATGACGTTGTCTTCCCTTTTGAGTCAGCTCAATTTTATGCTTAAGGAGCTCCACTTTATAACACCCTTCCTTGAATAAATTGAATTTAGTCATTCTCACTCTGATTTCTAACACCCTACTATTGAGGATTCAAGGTACAATAATGTGATTCACCGCTCACCTAGACATACATTGATGTTTTAAGTGGTGAAACCAATTAGATACATTCACAATACTTAGGTGCTAGACTAAACTTTATGAAACTTCCCTTTAGCTATTTGCTGTTAGCTTAAATATATATTTGTAGGCTAACTTGCATGTCTAAACCCGATAAGGTTTTAAAACCCTAATTAAAAGTTGGAATGTATACACAATCGATATTAAACCTTATCAACATTTATACTTGGAAAGGCTGGTATATATTGGACTTAATTTATGGATCAATAACTATATTTCAATTCATGATTATTTTTTCCAGGCTATTTCACATTCTGGTAGTTAATAGACCACTAGTTCAACATATACCTAACAAATTTATTTTTATTATAGTTGTTGGTCTAGAGAAATGGACAAGTTTGCTAGTTTTGATCTACTAAGCTTCCTAGGTGTTAAGTGAGTTTTTTGCATTTTTTGGATGTGGAATTGACTATGAAGAACCAAATGGATAGTGTGGAAATGTTTCTGCAAGTATTTTTTATCATCGTTGATCTACTGGGTTATGTACAGTATGCCAATACTTCTTTTCACACTACTTTAATTCCGACTTTGGTGAATGTGTTTATGGAAGGTTGGTAAATTATTCCAAATTAATTAATTTTGGTGGAGGTTACTTATTTGTTTTCCTTGAACTTGTATTGACCCTACTTGACAATATTTTTGTCCATAGAGGAGGACATGTGGTGACCATATATATTTGAAATCAGAATTCATGCAACATTTGGACCAAATACAAGGAAATTTTTTTCCAAGTACTCCTATCCCATAGAATACAGATTCAATCCAGTGATTACAAAAATATCATACCTCGTTACCACAGTAGTATCATGGAAAGTATAGAATACTAGATAAAAATATTCTAATAAACTAAAAGGAAATGTTGTGCAATATTTCACTAAATCAAGGAGAAACATCAAATATCCAATAAGAAAAACTCAACCCATGCTCTATAGGATAAGAAACTCTATTTAGATGATGCACCAAAGACACAAGATTTGTACTCTCTCCAGCCTAGTCAAGTCTACTTGCAACAAGATTGGTCCCTAGATAATATTGAAGCCATAAGAATTGTGGGTCTCGTAATTGCCTCCATGTTTGAAATTCAGATGTGAGAGATGGAAATGAGGTAAATTTGAAATTTGGATGCAAAATTCATAATTTCCTCCATTTCCCTCATATCTACGAACTAAAATACTTTGGAACTCAATCTATCACATGTTTCTCTAATCTTATGGAAGGGCATGTAAGTGTGAGGAAATTTTCCTTGTCTACCCAAGGTGGGAGAGAGGGCATGCAAGAGTTGAGAGAAGGTTAAGATTTTCTTAGCTCAATAACACTAGTCTCTGCCAACATATTTACTAAAGATGCCATCCACAAATGATGGGAAGCATCCCATGGGTTTCCCTGTGAGGTGTTTCTTGGAAAAAAAATAATATAGGATTGAATCTCTACTGACATGGAGAAAATTGAATAGAGGCTTCCTCAGATTGTACAACATAATCTTTGTATGTATTAAATTTTCATGGATACTCTCGGCATTGTTAGAAAGGTTGTCTCACATTAAATATGCACCACGTGGAATTTTTCATGCTGCATGTTATTTACGATAGCTCCGAAATAGATGTCTATCATCAAAATTTTCATATAGCCCTCCTGATGCCTTCGTTTCACTAATACTTGCCCATGATTGATCCTTTCACTATTTTGACTGAGGTTTCGTTAAAATAGCATCTAAACTACATATATCTTACAAGGCTTCATCTCTGAAAGGTGTTTAAATATCTTGTATTCATGGGGTCTAAATTTTTCCTTGATTACAATTATGTACTCTGAATGCTTCAAAGATTGATTGTGTTTAGATATGTCTTGAACTTCATTGTAAAGCAATCTAATCAAATTTCATAAATAAATAAATAAATCCCTGAAAACAAATGAACATGTGATGCATTAAAAATAAAAAATAGAAGAGTGGGGCCTAACCCAAGTAAATATATAGCCTTAAAAATTAGCATTGAGATAGAAAATGAATCATATTTTCCCACAAACAAGGATGTTCCTAATTTTTATCTTGAACTAGCACCATTTAGGAGTTTTCCAGTGTATATGAGAGAAATGAACAATAGGGCACATTTAACAAAGAAATTAGTGCAATTAGTTACCACACACCAACAAATATGCACCTTCACTATAATATATTAAAGCATACTTTGAATAAAATAATAATACAGAAAACAGGTTAACAAAAGTATGACATAAGCTTATCTTGTGAAAACTTAATACTAGGTAAAGCACCTCACCATGTGAAAATTGAATACTAGTTCAAGCTCACATACATTGCTGAAGAAATGGTCGAATAACTCAACAAATAAATGAATTCCCTCCAAATAAGCTAGTTCATTATAAGTTATTTCCACATACATGGAGAAAAAGAGACCTGCATATGCCTATAAATCACCTTTTTTGTTCAATACTGCAAGAAAAATGAAAGTAAATAAAATTACAAGTGAGTACAATTTAGATATAATACACATATAATACACATGAAAGGAAAAGAAAGCTAAAACCCACAGAAATATTTGCAATCTAGTAAATTCAAACTCTCATATCTGTATTGAACTCAAGGAGTAATAGAAATAAAATTATTAGGAGAGTAAATCGATCACCACCTTATCATGGCATGCTTCTAAACTTCTATATCATCTGAATTTAAATTTACAAGCATTGAAGCATTCAATTTGATATCTTGTGAGGTTAGTTTTGTAGGGGGTGTGGTTGCATATGTAAGGCTGCAAAACAAAAGTCAGAATGAACTTGTCCATTATCCCTGCATTTCACGACGAGGTACACTCTACACCCCATGTGGAGGAGATGTGTCACATGTCCCTTTGTTTCATGTGTATCAATTAAAATGGAACAAATTTGGCATGTAAATTCTAATGTCAACATTGGATAAAAGTTAAAATTTAACATCTAATCTCTAATTTCAAACAATATAACCCTATATATCTACAATATTGTATAACTGAAGTGTTTATGGTTGGCATATGGAGAAATTTGTTGTTTGTGAGAGGGGTTTATTATCAGAATATTTGAACAGGTGTGATGCCTAGATACCTCCACAGATTGGAGTGAATTGTGCTGGAGACAGGGATATGGACCTTTTCTAGTGATCAGCTCCAAATATTGGAGGTGGCTTCATGCTTCAGAGAGGTGGTTGTTGTTGATATCCATGAGGGTTGGTTTGAAGCAATGAATATTTGATTTGTTTTTCTGGCTACTCTGTTTTTTTTAGAACTAATTTTAAGGAGTTACATGTATGATTACCTTGATAGGTCTATGAGAGGGTGATTGGCTAGAAGATATTTAAAAATTCACTCCCTAGAAATGTAAAATTTGTATGCTATTGGATAATGTAAACCTTTGGAGAATAGTTGAAGGGAAATATATATTTCCGAAATATCCCCAACAATTGGTTGATCCCAAAGAAAAAGGTATCATCCTCTATTCTGTGAAGAACCATTTGATTTGTCACTTCACCAAGAAGTCATCAAATGAAATGTATGAAGTGTTGCCATCCTTTTTCCGAAGTTTTCACATGTATCGGAAACCGTTACTGGAGAACACAATGAATCATACATATATGAGCAAGGCGGGAATTGTATTACCAAGCTTAGAGACCATGTCTTCGCTATAATTATGAAGGATAAGGATGAACAACTAGTGCCTGTTGGACTAAATGGATTCTCACCAACATGGGAAACCTTTGTGCAAGATATTTATGCACAAAAACACTCCCCCAGTTCAGAAGCTTTAGTACAATTTCATTTATTAATAGACAAGCTTAAGGAAGTGCAAGATCTAGGTCTCATTGAGAAGAATATGAAAGAAAAAAGACGATAGGTGGACCCAAGAAGGGTAATAAAGAATACAATTCTTCATCTCACTCTAAGAAGGATCAAGCCATGTGACAATTTTTCAATGTCACTAGACAGAAAAATATGCAAGACAATGTCTGAAGAGAAAGAAAGGGAAGCAACAACACAAGTCATTTCCAAGGAATGAAAAATCTACAGTGGATTAGTTAACATTCATATGTATACACACTAGTACAAAATGGCTAATGTTTCCTATGGAATAAAATTATAGGAAAAACAGTTGCAAATATGGCCTAGCACTTTCGGTAACGAACGAATTAGTGTTACTATTTTCTGACCAAAATCCTTCTACTCAGTTACCTGACAACACAATTATAGTTTATGATTGAGGAAACTGAAGATATACACTTAAAAGGGGAGGTTGCAGTCTCTACGAGTATTTCTCGGCTACAGAGGTGGGCCTTTATATAAATGTTTTGGAGGAAAAGAAGCTACAGTACCATAATCCACATAAGGTGGATCATTATACACAGGCACTGCAATTTTTTCCAGTCTTGCAAGTTAAGTGGCTCATGGTTTCTCAACAAATGCAAGAAGTAAAATGATATGGTAGTATATGTTATCAAAATATTGGAATAAACTCTGAAACCAACATGCCTGGCACCCATTTCTAAGAAATCAAAAATCCATGGCATTCTAACAAATTGCATTGGTTTATTGGAAATGAGCATTGTGAAAATGAGTTATGACTATGTGAAACTTTGAAATATTAATCAAGAAGACAGTGTTGTTCAGTTTCCACCAGGATCTGCATGGGTACTTGCATCTAGATATACAAATTATAAACTATATTCTGACAATATTCGAAAAATAAAAGCACAATGGTTCATTTTGGCACATCACAGGAAAATTGTGGATAATGTCAAGTCTCTTAATTCGACCAACCTTGCCTCAACTTCAATTGATGGCACACTCAAGCCTTGAAACCTAGTAACAAGTATGTGAAGTGTACCTTGCAACCGTATTCTGACATATTCTGGGAATAAAAATGAAAAGAACCTTGTGGGAATTTATGGTGCTGATAGGTGTAATTCTACTAGTTCAGAGTCAAGTATTGAGGTGTTTGTCTATCATGAATATTTTCCAATACCATCGGCATATTACAATTTTAACAGTGTAGTCTCAGTGAATGGTCAAGAGGTATATGATTTCGATGGGCAGTTGGTTTCCTCTATATTTTAAAGAGGGAAGGCCCAAACTTTGGTTGCATCACCATTGTTAACATCTGGAAGCCTCTATTACACTTCATTTATAAAAATGATTGGATGTAAGGTGAAAATTAGACTTCTTGCAGCTCACGCAGTTGTCAATGCATATGAATATTGTTGCATGAAGAGCAGGCTTGACATTACAAAACATCAAGTATTTTTACTTTTTCGTCAAATAACCCAACCCTCCTTGAACAATTTTGGACTGGGATTCTCTAAAATCATGCACTTCTACATACGTGTGTGCTCTCAAGGAATACAAGCTATTTCTGGATGGGACTCAATGAATAGCTATTGTGTCAGTTGTCCTACCATATCTACATGAAGTTAGACAAATTATTCTTCAATCTAGCCCTTTGGATGAAGCCCTAATGAAGTTTGGGCATGGAAACCCTTACACCCAAAATACCAAAGAAATGAATACATTGGATACCAACACATATGGTTGCATCATGGTTCAATTGGGAATACAAGTTTTTGGTTTTCTTTCGGGACTTTCAATACTTATTTTGAGTGATAAATACCATGCAAAATCATTACCATTCTTAGATTGCCGCATCTAAATTATAAATGGAACACTAACTCAAAACATCCATACAAATGTAGACTCTGAGTTTCTCTGAAAACAAGACTTTTATGACAACGAGATTCTTTCCTGCAAATTTTGTCTATAGATATTGCAAATGCTTATATGGACAGTCACTTTAGTCTTATCAATATTGGAACATGTTCTCAAGTTTTATCTGAATGATCACATAAACAATGAAATATTTTTATTTATTGCACCTAAAATTTGTATGTACCGCAACATTTTTGGAAATGATAACTCTGTTATTCCAAATCATGGTGATCTAAAAGCTACTTTTTTAGGAATTTTTGGAAGCCTTGAGTATTGGATGGCTCACAGGTTGTTACTTTCAAAAGGTTCCAAATAACACATTGAAGCATGCTAAGCTTTTGAACAAGTGTTTGGAATTTTTGAATGAGAAAGAGCATTTGGTGGTTTATGTGCATGTGCACATGAACAACTCAATTCCATGATGAACATTGAAAGTGATGTGCAAGATTTGTTATGGGGACCTTCTTTCTATGCTACAATAAGAGATTCTTCTCAGCACTATTCAAATGAAGGAATATGACATCGCACTAATAAAATTTGGCAGTGTTACAGAGATCTCATTAAATAAATTTCTGAAAATTGATGCTACAGGTTATGATGCCTTCAAAAAAATTTCAAGTTGATAAGCATCCAAGCAGCATGGGCATTGGAAAATCCAAGGAAGGGTTTTTGTTATTTGGCATGTTTAAAAAGTGTGACATTGTCATGGGTTGATGTCTTTTAAGAAATTGATTCTTAAGGCCTATATTAGATCTCAAAATTTTGAATGGTCGTATCAACATTATACCACTGCTCCAACATTGTGATGAAATGATCCCAACCTTGCACAACACTTTGAAATGTATGAAAGATACTCCAGATATAATCGAGATTTTGGTGTCCAGGTTATCTGTCAACATTGGATGATTGGACAACAATGTAAAAGAGTATGAGTTCCATTTTACATACAACGAAATGTTTTGAAATTCTGATTTCAGAAACACAGCATGGGCATGCAAGAATGTTAATATAAACATACATTGTTGTAATTGACCTGACCTATAAATATTTTCTCATAGAATACCTTCCATCCTTTTTCCAATACAAACTTAATTAATAAAACATGCCCATTTGAATATTTAAAAATCTTCCACACAAAAATTCCATTTTGCATTGTTGCAGAATTCCATTCCCTGCAGGTCAAGTCCATGGTTGGTCATTTCCTCGAGAGTGAAGAGCCCTTCAACATAAAGACTTCTCCAAACATGAATGCCAAAAAATACACACATTTGGATCTGCCAATTAATCTACAACAATATTTTTTGTCTCAATCCTTGACTCTCTTGTCTTATTACTGAGGCCTTCCACCTTTAACATTACTCTGCTCACTCATGCTCAAATCACAGCCTGATTCAGGACGTTTCCTTTTGTTTGTAGGAACATCAAGTTGTATATGCCTTTGAAATCAAATTTCCTGCTTCTTATTTTTCTCTCTTCCCATTGTTTTCTGTGCCAACCATACTATGAGTAGCTAGTATAAAAGACTATCCCATAGATTTTTTTCATCATCCTTCACCGCATCACTTTCACCTTTTTCGTCTACAAAACATAGTCATCTTCAATTTTCGTTGAAATTTTTATACGAGACGACATGCCAAGATTTTCTTCATTTGACTCTTCTTTCTCAACATGTAAATTGTTTGAACTACTAAACACATAATGCTTATTCACAATCTGCTTTAACTTTTGTTGGTCTTCCTAATTGAAAAGCCACCATAAGGCATCAGAAACAAGCAAAATAATAGTACGGGTTAACAACCAAGCACAACTTTGTTGCAATAAATCTATCGTATTAATTTATTAAAACAATTGTGGACAACATTACAAATAAATAAAAAAGTAACGAAAAATTATCATAATGAAGTACATTTGGGAAAGTGGCTCTAAAAGAAAGGCAATCATGTTTACCAGAAATTAGTGGCATTTGAAGCAGTACTTTCAAAAGTGTCATAAGGTAACAAAATCTATATTTATACCGACTACTTGCAAAAGTGTCATAAGGCCACATATGAAATTAACAAGAAAATTACCAATAATATTCTTGGGATTCTAACTTGACACTTGAGGCTACATTTGTTGACTCTCTTTCCTATTGAGCCATTCCATTAATTTAGAAGGGATATGAACATTCAGGAAAGATTTTTGCAAAGGATATTGCCCGATTGTGTTCCCCTAGTGACCTGTAAATATCACAATGCCCTTGATTTTGTAAAGGCATTGATGAGAGAACATAACATTCAAGTTTAGTTGATTCTGCGTGCATTCCCTTATTAGGATCACCTGAATAATTGAATTACTTGATGAGCAAAAACCATTCTATTTAAGAATATTTTGTTGGTTTTATTCCAGGAATTTGCCTCATTTCTTTGATTTTCTCCATGTTGCACCAAAAAGGCATAATTAGCCAATGTTGTTACCTCATAAAGCACACCTCCCAACAATATCCTCTTGTCTTGACTCTAAGTTCAGTGAGACAATAATTTGTGAATAAGACAAATTTTTAAAGCCCTTTATGATCATTTAAAGAGAAAAATATGGAATATTAAAACCTAATTCGACAATGAGTGTTGTTAAAAACTTTCATATCCATCTTGATCTGCAATATTTACAAAGAAAGTTCAAAAATATATTTTCAAAGATTGTCAGATGGTAAGTACAATCCAAGAATGAGGTCATAGGTAGTTTTTTTCTATTAGTAGCTCCAACAGAGTATCTGAAACCAAAAACAAATAGTACCAAAATTTTGCAATATATGCTTTAACACAGATTCTGTAATTACCGTATCTTTAACACAAAAATGAACATATTAAGCATCTTCATTCAAGTTCTAAATAATAGTTTCTTGAATAGTTTCATTCAAGTTATTCCTCCACTTGTGTGTGCATTAAAAAACAAAATAATATCTCCCTTTGTGCTCCACAATGCATGGTTGGGAAGTACTGTAAATAAAATGTCACCATAGATTGGTTGGAGTTGAATTAAACAAAAACCAATTTCCATATCAAAAAATTCAATTATAACAATGATCAAGGGAATGCAAGGAACAATCAAGGCATTTCAAGGCCTAAAATGATATATATATAATATATAACACATATTTCAACTATGCAAATTAAGAAATTCTTCAGAAAGGGATGTCAATGAGTTACATCACATGTGCTAGAAACTGGTAATAAGAGTCATAAGCCTAGATACTTCCATGTATTACAAGAGTTTGGAGCATAATTTACTTGATAATGAGGGTCCTAAGCCTAGAGATTTCCATTTCTTACAAGAGTTTAGGAACATAATTTCATGGATATTATCAAGATTTCTACCTAAATAGGGAGTATATTTTGCAAGAGATCTTGTTTTGGTAGTTGAGCCAACTTCTAAAGAATTGTATCTAATAAGAACACTGGAACTACTGGTGTTGAAAATGTAGTTTCAAGAATTTCTTGATGGAAGTTGTGTTGGTACATTTGTAACCCCATAAGGAACACCAATTCTCTTTGTAAATAAAAAGGTAGGAACAATAATGATTTGCATTTACTTATATCCAAAGAAACAAAGAAGAAACAAAAGGCAAGCTTCAATTACTGAAAATTGATGAGAATTTTAATCAAACAAGAAGGGAAAAATTTATCTCGACAATAAATTTGAGATCTAATAATTATCAAGGTTTGATCAAGTATGAAGACATATTAGAGACTCTTTGGAACACATTATGGGAATTATGAGTTCATGGCAATGCCATTTGGGTTAAAAATATACACCAACTACTATTACGTGGTCAATGAGAACTCTTTAATAAATATCTTGAAAATTTTATGCTTGCATTTATGGATGAGATATTTGTTTATTCCAAATCAAAGAAAGAGTAAAGTATCACCTGTGACTTCCGTCAAAAATGTCAGGAGAGGAGTCTAAGTAGGGGAGGCTCTAAACTCACAAAAGCTATTCTAAGACACCACAAGATTGGTTGGTGTCCCATTGTTGCTTCACACATAAAACATAATATATCTAACAAATTAGGGGAATTTCAAGCAAACATACTCACCATGCAACTAATCAACCATTCTGTGAGCTCGAGACAACACTTTTTTCTGACTTACCTCATTGATAAGAAGAATCATGGCAAAAAAATACTTATATTTTTTCATAGACCAACCCTCAAAACCAATGTGAGACAACACAAAAGGAAAGGAGAATTAAAAATCACAGAAGAAAATGTGAATTTTATCAAAAACAAGTTCACTATTTGGATAATGTTATATCCGAGGAGGGAATATCAATTGAGTTATGAACTCTCATAAATGTTTTTGGGATGAGATCCTCTAGTCTCAAGTAAAATTATAGGATATTCCTTCAAGTATTCTCCAATATTACTTACCCAATCATACCATTAAGAAGAAAAGATAAGAATTTCTAATTGACATCCAAGTGTGAAAAAAATCCATCTTCTAAATAAACTTCTCACGAATGAACCAATCTTGAAAACTGCAAATCCAAATGGAGATAATGTCATATGCATTTGATACATGTAAAGAGGGTACCAAAGTCATCTTTGGCTAGAATAGGCATGATGTATACTTGAGCATGTAGACTTAAATAGCATGAAATGAACTATGATGTGAATGACTTGGAGGTTGTTGTGTGGGGGCTCACACATTTAATTGATCTAGAGAAGATTAAGGCTATTACTGAGTGGCCAACTCCAAAAAATATTTATGTGGTGAGATCATATATAGGTCTCAAGGAATATTATAGGATACTTATTAAAGGGTTCTACAATATTGCTTAACCTCTCACATTATTGCAAAGAAATAGTGAGAATTTCAAAAGGACCCCTCACTATGAAGAAAACTCTAGCTTATAAAGAAACATTTTACCAATGCACCAACCTTGAAAATTGAAAATTCAAATGGAGATTTGGTCATGTGCACTAATTCATGTAAATAGGGTATTCAAGTCCTTACCTAGAATGGGTTTGTTATGCACTACAAGCATGAAAATTTAAGGAGCATAAAGTCCTTACCTAAAATGGGTGTTTTATACACTACAAACATTAAAATTTGAGGAGCATGAGATGAACTTTAATTTAATGTTGACAAGCATAGATTAAGGGGGGATAATTTTGCATTGAAAGCTTTTGGATCACTTTGGAGTGATTCCATGCAGTTCACTTACATGTATGCCCATTGGTGGTAATCACTACTAATAAGTATTAGGGAATAATGTATATCTGTCAAATATTTAAAGGGTTTTGGGTATAATAATGGAAATCAAAATGTTCAGTTACTTTCCTCGGTTCCATCGATATTTGACCACTTGAAACATGTTATATAATTGATAGCACAATGGAAAAATAAATTACATTTAGGACATTATGATGGAAAGCATGCATCATAGGAATTCTCATTGAGGTACAAATGTTGTCCCCGATGCATAGAAGAGAGCACAATATTCTTGCACAAATACAACTATTATTATGAAAGTGCATGAAATTAGAGAATGAATATATTTCATTATTCCAAGCTCTAATGTTTCCATTTTGAATCAAAATGTGGTTTGATATGTATTACATTATGAGGGATTACCCAAACTTTGTTAATATGGAAAATGGCTTCGAGATGCAAGTCCCTAGGTTCGGTTGGCTTGATGTGATAAGCATCTTCTGTGAGGTCCAACACTAAGATTTTATTCTTTATATTTCATCAAATAATTGTTGTAAGTTCGACACCTTACTATTTGGGTGTTTTTATAATATAAATATTAAAAAAAATTGATCCTTAGATAGTATTGTAGGTATTGAAAATTTTTGGTCCAACTTATTTTCAATGAATTATTGTCGCAAGGTTGTCATCCTTTCCCTTAACCAATCTAGAGCTACACCAATTTTGCACAGTATGTTGTCTTATTATTTTTTTCTATGCACCATTCTCTTTGTTGTTATGTTCTATGTTCTTCTTCCATGTATGTTCTCTCTTATTAGAAGGAAGTGTCAAATTCATTTTTAATATCTTTAGTATCTTCATCCTCCCCGCTGTTGGCATACTTCAAAATATTGGACTATTTTTGAAGGATCAATGCTTGCTCGTAAGGACTGTGTTGAAAGGCTTTGGTCCTCATTTTGATCAAATCGTTGTCCCATGGTCATCATCATTTACCTTAAACAATATTGATGGCCACACTAACTTGGCATAGTTAGACAAATAAGTTAATATAAATGTATTAGTGTCCAACAAATAACCACTAAAGTAGGCCAATGTGTCTGTTAGGTACAATCATGTATGTACAAAGTGGGAGTGCTAAAGCAGCTCCTATATCAAATCAATAAGCATGAAGTAAAATAGAGTGACAACATTCAAAGAAATATCGATCGTTATATACCTACTACTTCTGACAGGTATAATAACTAGCCTTAAACGAAAAAGCCTTAATAGCTTGTTTAGCTGCACTTTTTTCCTCAAGAAAGATAAAAAGTCCATGTCAGTTCATATGTCTGGAACGATTAATTCATAATGTGTTAATCACTTTAATTTTTAATTTATTTTGTACCTAATGTGTTGATTAGTGAAGGGTTAATTTAATATGAGGACTGGGTATTGGGTACATTTCCTTGTTTTTGGAGCTGGGACGTACTGAGCTGAAATCCATGTATTGGATAAGCATTCCTTATATATTATTTATTGGAAATTTTTATTACATGATATTTTGATTATACAATAAATACAAAAATAAAATGTGCATATCTTACAACATGTTTACTTGTTCTTTCAATGACATTTTTTTTTTTTTTTTTTGTGTTAGCTCTAGTTGAATCTTTTCTTTTTTCTTGGTTACTACTTTTTGTGATATTTTTGAAAGGTCCAAGGCATTTTTTATATTGGTTCTTGTTTTTAATTTCTAAAATCATAATCGATCACTAACATAAGTGATTTATGTTTGTCCCCTATATCCTAAGGATAATTTTTTTTTTTCTTTAGAACCAGTATATTATTTGTCATGTCTAACTTAAATGTATATGGGTTTTTTTCCAAGATTATAATTTTTACCCTTATCCTCCAAAATGTCCTTTACATTTGTACTTTAGCCTAATACCTTCATTGTTGTGCAAACCAATTTTATCCAGTGCCCTTGCTAAGGAATTTTAATTGTTGATAATTTAGACTCATACTAGTATGTATAGTGTCTAACTAGAGTAAATTCATAATGAGGGAACTATAACCAACTCACTTAAGTAACACAACTACTTTGTGGAATCAATTTCTAATATTTACTCTCTTTCAATTTCTTAGTAATATCTAATTTTGGCAAAATGGTTACAAGGCCTCTATTCTCGATTTAGTTTTGAGTGCAACAATTCTTCATAATTAAAGATATGGTCTACTCTCTATTGTAACCTTAACACATCAACTAGTTAATGAAAAAAATAATAAGAAATCAAATAAATAGCAATACTTAACAACTACTATGCCATTGAGAACTATAACTTCAATGGAACTTATTTTCATGTAAATATTCAACCAATATAGAATCTATGAAAGTGATGAAAGTGATCAGGAATAAGATTATGCATATTTGATCATTATATGGGCATGAAGGCTCTACTCATTCTTGGGTTCAAAGCTTGGTTATTGTTTTGGTACAATATGCCAATAGTAACCATGAATGATTTCACATGACTCTGCTTATATTCCTAGAAACAAATCAAACTCTATTGTGTTACTTAACACATCCAAAACTACCATGACTATGTCAGTGAATGCATTAAATGTTGATCTAGTTATGATGTAGTTGGGCTAGATAAATAACATTGAACCATATGAATATCATGACTATGATTCCTACTACCATGAAGGCATAGTCAAAACATAAATGTTTTTATGCATGGTATATGCTGGAAGTGGAATGTAGCACCATTTAATTAATAATACCACATCTTGAACTATCATGACTATGCCAATGAATGCAATAAATATTGATCTAGCTATGATGTATTTAGGCTAGGATGTGTTGTTACTTTCCTTTTCATTGGTGCTAAACTATTATAAAACCTTTAGCTAAATGCACGGAGGATCCTAGTGTTTTTGGAAACCATGTATGTCATTTCTCCAATAAACTAAGGCATTTGCAATAAATGAATTTAATATTTTATTGAATTTGTTTCTGTAACAACCCTCGTAAAAATTCATGTAAAATATATAAGACCACGGTTTATGGGACATGTATTCCAAGA
This sequence comes from Pinus albicaulis, assembly GCA_034641835.2. Classification (NCBI taxonomy): domain Eukaryota; kingdom Viridiplantae; phylum Streptophyta; class Pinopsida; order Pinales; family Pinaceae; genus Pinus; species Pinus albicaulis. The sequence continues at coordinate 170,900,809 of CM076570.1, forward strand.
TGAATGGTGGGAAAAACATCCTAGCGGGTTCATTCAGTTTATTATGGTTAAAGGAAATTGGCAAAGACAATGGAAAAGTCTTTGGAAAGGCATGAGTCATTAATTGGTATTTTATTTATTAAAATAATGGAAAATAGGAGAAAAGGAAGGTGAAATGTCATAGGTTGCATTCGAGGAGGAAAATGAAGGAAAATAATGGAAAATGAAGAAAATAGAAGCCTAATTGATAAGAAGGCTTGAGGATCCGTTGGAGTTTTCTCATTTTTCTCTCTCTCTCATACTCTTGTATACTTCAATTTTTCTTGGATTACTCTTGGAGAGTGTGGATACTTGTTGATTTGGAGCAAGAAGGCAAGGGAAGAGATGGAAAGTGCAAGTGGGCAACGGGATCAGCAGTTATAGAAATATTTGATTATAGGTAATGAGTTGCATGTATGTTTTCCTCACTAGTTTTTTCATGCATGGTGTATGAATGTGGGTTTTCCTAGCCTTGCCATTTCTTAGAGAGACGTGGTGTTGTGGGTTAATTTTCATTTTTTTTTTCTAGTTGATTCTCATGATTTCTTAGTTTTGGGTTGAGTTATTAGTTCCTAGAAGCCTTGGTTAGGCAAACGCTCTAGAAGCCTGACGAACAACTGTCGATTGAGTTACTTGTCCTAGAAGCCTTGGTTGGACAAACACTCTGTAATCCCTAGGTGGGTTGATTTACTAGTTCTGGAAGCCCTGGTTGGACAAACCCTCTAAGAACCAAGTAAAAATTGGGGTTGATTTACTAGTCCTGGAAGTCCTAGTTGGAACAAACACTCTGGAGCCCTGGAACAACTTGGGTAGATACCAATCCGTGATGGTTGTGATGTTTGGCCATGAGGTGGAATAAATGGTTGAGAGTTTAGATTGTTTGTTCTCTGTAATCTCTAGATTAGTTTTGATTGATTTTTTTTATGAGATTCCACATTTTATGTTTGGAATATGGCACAGGGGTGATTGGCTGAATTAAGATTTTTCTCAGCGAATCTATGGTCAGGTGGAACATGGAAGTCCCATCTCTAGTAGGTTTTTACATTCAGTAATGAAGAGATAATTCCTTTGGTATTTTGTATGTAAATGTATGAGTTATTATGTCGATTCTATTGCTGTTGTATCCATGGTATTTTTGTTATTATTATGATGTTTATAATAATGCATTTTATCTGTGATGATGTATGGATCTATCCATGTTTTTACTAGTAAATGAATGCACAATGTATCTATGGTAAAACCAATTGTATTATAGCTTATGATGTATGGGAGAAACGCTTATTACATATTCTTAGATAAGTAAGAGACCCATATGTTTAAAAATGTTGTTTAAACCTATAGATGCAATGTTTGTGACATGTTTGACGAAAATGTTGTCTTGGATAAGAGGGGTATAGATGAGTTCCTGATGATGTGATTGCTTATGTACCTTTGTTTTAATGTTATTTATCATCCCATAAAGTTTAATGAATTTTTAGGCAGTGACCTAGGCTTTGGGGCTAAAAATGTGGCACAAATTTGGAAGTTGGATGCACAGAACTATGTTTTTCGAGCCCTAGCTGCATTCTTGATGTGTTGTGCATGTAGCTATAGGCTCCCAGCTACTACCTTTCCTTGGCATTCCTATAGCTATTGTCCAAAAGGTTAAAAAATTTAGTCTCCCTTAGGGGTCAAGGGCCTGGAAGTTTGGGTTACCTCCTAGGGATGTTGTTGATGATGTCTAAGGTGTGTTTGTATTTTTTCCATCAGTTCCACTTCCTTAAGGTCATCTAGGAGGTTGAATCTCATATTAGTAACCTCTCGTCACATATTTACCTAGGTTCGTCAGTTAATTGGGTAGATGTGGGAAGATGGTGTAACAAAGTGGTATCAGAGCATGGTTCAACCCTCGAACTGGATGGAAAGTTTGTTGATAGTGCATTTATTTTGGTTGCATATGTGTCTAGTATTATTCTGGTCTATATATTCTTTTTGCATCTGTGTTGTGTTCGTCATGGTGTCAGTGGTGTCTCCATGGAAGGGTTGATGGTGTTGTTGTCATGAGTGTACGACTGGTTATGTGTTGCTCATACTTGTGTATTGATTGTGCATGCTTGATTACATGTTGCTACATGTTGTGTATGCATTGCTTCTTTATGTTAGGTCACATATTGGTCATGCCTTTGTGTTTCCAGTGTATGGTTTCTTATGTGATGCTATATGTGGGACATGCATTGGTCATCATGACTGGCTATACATGTCAAGTGGGTACATCTGGTCAATTTGTATTGGTTTTTCATGTTTTGTCACATGTTGTTCATGCTTATGTATTTTCCATGTAAGTTAGCAAGTTTGATGTTGTCATGCATCGTGAGGTCATTGTATGCAATTAGGTCATCATGATGATATTGGTAAGTTATGATGCTAATGTGATGGTTGAGATAAAGCAGGAGATGCAGATCAATAAAGTGAATTTGTAATAGTGAAATTTGGGGTAAGAGGAGATCGTCATACAAGCATGCAAGTATGTAATTCATGATTGTTGTAAACATTAGGGTTACTTATATGTTTTTCATTCTATTGTTATTGTGGTTACATGTGTTATAAATGCTATTTAATTAGTGTAGTCATATGCACATGTGTCAGAGAGTCATGAATGATAGTAACCTATGGTTGTATGCATTCTTGTTGTTGTGTTAGTTAACTTGATCATTATGTCATATAATTAAATTTTTGATGTTTTATTTTAATTAACTTGATGAATATGCTATATGTTGTTGATGATTATCTTACATGATTAACTAATTTTTGTTATATGTTAGCTAGCTTGATTATTAGGGTTATTGCATTAAGATCATGATGTTAGATGTATCATGCTAATTTGGATTATCCTATGCAAATGGTTAGGGTTATGACTTTCCTATATGATTTAATATGTTGTGATATTATGTCATACTCATCTTGGTTGACTGTGCGATTGTGGTTATTAAACATGAACAACAAATGTTTATGAGCTTATGATGTGAAATTTCTAGTTAGTTATTGTTATGGATATTATGACCTTCTTTATGTTTGAGTTGATATGATATCATGCTACATAGATTTATTTTGTAGACATGATAGCCTCCCCTAAAATACTTAAGGTATGAGATTGCTTATGTTGTTTACTTTGTGCTTGAATGTTTGATTATGTCGTCTATTTGGTGTTTGGGTGTTGGTGTCTATTATGTCATCTATTTATTGTTGAATGTTTGATTAATCGCATGATATGAGTATGTGTCTATAATATTGCACGAAGAAATGATTTGGTCTTAAGATGGTTTTATTAACACATATGTATTGAAATTGTTGATATTTACTTGAGTGTGAGTAGGTAATAGTTGTAGCAATGTGTTTTATCACTGGTGAATGTGAGTTGATTGTTATGACATGGTTGTTAGTCTTGGTAAAGGTTGATTTCAAATTGATAGATATGGTGTCTTGATCTTTGGTACGTATGGCTAACATGTGTGTTTAGTTACAGGTCAGTGTTCCTCACATAACAAGGTAAGGTAACTTGTATATTTTTATATTTATTTATGCGCTGGAAGTTATGTGGTTATGGCAGTATGATGTAGGGGATTTCATGGAAAGAGACTGCCATGAAATCTTGGAGTAGGATTAGGTTGAGTATTCCTTCGGAAGCACTGGGGACCATGGGGATTGAGTCACGTTGTTTGTTGCCAGTCTTGTGCTTTTGGTCATTTGTATTTTGTTGTGATTGATTTGCGGCTATGTTTATGTCTAGTGTATGGCCATACCACTTTATTGCGGTGTCATATTGATTTTGGCTTTCATGGTTTTCTTCTTGCTTTCTCATGTTATTTCCATTTATGTTTTGAGTGTTGGGAATTGGTTTGGGAAATAAGAAAGTTAATGGAGCTCAGGGAGAGTTTTGTGGTACCCAACAAGTAATGAAAGACTTGGCTGAAGTCAGTGCATGAGTAAGAGTGGCAGAATGTAAGAATATGACAGTTAGTTGAACTAGTTGGGTCCATTGTGGTAAATGGACGGTGGCAGTACATACATGAGAAAGGTAACCAGAAGGGTAAAGTAAATTGATCTTAGGTGTTACATGCCTTGGCTATGTTGGGAACTGTTGTTCTCAACGTTGTGCATGTTGTGTACAAATAAAGGGAGTTGTCTTAATCTAGACCTTATGATATATGGTAGTTATGTTGTGATAATTATTATAATAATGTCTATATATGCATATGTGCTTGTATGTATGTCGTTGTCTGACGAGATCATGATTGTTTTATGTTGATGGTTCTATGTATATATTTATGTATATAGGATGATGATTGTTTTATGATAATTATTATATATGTATGCATCTATGTATCTATGTGAGAGTATGATAGGGTTTTCAAGGATCTTTCATGTGGAGGAATGATTTCTTATGTAGGTGAACGACATGAACAGGTTCTTGGTCTTATGAGGAATCAAGTGGGACGAGTAGCTCTGACGGATATATGAGGTCATTATAATGTGGACATGAATTGATATTATATGCTTGTAATATGACTATGTTTATTTTATGGACATATAATGCCGAGGGGTACATTAGCGAAGTGAAGGTAGTGTGGCCTGCAACATGCTAGGATAAGCATGGATAGTGGAAAGTCATTATAGGCAAGGTTGCTTGTGGGGTCATTATGTGGTTTATGGATGTACAATTATATTGTTGTGTATATGATGTGCATGTTGTATATTCAGTGATTGTACCTATGGAGATGTACATATGATGTTGTATATATGGTGTTGTGTGTATATTTCATAGGCAGTGTTAGGTATAGATGGTGCTATGTACATGTTGGATATGAGGTGTTGTGTACATATTTTTTTATGTGCATGTTGGATATGCCATGCTGTGTGCATATGGTGTTGTGAACATGTTGGATATGCAGTGTTGTGTACGTATGTTTATATGTACAATGTACATGTTGAATATGCAGTGCTATGTAAATATGGTGTTGTGTGTGTGATGTACATAGGGCGTTATGGACAATTTTTGTTGTGTGCATGTGGTTTTGTTTGCATGTTGTACATATGTTGTTGTGTGTAGGTGGTGTCATGTACATATCGGGCATGTGGCATTGTGTACATGTGGTGTCGTGTACATGTCGTGCATGTGGTGTTGTGTACGTGTGGTATTGTTTACATACTGTACATGTGGTGTGATGTACATTTGGCATTGTGTACATGTTTTGCAGGTGGTGTCGTGTACATGTGATGTTGTGCACATTTTTTGCATGTAAGTGTTGTGTATAGATGGTACTATCTAAATTTTGTGCATATGGTACTAGTATACATGTGCCATTGTGTGCATGTCATACATGTAGTTTTACGGGCATGTGGTACTATGTATGTGCATGGCGTAGTTGTGGTATCGTGAAATGCATATTCATTGTGTTGTACTCTATATATGTATAAGTATTGTGTTGTGTTGTACACCAGATGTAGGTGTATTTTTTGTGTTGTATTGTACATCGGGTGTGGATGTATGTATTATGTGGTGTTGTATGTCGTGTGTGGATGTATGTATTGTGTGGTGTTTTATGTCCTGTGTGGATTTATTTATTGTCCGGTGTTGTATGCCTTGAGTGGATGCATGTCTTTTGATTTACATTGTGTGTATGTGTACATGATGAGAAAGGTAACTGGGTGCTTTCCGGGTGTGGCAATCGATCTGATATGTGTACAGAAAGAGCGAAGGAAGAAGTAAGGACCAATGAAGGATAAGTATCAATATTTTATTTTAGTTTCATTATGCATGTGATTTATGATTATGTTCTATGATGATTACATGTGATATATGATTATGGTTTATGATGGTTACATGTGATTTATGATTATGGTTATCATGATTGCATGTGATTCATGATTTTTACCTATGATGGTTGTGCTTTCAGCTAATCAGATGTGATATGTTTACACATGATGATTTGATCAAATAGCTGGTTTGATTTGTTGTGACGGGAATTAAACATGATTACAAGTGTACCTTTTTTACGAGCTACCAATGAGGTATGATTTGAAGTTATTTCAATTTATTTCGAATCTAATGGAAATTATGTTCTTGGTACAAGAAGCATGGAAATGCTCAGTTGGGTGATTGGAATTGACTGCAAGAATTAGCATCGTTAGAAAAAGGAATTGGAACATGAAAAAATATGCTGGTAAAGCACTTCAGGAGTAGGGCCATTGTGGGACACTGGTACCCAATAGTGTCCATTGATTTCCATGAGCATGCTATGATTGGTATGATGGTTTTGAGACAGGTATATGCCTTGTTTTTTTGAACTTGCGATGTGAGGAGGCCTTGCCAATGGATGGAATTCCTGAGATGGGGGTGCCAATGGAACTTGGAAGGTGAGTGACTACACAAAAGGGGGATTACCATATTTCCCAAGGGATTGTGTAGCAAAGAGGGATTGTGTAGGAAAGGTTTGGGATGGATTTTTTTTTTCATTATCATTGCCAGATAGAATCAAATGTACATTGGGAACATTGTACCCTGGAACAATGAGTTGGTAATTGTTCGATGATAGGAAAATTGGTGCACGATTTTAGCGTTAGACATCGAATGTAGCTTTGAATTTAACAATGTATTCTGGACTTCCTGGGAAGGAGGTGAATCCTGGTACTAATTTTGAGGGTGGAGGTGTGAGCCTCTGGATTCCCTTGTTGTTGATATGGCCATCATATCCTTTTATTTGTTGGTTGAGAAAATGTGTGTATGTGTGTATGTGTATATTATTGTAAATATTGTACCAAGCTATTTTATAAAGCTCGATAGACAATATGTATTTTTTCCAATTGAAGAAAATGTAATTGAGTATATGTGGTTGTGATTATAAATATCGCAATGAGTTGTGTTATAACGGTCCAGTAAATGGTATGTTTTTCATGTTTCAACAATGGTCAGTGTAAATACTACAATGAGTTGTGTTATAAAGGTCCATGGGCAGTATGTTTCATTTCCAACAATCTTGCTAGTTATAGGTGTCATTGAACACTGAGGACGATGTTCGCCCGAGGGGGAGGGTCCTATAACAACCTTCGTAAAAGTTCATGTAAAATATATAATATAACGGTTGATGGGACATGTATTCCAAGCTGAATGGTTGGAAAAACATCCTAGCGGGTTTTGATTCAGTTTATTATGGCTAAAGGAAATTAGAAGAGGCAATGGCAAAGGCTTTGGAAAGGTGTGAGGCAATAATTGGAATTTTATTTAAGACAATAATGGAAAATAGGAGAAAAGGAAGGTGAAAGGTCACAGGTTGCATGTGAGGAGGAAAATGAAGGAAAATAATGGAAAATGAAGAAAATATAGGCCTGATTAATAAAAAGGCTTCCAAGGATTAGTTGGTAAGCTTTTGGTCAGTGCATTTTTGGAGCTCTCACATTATTCTCTCTCTCTCTCATATTATTGGATACTTATAGTTTTTTTGGAGCACTCTTGGAGAGTGTGGATACTTGGAGATTTGGAGAAATAAGGTAAGGGAAGAGGAGGAAAGTGCAAATGGGCATCGGGATCAGTAGCTACAATGAGATTTGATTGCAAGTATTGAGTTGCATGTTTTTTTTCCTCACTAGTTTTGGCATGCATGGTGTATGCATGTGGATTTTCCTAGCCTTGCCATTTCCCAGATAGTCATGGTTGTTGGACATTGGGTTTAACGCTCCCTGTGTGTTTCGCCACATGGACTAACCACCTCTCATGATTCCTAACTCTGGTGATTGTAGTGGAGACTAATGCCTGCATTTTTTGGTCTAATGACAATCGTGATTCCAACAAATGGTATCATAGCGACAGGTCTTGAGTTAGAAACTCACCTGCCTTGCGTTGGGGGGGAGATTGTTGGACATTGGGTTCAACACTCCCTGTGTGTTTCATGACATGGACGAACCACCTCTCGTGGATCCTAACTCTGGTGATTGTAGCGAAGACTAATGCCTGCGAGTTTTGGTCTAATGACAATCGTGATTCCAACAATGGTGTTGTGGGTTCATTTTCATTGCTTGTTTTTTGGTTGGTTCTTATGATTCATTAGATGTGGGTTGATATATTGGTTCTCGGAAGCCTTGGTTGGACAAACCCTTTGGAAGCCCAATGGGAAACTGTGGGTTGAGTTACTAGTCCTAGAATCCTTTGCTGGAAAAACACTTTGGAAACCCTAGGTGGGTTAAGTTACTAGTACTAGAAGCCCTGGTTGGACAAACGCTTTGGAAGCCCTATAACACTTGGGGTTGAGTTACTAGTCCTCGAAGCCCTGGTTGGAACAAACACTCTTGAGCCCTAGAACAACTTGGATAGAGACCAATATGTTATGGTTGTGATGTCCAACTGTGAGGTAGAATCAATAGTTCAGGGTTGAGGCGGTTTGGCCTCTGGAATCCCTATATTGGTTTTGATTGATGTGTTTGATGAAGTCCTACATTCATGCCTGGAATATGGAACTGGGGTGATTATCTTAAGTAATATTTGGCTTAGCCAATCTATGATTGGGTGGAATGTGGAAGCCCCATCTTTGGTTGGTTTTTACATTCAGTAACGAAGAGCGCATTCCTTTGGTATTTGGTATGAAAGTATATTGGTTATTATGTGGATTCTATTGTTGTTATATCCATGGTATTTATGTTTTTATTATGCTATTTATAGGCTAAAAATGTGAAGGTGGGTTACACTTTCGTGAGAAATGCAGTCGGAAATTTCATTTTCCCAATAGTTTGGCCGAAGTTTTGAAATTAATTTGGCCGAAATAATTCTACCATTTACATTGACTATATATTGACGGTGTCGGTAAACAGATTTTTGGTCGGAGATGGGAAAACCAACAACAAAATTTTGGCCAAACTAATTGTCCGGCCGAACTATTAGTTTGGCTGAACTTTTTAAATTAATTCGGCCGAACCTTTTCTTATAAATATATCGGCCCCCAGACTGCTGTTGGGATTGGGTTCAATGCTCCCTGTGTGTTTCGTGACATGTACTAACTGCCTCTCGTGGATCCTAACTCTGGCGATTGTAGCGGAGACTAAAGCTTGTGGGTTTTGGTCTAATGACAATCATGATTCCAACAACGGCAACAAGTCTTGGGTTAGTTACCGTTGCTCTCTTGTTGCACTATTGTTGCCTGTCTCCCTCTGTTTGTGTTGCATTGTTGCAAGGGTGTTGTCTCACTCTGTTTTTGTTGCATTGTGGCAGGGGTGTTGTCTCGCTCTGCTTCTGTTGTGTTGTTGTAGAGGTGTTGTCTCACTTTTTTTGTGTTGCACTGTTGCAGGGGTGTTGTCTCACTCTGTTTGTGTTGCACTGTTGCAGGGGTAGGGAGGGGAGAAAGAAAATGTGAGAAGGCAAGGTTTATGGTTTATTCTCTATCATTTTTTTTGTTTTTTAAATTTTATTTTCTGTGTTCACAATTTTTTAATTTGTGTCCTCGATGACGTCCTCGATAATCTGCGACCTCGTCGTCTCACTGTTTTCTCATTGTGCACACTCTCGTTGTGTGCGCTCTTGCTATCTCGTTGTCTCTGAATTTCTAGGTAGAAGAAAAAACCTACTATGCATCCTCATATTTGAATTGTTTGATTTAGTTGTGTTTACAAACTTTTCCTTTTATTCTTCTGAAAGACAATTGCACATGGAAATGAAACCAAAGATTTACATAATTTTATTTCTTCTCCTGATTTTGATTAATATCACTGAATTTTCGGATGAAAATATTATAATAATACTAGAAAATAATAAATTTAATTCTTCATAACTTATAGAAATTTTCCAAATATCCAATTTCCTTGCATTTTGGTTTACTATTAGGCCTTCAACCTACTAGATTATTGTCAATGAAAAAGTCTAGTACTCTTAGTTGAATAAAACTATTGCCTGTGCTTTTCTCTGATAGATTTTGTCCAGGAGGGATTGAAATCGCTTACACATACATATATGGATCCATAACCAAAAGAACAAACCAATTTCTCCGATACCCATTATTTTTGTTAGTGATCTAAATGGATCCAGATCCATGTGTTAGAGGATTTTTATTGCCTCTAAAAACTTTTTCAAGACTTTTCTTCTACCTTTATGAAACCAAGCAATAAAGATGGCCAAAGTGAGATATATTCATTTAGCATCCACATTAAAAAATCTATGGAAGATTTCTTCTACCCAAATCCTTATGAATTTTCTCCTTCCTGAAGGACATTGAGAATTCCTTGCAGAATTTATGCATTTGGAGGGAGCAGAAGGCCTTGCAGGAGTTGCAAGCCATATAATCATCATTGAATTCCACAAACCATTACTCAACACTTCTCCATGAGGCTTCCTTGGATTTATATTGTTATTATCAATCTCATCTACAGTTGTTGAAGCTAAGCATCCATGACCACAACATTGAAGCAACACCAAATCCAACACCCCAAACATGAGAAATAATGATCCTCTAAATCTCAACATCATCACCACATATCAAACTTGTTTGTAGCTCCCATAACATGTATAAAAGTTACCGTATGATGATAATTCTACAAAGGACATTACAATTTCAGACAGAAAGTTGATATAATTATCTATAAATAAACACCAACCATCTCAGACATAAGGAACAAAGAGAAAAATGGACATAATGTGGGCATAAAGTAGAATAGTCAGAAACATACAACTCATATCGATGTTGGGATTAAAGGAGGAAGGTATTCCTTTAGAATAGAAAACACTGATTGGAATAGTTGGTTGGATTTCTCTCTATATATGAAAGAATACTGTAATAGAAGAACTGTTCAGAGACATGGCTTGAGCTTTCAAAATTTGTGCTATGTTCCCTGCAAAGGAAAAAGAGATGCAAAATCTTTGCCTTATAACCTGAGTATTGTCATTCTAATTTACGCTTCTCTTCTTTTTAATAAGAGCCATATTTTCATGGTGAGGAGAATGATAAATTTGGTGATCATTAATGGAAAACAAGGACATTTGTGAGATATCAAAGTCAACATGCACTATTTTAGTAGTCACATGGGTAGGAGAATAACAATTTCTTCAAGATCATAAACTCAAAGCAAGAAAACCTATATTAATACCTCCTCTAATTGTAAATTTCTTTAGTTTTTAAGCTGGTTGGTACTTGAAATTCTATGGAGGTGCAGAATTTCAGCTTCATTTATTCATTTTCTGGGAAACGGTGGGTTGTGTGCCTGGATTCTTATCATCATGGATTTACTAGTGGGACCATTAGCTACTTGTATTATAGTGAAAGGGCTAGACAAACTGGCCATTGAAATAAAATAGGAAACAAGTTGTCATTCCACTTTTCAAATGTGAAAATCTATTTGACCATTTTAAGAAGTGAAATTTTATGGTTGCTTTATCTTCCAGGTGTCAGAAACATTTTTCATACTGACATTTGCAAAAAGGAAAACTAGGTTAAAGGTAATAAATTAATTATGTTTTTTTTAATATTCCCTCTCATCTAATAGTCATGAGGTTCAAATTAATTTTTATCATAATAAATTGGTTAACAATTTAGATAAGGTATAACGTAATTATTTTATTTTTGGTTAATACAGTGAAATATTGTTTTAGAAATAGATTTAACATTTTGAAATTTTTTGAAGTACTTAGATTATGTAAAATTTTCTCAGGACTTTTTCTTTTTAGAAGACTTGGATATGCATTGAGATTAATATTGATTTGATATTTATTGAGATACAAATTTATATTTTTTACTTGATCTTGACTTGAACTTCACTCACTCCCCGAAAAAAAAAATTTCAGGTAACAAAGAGTCCATGTGAGCAGCATCCAGACTATCCCGAAACATATCAGCTTGTATGTTTGCCTAACCTATGATCTTTCTATGTTGTTGATGTATATTGTGTGTCAGAAGATTCACACATTCTCAACATTCAAATTTTCATGCATATGTCGTGAGGGTAAAGATCAATCATAGGATGATCTGTTGTTGTTGGCTATTACTATGTCCCGATGTGAAGTTAAAAATTTCAATGTTAGATCTCAACTTATGAGATGTTGATAATTAATTTATGATTTATAATGAAAACCAATTAAATTTTTACTACACATTAATTTCATGCCAAAATTACCAATTGCGTTTGAGCCACACATTAATTTCTTCTCCCAAGAACATAATACTGTTGTGTGTGGTAACGTACTTATGCACACAACAGCTCCACCACACATACATGCATACATGCATATAATAAACATTAGTCTACATCCATCTTGTAGAACCTATCATGAATAATACTAGTGTGCAAGATAATTGTCTTCAAATAGCTTTCACATGCACACAACAACTCCACCAGACTTACATGCATACATGCTTATGTTAAACATTAGTTTACATCCATCTTGTAGAACTTATCATTATATTTTCATTCCTGTGTGCAGGATAATTGTCTTCACACAACTTTCACATGCACACAACAACTCCACCACAAATACATGCATATATTAAACATTAGTCTACATCCATATTGTAGAACCCATCATTATATTTTTATTTCTAGCAACATATTTGTTTCAGTTAAGTTCATGAATAAACATACCAATTTAAATTTATGCACATACTTGGTTTTCTTGGCTAATGTTCATCCTTAGATGACAACATCACTCCATGGTTGTAACTTAAGGCAAATCATATACATGTCATTTCTCCCATAATATTTAAGGAAAACCATGTACATGTCATTTCTCCCATAAAATTTAATTTAATATATTTTAAAGGAAAATGCTAGTGTTTTTGGAAACCATGTACATGTCATTTCTCCCATAAACTTTAAGGAATTTGCTAGTGTTTTGGGAACCATGTACATGTCATTTCTATGTCATTTATCCCATAAAATTTAAGGATAACCATGTACATGTTATTTCTCCCATTTCTCCCATAAACTCAAGTCAAACTTTAAGGATAACCATGTACATGTCATTTCTACCATAAAATTTAAGACATTTTCTAGTGTTTTTGGATCCATGTATATGTCATTTCTATGTTATTTCTCCCATAAAATTTGAGGCAAAATTTAAGGATAACAATGTACATGTCATTTCTCCCATAAACTCAAGGCAAAATTTAAGGATAACCATGTACATGTCACTTCTCCCATAAAATTTAAGGCATTTGCTAGTGTTTTGGGAACCCTGTACATTTCATTTCTATGTCATTTCTCCCATAAAATTTAAGGAAAACTTTAAGGCAAACCATGTACATCTATCATTTCTCCCACAAACTCAAGGCAAACTTTAAGTCATGTCATTTCTATTTCATTTCTCCCATAAACTTTAAGGAAAACGTTAAGGAAAACCATGTACATGTCATTTTTCCCTTAAGCTCTAGGCAAGGAAAATAAAAAGGCATGCCATTTTCGCATAAAATTTAACGCAAACTTTAAGGAAAACCATGTACATGTGATTTCTCCCATAAACTCAAGGCTTTCTCCCATAAACTCAAGGAAAAATTTAAGACAAATCATGTACATGTCGTTTCTCCCATAAACTTTAAGGCATTTGCTAGTGTTTTGGGAACCATGTACATGTCATTTTTATGTAATTTCTCCATAAGCTTTAAAGAATTTGCTAGTGTTTTGGGAACTATGCACATGTCATTTATATGCAATTTATCTCATAAAATTTAAAGCAAACTTTAAGGCAAACCATGTACATGTCATTTCTCCCATAAACTTAAGGAAAACTTTAAGGCAAACCACATACATGTCATTTCTCCCATAAACTTTAAGGCAAACCATGTACATGTCATTCTCCCATAAACTTTAATTTAATATATTTTTTAAACTTAAGGCAAACCATGTACATGTCATATCTCCCATAAACTTTAAGACAAACCTTGTGCATGTCATTCTCCCATAAACTTTAATTTAATATATTTTTAATGAAAATGCTATTGTTTTAAGGAAAACCATGTAGATTCCATTTCTCCCATGCATTTGCAAGAAAATTTAAGTCATTTGCAATAAATTTTCATTTAATATATTTTTAAGGAAAATTATAGTGCTTTAGGAAACCATGTACATGTTATTTCTCCCATAAAGTTGGCATTATAGTGTTTTTAGGAGCCATGTAGATGTCATTTCTCCCATGCATTTGCAATAAAATTTAAGCAGCATTTGCAATCAGGAAAATGCTAGTGTTTTTGGAAACCATGTACATGCCATTTCTCCCATGCATTTGTTATACTATTTAAGGCATTTGCTATAAGGAAATTTTTAGTGTTTTTTAAAACCATGTACATGCCATTTCTCCCATGCATTTGTAATAAATTTAAGTCATTTGCAATAAATGTTCATTTAATATGTCTTTAAGGAAAATGATAGTGTTTTTAGAAACCATGTACATGTCATTTCTCCCATAAAGTTTGCATTTTCTAGTGTTTTTGGGGACCATGTACATGTCATTTCTCCCACAAACTTTGAGGCATTTTATAGTGTTTTTGAGAACCATGTACATGTCATTTCACCCATAAAATTTCTCCCATAAACTTAAGGCGTTTCCTAGTGTTTTAGAGAACCATGTCCATGTCATTTCACCCATAAAATTTAAGACAAACCATGTACATGTCATTTCTCCCATGCATTTGCAATAAATTTTCATTTAATAAATTTTATTGAATTTGTTTTTTTTTCTAGTGTTTTTTGGAACCATGTATATGTCATTTCTCCCATAAATTCAAGGCATTTTCTTATGTTTTTGGGAACCATGTACATGAAATTTCACACATAAACTTTAAGGAAAACCATGTACATGTCATTTCTCCCATGAATTTGAAATAAATGTTCATTTAATATATTTTATTGAATTTTTTTTTCCAGGGATAAAAAAAACCCACTAAACATGGTTGAAAAATGGACATTATGCATAGATGTTTCTTGCTATCCCAATCGAGGGAAAGCAATGATTATATATGTGTTTTGAAATATTGCGACTCACAAGGTCCTCCAAAGGAAAATGAATATACTAGGAAGAACAACAAACAACGAGGCATATTATATTTCATTGATAAAAGGCTTGGGAACAACTAGAGAGTATCAATCAAAGGGAATTGTAGTTTTCACCAATTTTGAACTTGTGTGAAATCAGATGAAAGGCGTATACCAAGTTAAGAAGGAGAGGCTAAAAAAACTACATGGAAAAAGCAAACAATATTGTTAGAAAATTTCATTTTTTTAATATAAGACATTGTGAAAATGTTAATAAGATGACTAGTGATCTATTGTGTGGGGAAATGCCAATTGAAGATTCATTTGTCAAAGATGAATTATTAGATGAATTAGTATTATATAGGGGCAATGCCAATTCAAGATTCATCTCTCAAAGATTAATTACTGTTGAGACGCTCTCCTTAAAAATTTATTGATGGACAATGTAACATATCTTTGATATGTGTGTATCTTTTACTTATAAATGTGTTATTTTTAATGACCATGTGTTTTTTTCAATTATATACTGAGTGTGCTCCCACCATGTAAGCGCACCTTGGTGAATTTCATGTTTTATAAAAGTAAAATGTGAGGGCTTAAACAAATTTTTATTTAAATTGAGTTTCACACATCAATTTGTGCTTTGAAAATTGTGTTTTACATAATTTGTGTACTAAATTACATTAATTTTTTGAAATCTTTTGAATTTATTTTAAATAGTAATTTTAAGAATAGTTGTAAATGTCCACTGTAGATATCCATATATATATATATATATATCATGGAGGATGAAAGGTGAATATCAATAGAATCCCATGCCTCTACGAGAAAGGGAGATCGTGGATCGAGGGATGTTTATGGTGTTTATATTAAATATGCATGTTTTTAAATGAAATTTGAATATATAATTGTATCTCCATACATACATGTATACATGTGGAACTGAATTTTTTATTGAATCTATATATAATTTTATCCCCATGTACATACATGTATACATATGGAATTGATTGTTTTATCAATTTTGTGAGTTAATTAGTTTTTAATAAATTTTATTTTTTTATTTTTTAGGAGTTAGGAGGACAAGAGTATCTACTCCATCAATGGAGCATGGCCATGGTTCACACAATCTTGGTATGGTTCACGCAATTTAATCAATCATATATACATGTATCTATATGTATAAATGTATTTTTGAATTGGTTACAAATTCAAATTTTTTTTATGAATCTTGCCTCTCGTTACGTGAGGTTGGTGGTGGTACACATTCCCTTGGTTGCCCATCAATAAGTGGTGGCCAATTGCGTAAGGGTGGTGATATGCATTCCCTCAAAGGCCAATAAATTGGTGGTCGTGTTGGTTCTCAACCAATCGGTGGTCATTCTAGTTCTCAACAATCTCAGGGTGGGCATGATGTTTCCCAACCATCTCGAGGTGGCCATCAATCTAAATATTATTTTCATTCAATTTGTACAATTTTTTTCACATATTTTTTTATTTATACAAAATTTTATATATTGATGCAGAGGGTGAAAATGTTACTCCAAAAAGGCGTAGGCCACAACATGTTATTCAAGAAGAAGGTTGTACACCAACCACGACTTATCCATCTGACATTTTTTATTTACCTTGGGAAACAAACATCCAACAATGAAAATTAGAAAGGTGTCAACATCTTTATTCAAAATTGAAGAAAGATCTTGTGTCTTTGAAACTCCCTGCTGAAAGTCGAGAAATCTTAGAAATATTTACTCACTCTTTAAGAAGACTTGTAGATGTGTACAAAACACTTGGGCCAATCACTGATACTTTTGTAGAAGTGATGAGGAAAATAAAGGAAAGAGTGATGGGTATCGATACATGGGAGATTGTTAAACAAAGAGTTACAATATAAATGGCCAAGTCTATGCTTAATTTAAAAGAAGGGCCGAAACGAAATATGCTAAAGGTGCAATATTTCAAGCACCCTAATATAGCTTGCCATTTGTATGATAGGCACCTTGTTACCTATGGAAAACCACCATGGAACGATGAGATTCTTCTTTAATTTGCAAAATTATTTTATGTAGAATTATTTTTTGGAATGAAACCAGATTATAATGACCTTCCCTCTGAATTTTTTGGTCATGGGAAAGGTCAATTATGTGACCATAGGGGCGCTAAGTGTGATGCTGAGTTTCCTTGCCCGAGCCACCATTGTTTAGTCGACCACTTTGTGTGGAAGCTTTGTGGTTAGATATGGATGCCACTTTTCAAATTAGTAGAGAGGAAAGGGATGCCATCATAGACAATGTTCAGAGTGGACTTGGTGGAATTGATTTTTGTCTGAATCAACAAAGAGCACGAGAGAATGCACCTACTAATTTTGTATATCATACAGATGATGAGATAGACAACATGAGTATTGAAGAGCTCATAACATATGAAAAGAATTTTCGCAATGGTTGGTAGGACCTAATTATTCATGAGGAAGAGGGCATGGGATCAGTATGTGTTAATGGTTAGGGTGAATATTTTAACACATGTAAAATTTGTAATAAATACATATACATGCATTTATTTTTATATGTTAATATAACAAAAATGTATCATATATGTGAACACCATTTGTAGTTCTCACGCTTGATGAACGAAGATGTTAATATCATGGTCGAAGCTTCAGGTTCTCACAATCAAGATGATATGTTGGCACATGCTAGTGTTTTTTAAGTGTTCATGATGTTGATGTACAATTATTTTAATATATTATTATATATCACAACATGATGACATATTTTTAGAATAAATAATTGTGTACACATGTACATGTATGTAATTAATTGTTAATAGATTCTGATTCTATCCGATATTTTTGCAATGGAGGTACCCTCTTCATCCCTGATAGGAGATGTGCCAAATCCATCGTCACAAGTATAAACAATTTTTCACTTAAAAATGTTTTTAAGTTACAAATTGCAATTCAAAAGTTCCACTAAAAAATGAGATCTAGATCTTGAGTTATTTTACAGTTTTAAATTTTTTAAATTTTAGGTTTCTAGAGATGATTTTCTTTCAGAGCCACCCTTAGGAGATGTGCCCAATCCACCGTCACAAATATTCAATTTTTCACTCATATGTTTAAGTTATAAATTGAAGTTAAAAGGTTTTATTATAAAATGAGATCTAGATCTTGAGTTATTTTATAGTTTTAAAATTTTTTAATTTTAGGTTTTTGGAGATGGTTTCTGTTCTCTAAGGACTCTAGCACTAGAGTATATGATGAAGATAGGAACATCCACACCATTGAACAAGTTGTCTAACTTTTTATTTTAATATTATTGAAATTAGTTTATATGCATTTTCATTTGAAAATTTTTAATATATATATACTTGTACATGTATATTGTACAGTTTACTGTGGAGGAAGTTTTAATAGACGAGCAACAAAAGACAACGGAGAGGGAACTACATGAGGTATTGCATGATTTATTTATTTTTCATTTTGTTTTTTCACATGAAATTCTACGTTCTCATTCAATTTTAAAACATTAAATTTTAAAGTTTGTACATGTTGTGTACAGGTTCCCCATTCTTTAGAAGATAGCAAGAAGCTCGGGACATCGCTGGTAAAGACACTGGATCCATTTGTATTTTATTGATGATGCACATGTGTACAACATTTTATTTGATAGATAGTATTAAATTTACTTTTCTATATATAGTCTTATCTATGCAGCTATATTTACTTTTCTATATAACTTGATACTTGGAACACTATACATTGAACTATATATATTTACTTTTATTGTTCATGTGATATAAATTTTGGACATGTTTTATTGTTTGGATATAGTTTGAAACTACATTTACTTTTATCAAGAATGATTTTAAATTTTGGATAGTTACATTTTACATGTGATCACATGTTGTGATATATGATTTTTTGTTTTTAAAACTCAAATTGTCATTTTATTTGTTAAATATAAAATGAATCTAGATGGAAATTTCAAATTACAAAACACATACATGTGTATATTTTGGATAGTTGAACTACATTTGGCATGTGATCACATGTTGTGATATAATGTTTTGTTTTTAAAACGCAAGTTGTCATTTTATTTGTTACATACAAAATGAATGTAGATAGAAATTTGAAATTACAAAACACATGTATATTTTGGACAGTTGAACTACATTTGGCATGTGATCACATGTTGTGATATAATATTTTGTTTTTAAAACTCAGGTTGTCATTTTATTTGTTAAATATAAAATGAATCTCTAGATGGAAATTTCGAATTACATTTTCACAATGTGTATATTTTTGATAGTTGAACTACATTTGGCATGTGATCACATGTGATATAATGTTTTGTTCTTAAAACTCAAGTTTTCATTTTATTTTTTAAAAATAAAATGAATCTTTAGATGGAAATTTCATATTACAAGACATGTATACATGTGTATATCTTGGATAGTTGAACTGTATTTGGCATGTGATCACATGTTGTGATATAATGTTTTGTTTTTAAAACTCAGGTTGTCATTTTATTTTTTAAATATAAAATGAATCTCTAGATGGAAATTTCAAATTACAGTTTCATAATGTGTATATTTTGGATAGTTGAACTACATTTGGCATGTGATTACATGTTGTGATATAATTTTTTGTTTTTAAAACTCAAGTTTTCATTTTATTTGTTAAAAATAAAATGAATCTCTAGATAGAAATTTCAAATTACAAAACATGTATACATGCGTATATTTTGGAAAGCTGAACTACATTTGGCATGTGATCACATCTTGTGATATAATGTTTTGTTTTTAAAACTCAAGTTGTCATTTTATTTGATAAATATAAAATGAATCTCTAAATGGAAATTTCAAATTACATTTTCACAATGTGTATATTTTGGATAGTTGAACTACATTTGGCATGTGATCACATATTGTGATATAATGTTTTTCTTTTAAAACTCAAGTTGTCATTATGGTTTTACATATTTAAGTCCACATGAATATATGTACATAAAAATGATTGAAGTACATGTTTGAATAAGTTTAAAAATGATTGAAGTACAATACATATCGATGTATATATCTAAAAACAATCATTAAATGTATAGGTCAAAAGCCATACCATGGCCCCGCACCAGCATCAGAAACCCATAACGGGTAGCTATAGGGGTGCATTCTTAGGCCGCTCTCACCATGGCCACAAAAAAAATTTGGAATCCACCGAGGGCTCTGCATCTGATAGCCATGAGGTACTAGCTCCTAAAGAATTTGATAGCATTAATGGGGAGACTGTTTTGCCTCTAGAGAAGCCTAGGGGTAAAAGAGGCTGTAGGAAATCCACTATTCTGCAATTTGTGCAGCCTTTACCTAGGAAATCCAACCTGCTTCCAGTTTATGAGCCCATGATGGAGGAGATAAGCATTTGGGTTATGGACTTGGACTATGTCTAAACCATAGATTACGATGTGGAGTACCCATTCGTTCCCATTGTCCATGCAGCCCCTCAGAAGCCTCCTGGAATGCACACAACTAAGGAGGAATCCATTGCTAGAGAATACAGGTGCTTAATAGAGGAAGAGGACCAAGAGACGGACGAAGATGAATGAAATCCATGATTTTTTGGTAGCAAGGTTAATTTCTATTTTTTGTCACCTCAGGATATACTTCATCTCTTTTGTTTTTATATGGGCCACCAAATATTTTGTATTACAAGACTGGATGAAACTCTTAAGGGGTTGGTTTCCTCCTTTGAGGTAGCCCCAAACTTGGTTTATTTTGAACACTACCAAGGAAGGGATAGGCTAAGAAATTCTTGCCATCTCTTCCCATTGCCTATGTACAGTTTTTCATGCTTTTAATATAGTTTAGCCCAAGTTACAAAAAAAAAGTTCACATGAATATATGTACATAATAATGATTGAAGTACATGTTTCAATATATGTAAAAATGATTGAAGTACAATACATATAGATGTATATATCTAAAAACAATAATAAAATTATAGGTGTTCTTAGATATGTTAAACAATCATAAAATTTTAAAATTGCATTAAAACATATATCTAGTACACAACAGTTTTCATTAATGTACATAAAAAAACTACTTTCAATTGATAGTAAACTGGAAATTACAAAACACGTACCACACATTTTACATTCAAGAATGAATATTATAATTTACTTAATAGACACATCTAAAACAAAATCGTGCAACTTAACATTTGCATTATAACAACTATGCTAGATACACAGGTATGTACATTTTGCAATAATAACATTATGACAAATTGTACCAGATAATCTATGAAATCGTTTAGGACCAAATAATCTACATGTGTATGTGTACACATGTGTATAAATTACTCGTGTGCATGTACTAAAACAATGTACATGTGAAAACACTTGTACATAGAACATAAAAATGCAGTTCAATTTTTAGTTGAGTTATGGAAGTTCTAAAAGATGAATCCAAAGAGAAGAAATTGTTCAGTAGTTTAATAAAAAAAATCCAATGGAATTCCATCTTCAATGATCCATTCATGATCGGCTTTTGAAATTTTCCATTTCTTAATTTTCAATTTTTTCTTTGATTGAACTTCTATCAACTTTATGCATGTTGCACACACCAAGTGACTATATTGATAACTTATGACATTAGGTTCATAGTCTTGAAAGTAAACAAAATCACGTATTTGATGAGTTTGTTAGAAAAATTAACCTTTCAATATAATAGACCCTTTGTCATATGTAAACCCGTTATCATCATAGTTTTCCAATAATTTCATCTTTCATTCAGTGCAACACATAAAATAATACTTCACATTTTCATTGTTGATAGTAGGTGAAACTAAAACAAAAACATCTTGTGCATAGTTAAAAAAGCTTATGTATTTAAATTTAGATCATAATTAACATGAAATTTTAACTTTAAAATTAACATGTGTACTTGATTTGATTATCTATTTCTAGATCTCTATCATTTGAAAGAAATTGAAATGTTACCTTCTCTAACAAGATCAGAAACTCAATCACCTTCAGATGATATTGTAGTCTCCTCTGATTTCATTTCTTCAAAGTTTGAAATGGAAATTTACCCCTTTGTATTTAGTTCTGTATGTTTCCAATCTTTTACATACATTTTGTTTTCACAAACATCATTGGCTTCTGTGTTGTCTATGCAAACATGAAAAAAACAAGAATATTTTCTTTTATCCAATGCAAACACATTTTTGGACATATTTTCTTTAATTGAATGCAATTTTTGAGTCCCTTTTATTGTTTCAACTTCATCTCCAATCGATATATCTACATCTTGGACCCCAATATGCCAACATAACCTATATGGTAAATTCAAAGAAGAATATAAATATGTTATTCAAAATACCATCAAAGATAATAATTGTGATAAATAATGTTTAAAATTAGAGATCCAATAAAATTAAATCATGTACCTTCGTAATTTCCTTGATCAATTAGTCTCATGGCTTAATGCAATGATGCACCATTGCACAACTTGTTCAGCTGAGACAAGTCAGTTTGTAGAGTGGTCCCTTTGATATCTTCGAAGTGCTCGTTTTATTCATGCCCCTGCACCGTCATGTTCTCCTTTTCCATGACCAATCTCAAAGAAATTCCAACAATGTTTACTGTAGGTTTTGATAAGAAGACGACACAACCAAAAGAATGACTGTGAAGATTTGAATTGACCTGTGCATCCATATGACCATATCCAATGTTCATTGAATTTTATTTCATGAATTTTCAAGGAGTCATAAATCTTTTCCAAACAATGTTGTACAAAATATATATCATGTGTACAATCATCACTGATATAAAAGTGATATTCTTTAACAAAATGTCTATTTTCACTAGTGCTTTCTATATGATCAACATTTTGTTCAGCATGTCTATATAAAATATAGAAAATCATGGAGAATTGGTCAGAATGATAGTATTCACTCTGTATTTCTTTTTGTGGAAAGAATGCGTAATTTTCAGCGAAATAAACTATTGACAAAATGGTCCCTGGTGGAAAAAATTCACGGGATTTTTTGAATTGCAAGTCCTGCCATTGAGGTCTATGGGAATGCTTGGTGTATTTATAAATTTCTACCTCAAACTTTCTCAAAAACTCTATCACAAAAATTTCTTCTTCTTGTAAATCAATTCTTTTAGCATTTGTAGTACTACTTTAACCAATCGATGTATGAATATATTCATATCTCTTCCATTTCACTTTTATGCTGAAAAATGACTGATCATTTATATCAGTATGTTATTTGTTTTGAAATTTAGTCAAATTTCCACAATCATCACATTTTTTTACCACCAACACATTTATTTTGGTAAAATAATTCATGGCTTTCTCTTCCACATAGAATTTGAGATATGAAATCATGGATAGTGGAAGGAGGAGGTGATTCTTTCCAAAATGTTTTACCAAAATTAAGGAATGTGTCATAATATAACTGAAATTTCACATGATAACGACAACAACAAGTGTTGTGTACAGTGATAGGTTTAACATAACATGGTTTTTGTTGCACAAAAGCATTGATTGAGACATCAATTTCATGATTCTCTTCTTTGAACTTGTTGAAAAACTCTATCTGAGTGATGTCCAAGGAATGTTTTACATGTTCTTCGTACTAATTTTGTGCTATTCTTCTTCGCATCACATCACTTGCTTTTGGTGAAACACGTGAATTTTTCATTCAATATTCATATATTATTTTCTTAACATCTTCTCCAAGTCTATCTTTATATGGTTGCCTACAAATAGTTGTCCAACAAGCGAGTTCATTGTTTACATCTATTTGCAATCAAAATTTCTGATGTTTTTGCAATTTTTTCGTGAGGTTCCTAATGTTTGTGTCATAGTTTTTACCAAGCGATTCTCTTTAGTACTTGATGAAACCATTGTCATTCATATTTCTCTACGTGCATCTAAATCACTTTTCTTTCTAGATCTTCCAATTGACTTTAGAGCACTATTTATATTTTGTATCACATTTCTTTCATTTTTTATCTTTTGTTGATTTTAAATTACCCAATAAAGTCGTAGCTTCTTTTAATTTCTTTGATGTTAAGAGACTTTTCAACATTTGGGCTTGAACTACCACAATATCATCTTTGAACAACGAATCAATAATGTGATTAACATGATATCGTATAACATGGTCATCTTTCTTTATCTCCATATGTGTGAGTGTCAACATTTTCTAACATCTCATCATTAATATTGATTTCATCTGTACATATTAGAATTAAATGTACATAATGAGTTTACATATTCAATAAATAATTAAATTAATAAATATGTATAATTTCAATAATACACATTCAACATATATATATACATACCTAGTGATTCAATTTCTTCACCTGAATTTCTTTCAACATCTTCAATCATTGGTTCAATATCTCTTTCAATTTCTCTTTCAAAATTTTCTATCTCATCATCAATTTTTTAAGGAATATATATCTCTATTTACATTGCAAAATAGTTTTCAAATTAGTTCATCAAATAAAAATTAAGTTTCGCAATACACTAGTCAAATTTGAAATATCAAATTTATAATATTTACATTTACATACCTGCTTCAAATTCTAGTTGAGGTTGATTTTCCCTTTCAATATTTGAGCGTTATTCTCTCTTTTTTTTGCGATATTCTCTCCCCTATTCTCTACATTCCTCAGGGTCTCTTATTCGATCATATTTTCTCTTGCAATTCCTTCGATTTCCCACAATAATTGAGAATGAAGCTCAAAATATTTCCTTCAAAATCCTGTAAACAAAACTCCCTACATCAAAATTTAGACAAAATCTCAATTAAAAAAAGCATCCCAAAAGATTTAATTTAAAAAAGAAAATCTAATTTTAAAATTTTTTCACAAAAGACATACTTCAACCCAAAACACTTACTTTGAAAATTTTGCCAAAAAAATGTCTTTTAAAAATGAAATGAAGCTTAGAATATTTCCTTCCAAGTCTTGCACAAAAAATTCATTTAAAAATCTAGACCAAAACTCAATTTAAAATATCATTATTAAAGATTTACTTCAACCCAAAACACTTACTCTAAAAAATGTCACTTTAAGAAATACCTCCAAAAAATGTCCATTGAAAATTAAGCCCAATCTCTTAAAATATGTGTTAATTTTGGACAACTAAGTCCAAAATCCATGTTGTGATGCTCAGATTAAGATGCCAATATTTTTATTGGACTACTCTTTTGGAGAGGTGCAAGATCGATCTAAAGATCATCTTGTTCCAATGAGCAGAACATTTATTTTGAATTTATTCAAAATATGTGCAGGTTGCCCAGAATTGAAATGTAGCCTTGAAGCCCCAACAAATGTGTTACACACCCTCACTAATGGATATATGTAGGTCAACGTTGGAGGTCATTTCATCCATCACATCATCACACATTCCCTCTCTGCAACTCATTGGTTTTATCATCACTTGGAGTCTCTTCTTCTCCACATGTGGGAAAAGTAGCAAAAGGATTTTCTATTTTCGACCTATGGTTTTCAGCACAGATTTGACCAGTGATGATTTTGGTCAATGCATGGTCAAATTGACCCAAAAATTGGTCAAAATTATGATTTCTCTAGTCCACATTTTTTGGCACTGAAATCGAGGCTGACTATTGACTTTGACCAGGTTGTGTTGACTTTTTGTTGTTGTTGTTTTGCATTGACTGTAGACTGGGACAATGTTGACTTTTGTTGACTTTGGGTTGATTGATATAGTTGTCCGAGAGGGTTGTGTGACACTTTTGGTTGGCTTACCTTATTGAGACTTTGCTGGTTGAAGCATCCTATTGACCGTCGTAATGCACCACAACACATATATTTTTTTGATCAAGTTAAGTGTAATTTTTGGCTTGTCTTCTGTCAATCTACTGGTATGTTATATCAGCATTTTTCTTTCTTGTTTATGTGGATTTTGTTTGATATTGGGGATAAAATTTGATTTGAATCAAGCATAGAACATCTACAAAAATTTACATGGTATCAGAGCTGAGGTGAAGACAAAGCCCAAGTTTGTAGAAATCACCGAATAAGAGCTTGGGTACCTAAAACTATAATGGCTTTAAGGCTGATGAACAAATGACTGGGAAGGAAGACTTCCATGCTTGGAAGATGACTTTGGAACTTATGTTGGAATACCAAGATGTCATGGACTACGTGCAGGGTAAAATCCAAGAGCCTCCATCCACTGCACCTGCTTCCGCTAAGTCTAAGTATAAGAAGGGAGAAATCAAAACAAAGCTAATTGTCTAGGATTAAATTCATAAGGGTCTGGTAGCCTATATCTATGAGTTGGGCACGTCCAAGGAGATGTATGATAAGTTGGTCAACATGTTCAAGGCCAAAAATGCAAATGAAGTCCTCTTCTTCAAGAACCAACTGAAGAATCTGAAGAAATGCAAGGCTGAATCCATCCAATCATATTTTATGAAGTTGATCGAGATCAAAAATAATATTCTAGCCATTTGGGAGACAATAGAGGATCGAGAAATGGTTTTCACCGCACATGGAGGTCTCTCCTCTGAATGGCATGTATTCAATACTACCATTCTCAATAATAATGTGATACCTAATTTTGACGAAGTATTTTCGAGATGTGTACTAGAAGAGACAAGGATGAAGGAATATGAAAATGAAGGAAATGTTCCTTCACTACTCATGCTAAGAAGAAGAAAAATCATGGTCAGAGGAACAAAGGAAGAGTACGGGCCTAAGGAAATAAAGGGAAATGTTAAAGATGTCACAAGACCAGCCATTATGCTAGAGAATTCCCTTTCAAGGAGGATTCTCCTGATGATGATGATAACAACAAAAACCAGAGGAATGGAAATCAAAGGAACAACAAGTTCAAAGGAAAGAGGAAGGCTCCCTCTAGTGGAAATGGGAAACCATTCAAAATGTCGAGAAATTCCAGGTATGAGGAATCTAATGTTCTTGATGATAAAAGAAATGAATCCATTCTTGTATCTACCCTCTCTACTGCATCTCCACCCGACACTATGGATGTTTGGTTGATAGATAGTGGTTTCTCAAGGCACAACACTGGGTTCAAGGAAGCACTTTCTGATATGGTTGAGAAGGATTTTAATTTGAAAATTATCCTTGGATATAATGCCACATATCCTGTAAAAGGGACAGGCACTGTGACCCTCAACTTGTTTCAAGGTTAAGTCCTCTGCTTGCAAGATGTACTATATGTACCTGGTCTGAAGAAGAACCTTGTGTCTATTTCGGCCATGGAAGACAAAGGTTTCAATGTGGTATTCATTGATGGGAAGGTGCACATCTGGAAGAAGAGTTTCAAGGAAGTTATCATGATTGGGTTTAGAGTTGATACACTCTACCAAGTTGGAGGAAGTCCATTGGGAGCGATGACATGTGGTACTATATTATAGACTGAACTATGGCACCAGAGGTTTGGAAATCTTCACTACAAAGCCCTTCCCAAACCAAGGAAGGTGGTGATGGGGATGCTTGAGTTCACAAATGATCATGAAGGTGTATGTCAGAGATTGTGACCCTCCACTTGTCTCAAGGTCAAGTCATCCGCTTGCAAGATGTACTATATGTACCTCATCTGAAGAAGAACCTTGTGTCTATTTCGGCCATGGAAGACAAAGGTTTCAATATGGCATTCATTAATGGGAAGGTGCACATTTGGAAGAAGAGTTTCAAGGAAGATATCATGATTGGGTTTAGAGTTGATACACTTTACCAGGTTGGAGGAAGTCCATTGGGAGGGATGGCATATGATACTATATGATAGACTGAACTATGGCACCGGAGGTTTGGAAACCTTCACTACAAAGCCCTTCCTGAACCAAGGAAGGTGGTGATAGGCATGTCTGAGTTCACACATGATCATGAAGGTGTATGAGACTTTCATGTGGCTTCGTACCTTCAAAGCCTTAGTGGAAAATTCGACAAGGAAGAAGATCAAGATATTGAGGACCGATAATGGCATTGAATATGAGATGAACAAGTTCAAGAACTTGTGTAGAGAAGCTGACATCAAGAGGGAGAACACAATTGTATATACTCCTGAGTAAAATGGCATTTCCAAAAGAAAGAATAGGACCATTGTGAAAGCTGCTCATGCCATGCTATGTGACCAAGGTCTTTCGAAGTTTCTATGGGGAGAAGCTGGAATGCTGTTGTGTACATAAAAAACTGATGCCTACTGTTACACAGTAATTTTTCACCATCCCTACAATCCCCAGCGAAGTCGCCAGTTTGTTGGAGAGGTAAATCCCCTCTCTGGACAGAGGTGATCCCTAATAGCCTAGATCGGGTCTAGCAACAATCGTATCACGCTAAGGTGCAAGTTCCTAATTGTAATAGACCAAATTGCGAAGAAGGCTTACCTTGAATCCAACGCTGTTGTTTTTAGAGAAGGTAGTGCTCCCATTCCATTGCTTCGGCAGATCACAATCCTCACGCTCGCCGTAATCGAACACCTGCACACACAAGAAACACGACAAACACAAGCATAAAATCCAATATATGCAATTATGTATCAGTTAGAGAAGACACAACTCATGATCATAATGAACAATACGAGTGGAACCATAACCAAAGTCGCTTATCATTAATTCATACAAAGGAAAATACAACCTGGCTCTGACACTAAATCCTCCTTCGGCAGGTCGTCAGTGGAATACGTCTCGGTAAAGCTTATCGAGAATGGGGACAAGCCTCTCTCTTCAATCATCAATCTCCTTGCTACTGATTTGGCTCTATGAGGACTATTGCAAGTTTGTTGGAGAGGTAAATCCCCTCTGCAGACAGAAGCGATCCCTACTAGCCCAGATCGGGTCTAGCAACAATCGTAACACACTATGGTGTAAGTCCCTAATTGCAATAAACCAAATTGCGAAGAAGGCTTACCTCTCCAACAAACTGGTGACTCCACTGGGGATCGATAAGTTTGTTGTTTGCTTTATAAACTACAGACGAAGCCTGAAGTTAGCCAGATATCCTTCAAAACGCTCTTGCTTTGCATTAGCAAAAGTAGATGAATGCTGCTTCAGTCAATCTCCGGTCTAGTTTATGAACTGAACATTTGGAGTATTGTCTTGTCTTTTCGGTCGAGTCTTGACTTTGCTTGCTTGCTCAGCTCTTTTGGCTGGCTCTTTCTGTGTGTTTGGCTTTGGCTTACCTTCACCATCACTAGTTTGTTTCTTGGATTGCTCTTTTTTATTTTTCCTTAGTAAACTCGACTGGCGCGCTTATTAGCCTGATAGTCGCGCCCATTGGTGCATGTTGCTAGTGTATTACCTACGCCAATCCTGTTCTGGCGCTAGATTCTACCCGATAGTCGCGCCAATTCTGTAAGGTGCCAGGGTTTGCTCTATTTTGAGCATTCTAAGTTTGATCTATGTGTTTGGTTTCATTTTTTCGACTGCCTGAGTGTTTTGGAGCCTTGTTTGACTGACCGTGACCATCATCCTTTGGTTGTTTTCCCATTTCTATCAATTTTACATTCTAGCCCTAGGGCATCTAGGTGCTATTGTGTGTCGAGCCTCCCTTGGGAGTTTTTGGTTTTTATCTATTCAGTAAACTTTGTGATTAATTCTCTACATTTTTTTGGTAGTTGTCTATCGTTTTATTGCGTTATTTGAGTGATTGGCTTCTTCTTCATTCGAATTCCGTTTTGTCTCGCTTTGAGCCTAGATTACTTGGTTCATTTGAGTCTTGGAGATTCTGCTTGAAGTGGTGAGTCTGGTCTTGGTTGGGAGAAATTCTTTGTTTTTTTCATTTTCAATCATTGGCACTTGTTTTCAGTTAGCAACTCGCGCCAATTTTCCATTGGCGCGAGTTGTCTGTGAGAAAGTCGTGCCAGTTGGCGCTAGTTTCACCTACAAAAGTCATGCCAATTTCAGGGCGTGTGAAAATTGAGATTTTTTCCCTAAATCCTTCACCAGTGTGTCTTTCCCTTCCGGTATTTTCTCTATATGAGCATAGATTACATTGCTCATTTTTTGAAATGTCTTCTCTCCATGATTGTTTGATGTAAAAGGGAATGAATGCCTTGTTTTGATCTCATGCTTTGGAATTCCCTTTGTGCTTGACCTCATATGTCTTGTAGCCTTTTCAGGAATTTCATTATAAAGTGTTTTGAAACAACGATTGCATTCTTAGTGTTTGTTTGCATCCCTTTTTCCTTCATCCTTCATTAAGAAGATTTGCATTTATTTAGTTTTCATCTCAAAGTTTTCTTTTGTTAAAATGCATTAGATCACATTGCATTGAAAAGTGTTTTTTGAGGTTTATCATTGAACTTAGATCACATTGTTTAATGATTGAAAGCTAAAAAATCGCTTTGAGTGCATTCTCTTTCATTAAAAGCATGCATTAAGTAGATTCTCATTTCCTCGAAAAATGCATTGATTGCATTCTTATCATTTGAAAGGAAAAAGGAAATTGTGCATAGATTACAATTGCATAGTTTTCGAAAAAGAGGATTTTGCATAGATTACATTGCATTATTCGCATTATTGAATGTTTGAGAATACTTTTGGATAGTGAAAGTCATCTAGTTTGGAAAAATTTTCATTTTCAGTATTGCCGTTTGTTGCATAATTGTTTGAAGCTCTTCCCTTAACTAGATAGCATTCATCGAATTGAAAGATTTCTTTTCTCATATAGCTGCATTTAGGAGATTTTGAGATATAACACTCGCTAGGGCCTGAAAACCGAGACATAATTGAAGATTAACATTAAAATTTATTCAATTTACCTAAGGAAGCATTGGAACATTAACGAAATATTTAGAGGTCTAGGCTAGAGACGTGTTCCGACGTCTTTAAACCTAGTAGCTGTCGTTCGCCTCTTGGCTTTAGACAGCACTAGTACAGACTTGTGCTCCCTGTACCGTTGCATATATAAAGGGATACCCCACTAGGTTGCTATCCTTTATCCGTAGGAAGCTGAGTCTGCTACCTTATACCCATGATACACCGGACACAACATTCAGGGAGATTACTTGCACGTACGTTAAGTTCTTGGTTGATTTCTCTTTCATTTTTTTAACCAAGGTGTATATTGCAGTTCATGGATATCTGGTACACCCTTTTGCCTAGAATTATAGAGCAGTCATTTTGATCTTTACTGACTCCCTAAATTTGAAAATATCATCAAGCGCTTGTCCTTTCACACTTGTTTCCAATTTGAAAGAGATAGAGTCACCTTTTTCCTGTTTCTCGACTCTTAAAATATGAAACAACAGAGTTTTGTTTCAATGTTTTAAAAATTAACTGCCCACGAAATATTCCTAGTTAAAGTTAGTTTCCTTAGGGTGTTTTTCTGAAGATCGTTTTTGATGGCAACTTTTCCAGAGTTCACCAACCAAGGAATTCCCCCCGATGGGAATCTTGGTCATTTTCCTCCTTTTTGGAATGTTGGTGCTCCTTATATGGCAACGTTGTCCCTTCCTGGGTTAACTGTTGGGTTGCCTGTTTGGTTGTTTTCAAACTCTGTGGTCCCGAATGTCCCGGCTACTGGTCAATCAGTTCCTCCACCTGAACAACATCATGTTGAGTCCAAGGTGGACCTCTCCCCTTCTTCGCCTGTTTCTGCGTCCTCCTCTTCTACTTTGCCTGGTGAAAGTTTGGATTCGAGTAACCGGGTGGCTAAGAAGAAGAAGTCCATTAAGAGAGAGGCTAAAGCTACAGCTACTGCTTCTGAAACATCCCCTCTTGATAAACCTTCCAACCCTCCACGGAAAGTCAAGTTCCCTTGCATGTTGTGCACGGGAGACCATCTTCTTCGAGACTGCCCTGGCATTCCCAAGGTGCTCGAAGTATGGTCCAATGGTCACCCATCATTGCCTTTGGCTTCTGGGAGTCAAGTTGGGGGCACGTCTTCAACTGGTGTTGGTAAGGCTCCTAAGAAGCAGGGTAAGATTACCAATCCCTGTAAGTTGTGTGAAGGGCACCATGCCATTCACCTTTGTCCGTATATGGATGAAGCCAAGCGAGTTTTGGACAACTTGGCTGTTTCTGCACCATGCCTTCTGGCTGGTTACAAACAGCTTTCTTTGAGTCCTCCACCAGCTGATCCTACGATTGGTCAAGAGTCATCCTTGGTCGATCCCGCTCCCTCGGAAATTCAAATTCAGGAATCCATTCCTGACTAACCATTGGTCATGGGATCGGTTGAGCTGGCCCCATCTCCAGTGCACCAGGTCTTTTCCATTGAGAGTGGACCTCACATCCCTCAGGTTCTTCTTGTTTCTTTATATTCCTCAGACTTGGAGAAATATTCTCCTATCCCTATACCTCAAGAAGCTGCTCCTCCGCCTCCCATGATGGAGGTCCCGGAGGATACTCCTCCCGCATTCGAGATGGAGGTCATGGAAGATGCTCCTTCTTCTCCCATAACACCAAAGGAAGACCATCTCCATTCGATGGTAGCCCCTCCAAGTAGTTTGGTTGCTTCCTTTGATTGGAGTCGATTTGTAGGATACCGCCTTTCGTCTTATGTGCCTTTCGAGATAACGGTACAGGCCTTTGGTCTAGTTGTACCTAGCACCATTATAGATGAAGGCGCGTCTGTTAGTATTTTATCCTCAACTAATTGGCAAGCTTTCGGTTCATCGCCTCTTGTGCCTGTTACGCATAATCTGTTGGCGTTTAATAGAAGAACTGGTCAACCGTGAGGGATACTTCCAAGGTTACCTATTACATTGGGAGGTAAAACCATCCATATGGACATGATGGTTGTTCCAGGCCCCTTGGATTTCAATCTGCTCTTGGGGTGCGATTACACCTATGCCATGGGAGCACTTGTCTCCTCCCTCTTTCGTGTGGTATTTCTTCCACATGAAGGACAGATCATGACCATTGATCAGCTTTTGTTCTTTGGTCTTGATGTGGCATCTGGCCCGCCATCATCCCTACCTGATTTTTATCCACCTGTTGTATCTGCCCCACCGCAGGTGAACTATGTGGCTACCTACCCCGTGCTTGTGCTCAGTGATGATGCTGTCGTGCATAGTGTGCTAGGGGCATTGGGTCCTGACTTCCAAGATGTTTTCCTTCCATCAGACGGGAAACTCTTGGAAGCGATGACTTCTTGTTCATCATGATGAGTTGTCTTCAGAGCAGAGTTCTTTTCTTGTGTCAAGCTCCATAAAAAATGAAACAAGTTGGTTTGAAGACAGTTCTTTTAATATGTCAACCTCATTAAAACAATGAAACACATTCCCATTCAATTCAAGTCTTCGATACGATCTCGTAAAATCCCAGTCGAGTCTTTCTCTTGATCTCATTTTTCAACCTTCACTCCATCTGCCTTTCATATGGATTGAAGCTTGGGGGGCATGTACCTCAAATTGAGTCACCATGCTGGGGGCATGCTTACTTTTTCAAGCATAGTTTGTTTCCGTTTCAAGCTTGTGTAAAAATGAAATCGGTTTCAAGCATAGTTTATCTTTGTTTCAAGCTTGTGTAAAAATGAAACCAACCTCAAGCAGAGTTTTCTGATTTCAAGCCTGTGTAAAAATGAAACCTTTCCCATTTTACCTCTTGTGATTGCCATTTTATCAGCCTGTTTTTGCTAGATGAGCCTTGGTTTTCTTACTCCATCGTCACTATCTGCTTGGCCGATCATACGCCTTCACTTGATTGTGTTACCCATTCCTAAGGAACTGCTGCGATGAGTGGTCTTGTTAGCCAGCCTCTTAACCTTTACTTGTTCTGAGAAGTTCCACCATTACCGGAACCAGTAGCTACCTTTTATACCACTTGTTCCTCCAGGAGGAGTCATCTTTCAGCTCTTTTCTGACTCTCTAAACATGAAAAGATTGCCGAGTCGCTTGTCTTTTTAATCTCGTTAAAGTGGCTGTGAAACAACATCTACCCAGTATACATTTACCCCTTTTTCGGGCTGGGATAGATTATTTACGAAAAAGGAATTCCCTAGCCTATCACGACTAGGAGGTTTTCTCAAACATAGTTTTCTACCTTTTTGGGTCTGAGGAACTATTTACGAAAAGGCACTGGTGGATTTTACTTTTCTGCTATCTTTTCAAACTCTCTAAACATGAAAAGACACCGAGTTCTTCCTTTTTCATACTTTTTAAACCCTGATGACATCGGATTCAGTTGTAATGACGATATTCAAGTTTCTCCTTCCTAGGGCTTGTTAAATGTACTAGGATGGATTCGTCCGAAGGACGAATTTATATGACAAGAATATGGTATCCTCTTCAAGCTTGTGTAAAAATAAAGAGGTACTCACTAGAAATGGTGTGGGAAAATGGAACCAAAATCATTGTCGTGTCGGCAGTATGTCGCTCTTGAACATGGAACTTGTCTGCATTCATGTCAGGTTGGGGACATCTCATCTTGTTTTCTGCTTCCCTCCATGGGTTTTGGTTATCCATTTTGACCTCTCATCTGCTCTTTGCCTCGTCATCATGACCTCTGATCTTTTGATGTCAAATACTGCCAAACTCACTGTCGTGCTGCCATATGTTCAAGAGAAGTTGACCTTTGAAAAATTTCAACCTTCCTCTGATTCTCATCTAATCTTGATTCACAAACATTATATTCCTCTATCTCGCATCGATGATGTGGGAAACACTATGGCCCACCTTTGATCAAGGTTACTTCCTGTCGACTTCAACTCATTATCTAGGAAGCTAATCTAGAGACTCCCTTCCGGTACCTTGGAGCCTGCATGCCTTAATGGAAGGTTCTTCGCATTCGATGCCAGGTTTTCATCATTGACCTTTGATCGGATGATTCTGTGGGTGTTTGACGCCAGCTCATTGTTCACATTATGTGGATTGTACCTATAGTACCTTGAGGGCCATTGTCATTATTGGTGGTTCCTCTCGCGTCTGTTGACAACTTTCATCATTGGCTGGTAATCAGGCGATGTTCTTGCATGTTCGACTTCAGCTCACTTATTCACATGCTTGAACTTGTACTTTGTTCGGGTCAAGATGGAGTGCAAGACCCTGGATTTTTTCTGTTAGAATCCAGGCTGCGATTTTGTGGATTATTATGATTGGTTACATGACTCATTAACTGGACGGCTGTGACCATACCTTTGTCTCTTTATTGATCCCTACTAGATGGTTGCGTCCATGCCTTGGATCTTGATTATTGTATACTCTGTTATGGATGGTTGCGCCCATACCACGTATATCATGTATTTGAGATATCAGTTGTACTTGTCTACGCAGGTTTTCCGATGGCAGTGTTTTTAGTTGGACACGTTCTCGTAAAGTATTTCACCCCTCTCTCTCTCTCGGGCCTCATGATTTAGGGGGCATCTGTTACACAGTAATTTTTCACCATCCCTGCAATCCCGAGTGGAGTTTCCAGTTTTTTGGAGAGGTAAATCCCCTCTACGGACAGAGGCGATCCCTACTAGCCCAGATCGAGTCTAGCAACAATCGTATCACGCTAAGGTGCAAGTTCCTAATTGTAATGGACCAAATTGTGAAGAAGGCTTACCTTGAATCCAATGTTGTTCTTTGTAGAGAAGGTAGTGCTCCCGTTCCCTTGTTCCAACAGATCACAATCCTCATGCTCACCGCGATCGAACACCTGCACACGCAAGAAACACGACAAACGCAAGCGTAAAATCCAATATATGCAATTATGTATTAGTCAGAGAAGACACAAATCATGATCATAATGAACGATACGAGTGGAACCATAACCAAATTCGCTTATCATTAATTCATACAAAGGAAAATACAACCTGGCTCTGACGTTGAATCCTCCTTTTGGCGGGTCGTCAGTGGAATACGTCTCGGTAAAGCTTGTCGGGAATGGGGACAAGCCTCTCTCTTCGATCGTCAATCTCTAAGAGCCTTCATAGCCTAAAGAATACTGCAATAGTCCTCATAGAGCCAAATCAGTAGCAAGGAGATTGACGATCGAAGAGAGAGGCTTGTCCCCATTCCCGACAAGCTTTACCGAGACGTATTCCGTTGACGACCCGCCGAAGGAGGATTCAGCGTCAGAGCCAGGTTGTATTTTCCTTTGTATGAATTAATTATAAGCGACTTTGGTTATGGTTCCACTTGTATTGTTCATTATGATCATGAGTTGTGTCTTCTCTGACTGATACATAATTGCATATATTGGATTTTACGCTTGTGTTTGTTGTGTTTCTTTTGTGCGCAGGTGTTCGATCGCGGCGAGCATGAGGATTGTGATCTGCCAGAGCAAGGGAATGGGAGCACTACCTTCTCTACAAACAACAGTGTTGGATTCAAGGTAAGCCTGCTTCGCAATTTGGTCTATTACAATTAAGAACTTGCACCTTAGCATGATACGATTGTTGCTAGACCCGATCTAGGCTAGTAGGGATCACCTCTGTTCGCAGAGGGGATTTACCTCTCCAACACCTAAATTCGTCTCTGGATCCCAAAACTCCAGAGTGGTTTTCTTTGGTAAGAAAATTGACATCTCACATTTTAGAGTTTTTGTATGTCCTGTTTATTTTCATGTACCAAAGGAGAAGAGGAGAAATCTAGATGCTTCTCCGAAAAAGGGAATGTTTGTGGGCCACAGCAAAACTTCAAAGGCCTATAGAGTCTATGTGCCTAGTCAAAGGGAAGTGGATATATGCCATGATGTTACCTTTGACAAATATACTTCCCTACAGAAAGTAATCAATCTTGCAAGATCTGAGGAAGATCATGAAGCAAGGCCTGGAAATTAAGAAGAACCAAAGGATGAGACGATGCCCGATGTTGAAATACTGATGGACCCTATCGATCCACCTCCTTCAATAAGGAAGAGACCAACATGGCTCAGGGACACTCTCAAGGATGCCAAGAGACATATGGCCCTAAGGGGGACATTCTGTGAAAGGAAGAAGCCGAATAGTTATCAAGGGTATCTAGCAGCCATGAGTACAATTGTACAATCTGAGCCTCGATATTTTGAAGAATTCGTAAAGCATAAAGTCTATAAGGATGCTATGCACGAAGAAAATGAGTCCATTATGAAGAATGATGTCTGGGATATGGGTCCAAGACTAGAGGACAAAGCAGTTGTCTCCTCAAAATGGCTCTATAAGATCAAGCATGGATCTGATGGTAGTGCTGAAAAGTTCAAGGAAAGATTCATTGCCCGTCGCTTCTCTCAAAAGGAATGTGTATAATATGATTATATATTTGCACCTCTAGCCCGATATACCACCATTTGATCCATCACAGCCCATGTTTCTTTGCAAGGATGGAATATTCATTAGATGGACGTGAATACCTCATTTCTACATGGTGCAATAAAGTAATAGGTGTATGTGGAGCAACCTCTAGGGTTCGAAGTCTAGGATCAGGACACCCATGTTTGTAGATTGAAGAAATCCCTCTATGGGTTGAAGCAAGCACCCAAAGCTTGGTATGAGAGGATAGATAGCCACTTGATGAAGTTGGGCTTCACTCATAGTAATGTTGATCCGAACCTTTACTTCAAGGTTGATAGAGAAAAGCCTCTCATTCTGGTGTTGTATGTGGACGACCTCGTCCTGATACATGTTGACCCTCTCATTCATCAGTGTAAGAGGGAGCTCACTACTGAGTTCGATATGAAGGACCTAGGACTGATGCATTACTTCCTAGGCTTGGAGGTTTGGAAAAGACTTGGCGAGCTTTTCCTTTTTGAAGGAAAATATATTGTGAAGCTTCTGGAAAGATTTGGAACAGTGGACTGTAAGTCCATGTCGACACCAATGGAGCTCAAGTTTGAGAAGTTTAGTGGCAGTGCTACTGGGCCCATGCTAGAAAATCCTACTGATTATCATCAACTCATAGGGGCCCTGATGTTCTTAGTGAACACCTGTCCAGACATATGTTTTGCAATGAACACTTTGAGTCAACACATGGTTGATCCTCATCACATTCACTGGATTGGTGCCAAGAATCTATTGAGATATCTTTGGGGCATAATAAACCATGGGTTGAGATACACTGCTAGGAGCATGACACTCCATGGATATACTGATGTTGATTGGGCTAGAAGTGTGGTGGATCATAAGAGCACATCTAGATGCTGCTTCACACATGGGTCTGCTTCGATATCATGGACGAGCAAGAAGAAGAAGTCGGTGTGCTTGAGCATTGTTGAGGCCGAATACATTGCAGCAAGTATGGCCTACTGTGAAGCTTTTTGGTTGTGAAATATCTTCAATGAGTTGTTCGGGCATGTGCTAGATATTTCCGTGATACTTTGTCATAACCAAAGTGGGATTCGGTTGTTTGAGAATCCCATATTCCATGATCAATCTAAGCATATTGATATCAGGTACCACTTTATCTGGGATATGGTACAGCGAGGCGCCGTAAGGCTCGATCATATAGGAACTGATGAGTAGGTCACATACATTCTAACAAAGCCCTTAGGGAAGGTTAAGTTCCTAACCTTCCATGAGAATCTTGGTATCGTGGAACGATCCTATGCTCAGGGTCATGTTAGATGATGAGCTCTGGGGGCTCTGGGGGGCTTTGGGGATAGCTTCTTGGAGCTATACGAACTCACGGGGCTAGGCTTGCCAAGCCTTGTGGTGCTTCTACCCCACCGTTATGATGTTGAGTTGGTTCACCTCTCATGATCTGTGCCCCGTATGCATCCTACACATTGAGTCCCAAACTCATGGGAAGTACCTCTCATTTGGCTAGTGAGTTGGTAAAAGCTAGAGACCAGTAACAAATATCGATGGATGCATCGAAGATTGCCATAATATTTATGTTTAGGATGGCGCGTGTCCAACCACTTGATCTTGGATCAATTCTAGTGAGGTTTCAGGCCTCCAATTGACCTCTGACCTGAATTTTTCAGCCGGGAATGATCTCATTGTGACTGACCCTATTTTTCTCTGAAGTAAAGAAGCCAGGAAATCAAGTTATGCCAGGATAACGCACAATGTTTGGATGGCACAGGTGGATGGAGTTCTCCCTAGTTGAGAGGGAGTGTTAATTTTGGACAACTAGGTCCAAAATACATGTTGTGATGCTCAGATGAAGATGCCAATATTTTTATTAGAGTCCTCTTTCGGAGAGGTGCAAGATCGATCTAAAGATCATCTTGATCCGATAAACAAAACATTTCTTTTGAATTTATTCAAAATATGTGAAGTTCGGCCAGAATTGAAATGTAGGCTTGAAGCCCTAGCACATGTGTCACACAACCTCATTGATGGATATATATAGGTCAAGATTTGAGGTCATTTCATCCATCACATCATCATAGATTCTTTCTCTTCATATGATTGGTTCGATCATCACTTGGAGTCTCCTCTTCTCCACAAATGGGAAAAGCAGCAAAAGGATTTTATGCTTTTGACCTAGGGTTTTCAACACAGATTTGACCAGTGTTGACTTTGGTCAACACATGGTCAAATTGACCCCAAACTTGGTAAAAATTCTGATTTCTCTAGTCTGCATTTTTTGGCACTAAAATCAAGGTCGACCATTGACTTTGATAGGGCTACATTGACTTTTTGCTGCTTCTTTTTGCATTGACTGGGATAGCGTTGACTTTCATTGACTTTGGGTTGACTAATATAGATGTCTGAGAGGGTTGTGTGACACTTCTGGTTGGTTGACCATATTGAGACTTTGCTGGTTGAAGCATCTTGTTGACCGTCGTAATGCA
This sequence comes from Pinus albicaulis, assembly GCA_034641835.2. Lineage (NCBI taxonomy): Eukaryota > Viridiplantae > Streptophyta > Pinopsida > Pinales > Pinaceae > Pinus > Pinus albicaulis. The sequence goes on from CM076570.1 coordinate 170,940,458, forward strand.
CCACAACACATATATTTTGATGATCAAGTTAAGTGTAATTTTTGTCTTGTCTTCTGTCGATCTACTAGTATGTTCTATCAGCATTTTAATTTCTTGTTTATGTGATTGTTGTTTGATATTGGGGATAAAAGTAAAGTTGCATCAAGCATATAACATCTACAAAAATTTACAATATGTCACTTTAAAAAATACATCCAAAAATGTCCTTTGAAAATTAAGCCCAAAAAACCTCTAAATAAATGTCTCTTAAACAAAAACCTTCAAAAAATGTCCTTTGAAAATTAAGCCCAAAAAACTTCTAAAAAAATATCACTTTAAAAAATACCTCAAAAAAATGTCCTTTGAATATCAAGCCCAAAAAGAGTCTTTTGAAAATTAAGCCCAAAAAATGTCATTTGCAAAATTAGCCCAAATGAAGAAATGTGCGAAATTATGCGAAAATAATGATTCCATTTTCGGCTATTTATATAGCCGCGAAATGTTTTTTTGGAGGGGCTTCATCGAATTTTCCGGCTGACATAATTTCAAGAAAAATTTTGGCTGAACTTCTGTAAAAACTTCAGCCAAAATTTTGTGTCATTAGAATTAATGGGTCAACGCAGCAAAAAACAATTCAGCCGAACTTTTTTAAAAGTTCGGCTGAACTAACACGTCTACAACTACGCAACAGCTCGGCTCTAAACACATTTCTTCAAATTTGGAATGATTAAACTCCATCAAGATTTATGAATTAACCATCAGAACCAAGACAAGCATTTGCATAATTCAATCTACTTTCAGGAAATATAACTTGTATGGAATTCCATAAATATTTACTAATTTTAATTAATTTTGTAATAAAATGGGTGCAAACAATTTCTGAAGGTCATTATGTTTTAGTGAAATCGAATTTATGTATCTTCCAAAATACATTGTAAAAAGAAATTGAAAAAATTATGGTGCATTACATTGGTTTGTTGTATGTAATGGGTAGTTTTTAGATTTTTAGTTTATAACTAATATGTTGATAAATTTCATGTGAGCCGAAACATATTCAAAATATGCAGTTTTTTCATATTGGATCAGTTCAAAAAATTCTAGTAATTATGATATGCATCAGTTGGCTTCCTAAATATAACGAAACTGAAGTAGACTCTGTCTAGATTGTTGTAGCACATTTTTTTTCTCAAAAACACAAAGTTTTCAAAAAATACACAATGCATTTGAACATGAATTTTTATGAATCCTTTGATTGTTAAATAACACACACTCAAAAAAATGTTAAGTTGACATATCAAATGTGAATAAAAAAATTCCAAAAAATAAGTAATAGAAAGATAATAAAATTTCTGAAAAGTTTTATTTCTATCATAAAATGAAATTCTAAACAAAGAAAATTGTTTTGGCTTGCAGAAAGCTGAAGAACAGAAAAAAATGATATTTTTTTCTCAAAAAAGGGCATAAAGTGTAACCCAATTTCACATTTTCACCCTATTCATGTATTTTATTACTGATGATGTATGGTTCTATCCATGTTTTTAATTGTAAATAAATGCACAATGTATATTGTTCAAATAGATTGTATTGTAGCTTATGATTTAGAGGATCGATGCTTCCTAACGATTCTCAAATAAGTAAGATACCCCTATGTTTATATCTGTTGTTTAAACCTATAGATGAAATGTTTGTGACATGTTTGACAAAATTCCTATCATGGATAGGAGGGGTCCAGGTGAGTTCCTAATGATGTGATTTCTTGTGTACCTTTGTTTTAATGTTATTTATCATCCCCTAAAGTGTCATGAAGTTTTGGGCAGTGACCTAGGCTCTGGGGCTGAAAAGGTGGCACAAATCCTAGAGTTGATGGAACAAAACTATGTATTTGGGGCCATGACCACATTCATGTTGTGTTGTGCCTACTACTATAGGCTACCAACTACTACCTTGCCTTAGCATGCCTACGGCTATGGTCCAAAAGGGTCAAAATGTCAGTCTCCCTCAAGGGTCAGGGGCCTAGAAGGTTGGGTTACCTCCTAGGGATGTTGATGATGTTGTGTAAGGTGTGTTTATATTGTTTCCATCGGTTCCACTTTCTTAAGGTCATATAGGAGGTTTAATCTCATATTAGTAGCCCCTCTTAGCATGTTTACCTCATTTTGTCGGTTACTTGGGTAGATGTGGGAAGAGGGTGTTACTAATTTTTACAGGGATCAGGAAAACCACTAAACATGGTTGAAAAATGGACATTATGCATAGATGTTTCTTGTTATCCCATTCGAGCACAAGTTGTGATTACTTACGTGCTATGCAATATTGTGACAAACAAAGTTATCCAAAGGAAAATGAATGTACATGGAAGAACAACAAACAATGAAGCATATTATATTGCATTGATAGAAGGCTTAGGAATATCGAGGTTGTATGGATCTAATGGAATTTTAGTTTTCAGCAATTTCGAACTTGTGTGCAATCAAATGAAAAGTGTTTACCAAGTTAAGAAGGAGAGGCTAAAACAATTGCATGGAGAATAAAAAAATATTGTTAGATGATTTCAATCATTTAGTATAAGACATTGTGTAAATGTTAATAGGATGTCTAGTGATCTATTGTATGGGTAAATGCCAATTGAATATTTTTGTGTGAAAGATGAATTAGTGTTAAGAATATCTCCATCAAAATGTGTGTGTGTGTGTGTGTGTGTGTGTGTGTGTGTGTGTGTGCATTCAAGTTTTTAAATGATATTTTAATATAATATTATGTGTACATGTGTATACATATGGAATTTATTTATTTTATAAATTTAGCTTTAAGTTATTTTTTAATAAATTTCATTTTTTTAGGAGTTGGGTCAAAAAGACTATCTACTGAATCAATGGAGGTCCATTGTTCACACCATCATGGTATGGTATGGTATTTATATATTCTTGTGTGTCTGTTTGAATTTACTTAAATGATAAATAGATAGAATCATATTTATGGACATACATATATATTGAATTGATTTTCAATTTTTTAAGAACCTTCTTTCACTATGTCGTCGCATGGGGGTGGTCAACATTCCCACAATAGTCAACAATTTCAATCTTTGGGTGGTCATGCTGATGCTCAACCATATACGAGTGGGAATGATTATGCTCAACCATCTCTGGGTGGGAATGATTGTGCTCAACCATCTTTGGGTGTTGATTAATCTCAATCGGATGATCATGATCATCATCATTTTGGTGAATTATATAATGTTCTTTTCATGTTAAAAAAGATTTGTACATGTAAATGAATTTTATGTACATATGTGTGTACTTGTCTATATTGCATGTGTATGAATACATTTGTTCACATGTTTTTATGTTTATATGTAATTTTATATATTGATGTAGAGGGTTAAAATGTTACTCGAAATAAATGTAAGTGAAGCCGGGAAATTCAAGAAGAAGATTGTACACCAATTACCACTTATCTATCTGATATTCTTGATCGCTTTCCTTGAGAAACAAACCTCAAACAATTTACATTATAGAGGTGAAAAATTCATTATTCAAAATTGAGGAAAGATCTTGTGAGTTTGGAGCTCCCCGCAGAGAGTCGAGAAAGCTTAGAAATAGTTATGCACTCTCTAAGCTCATTTATTTATGTTTATGAGAAACTAGGGCCAACCACGAATGGATTTTTATATATGATGAGGCGTAGAAAGAAAGTAGTAATAGGTCCCAATAAATGGGTCAAGGTTAGTAAAGGGTTATGAAAGAAATGGAAAAATCTATGTTTAATTTCAAAGAAGGGTCGAAAAGAAATATGTTGAAGGTGAAATATTTCAAGCACCCTGATATAGCTAACCATTTGTATGATAGGTTCTTTAAAACATATGGAAGTCTACCATGGAATGACGAGGTTCCAATTATTTTTGCAAAATTATTTTATGCAGAATTATTTTTGGGTATGAAACCCGATTATAATGACCTTCCATCTGATTTTTATGGTACTAGGAGAGTTCGGTTATGTGATCGTAATGGCACATTATGTGAATCTGAATTGCCTTTCCCACCACCACGTTTGGTACATCAACCTCCTCGTGTGGTAGATTTGCGGTCAGATATGAATTCCACTTCTCAAATTGGTCGAGAAGGAAGGAATGCCATCATCGACAATGTCCAAAGTGCATTCACTAGTATTGATATCTGTCTTAATCGACGAAGAGCACAAGCTAATGCACGTGCTAATTTTGTATATAAAACATATCAAGAGATCAATAATATAAATATTGAGGAACTTAAATCATATCTAAAGGGTTTTCATAATGGTTTGCAAGGCCTACTTATTCATGAGGAAGAGGTCCTTAGATCGATATGTGTTAATTGTTAGGGTCAATATTTTAATGTAATTTTTTATTTGCATGTGTTAATCTAACAAAAATGTATTATATGTTCACCATTTGCAGTTAGCTCGCTTATTGAATGGAAATTTTGATGATATCACGGTCCAAGGTTGAGGTTCCAATAAACATGATATTTTGTGAAATGTCAGTTTTTTTAAGATTTAATGTTGATACAATTATTATTATACTTTTATTATATCGGTATCATGAGGACATATTTTTAAAAGAAATGATTACATGTACATGTATATAATTAATGTTCATAGGTTCTGATTCCATCTAGCATTTTCGATATGGTGCCATCCTCTTATTCCCTATTAGGAGATGTGTCAAATATTCCATTATCACAAGTATTGAATATTTCACTTTTGTTTTGTTCTATATTGAAACTCGCAAGTTTCATTAAAAATGAGATAAATTTATCTTACAATTTTAAATTTTTCGAATTTTAGGTTTGTGGAGATGATTTCTGTTCTCTAGGGACTTTAGCAATGGAATCAATGATGGGGATAGGATCATCCAAACAATTTGAAAAATTCTTCTAACATTTTTTTTAATAAATCATGAGTTTATGCATTTTCATGTGCAATTTTAATTTTTTAATATATATATATATATTGATATATTGTACAGGGAATCTAGGTGGGACAAATTCAGGGGTGACACCATGAGGTATTGCATGGAATTTGAAAATTTAGTCGTTTACAGAGATTGAATCGTCTAGACAAATTGAAAAAGTTGATACTTGATTTTTTGTACAGGGAATCTAGGTGGGACAAATTTAGGGGTGACACCATGAGGTATTGCATGGAATTTGAAACTTTAATCGGTTACAGAGATTGAATCGTCTAGACAAATTAAAAAAGTTGATACTTGATTTTTTTAATATTGATCTATTTTATGCATTTTCATTTGAAATTTTAAAATTTTAATATATAGATATATACATGCACATATATTGTGCAGTATATCCACAAGGGCACAATGCACTGGGAACACCACAAGGGAACAATGGAGGGGGAACACCATGAGGTATTGCATGGACTTTGAATTTTTTTTTAATTTTGTTTTTATGATTACAATCTCATTTAATTTTAAAACATTAAAACTTAATTTTAAATTATATAATCTTATGTATATATGAAATTACACATGTTGTGAAGGGCCCCCATGATTCAGATGAGAGCATGAGGAGGTTGATGGATCATATATTTCAATCAGATTCTCTAAATTGATGCAACTTTTTATTTGACAGTCTTTTTATGTTATATTTACTTTTATTGTGATATAAATTTTGGACATGTTTAAAGTAAAACTAGTTATTATGAATTGATGCATATTTATATTTGACAACTTTTTATTATATATTTAATTTTATAATGATATAAATTTTGGACATAATTAAATCAAGGACTCTTTATTATGATTTAATGCATGCTAATTGTGTTTTTTATGTACATTTTGCATGATAAAATCTGCATAATGCATGGTTTGATGCTTAAAAGTTGGTTTTACATATTTAAGTTCATGAATATGTAGCAATGAAAGTAAATTTGCATTTAGTTGCTACATTTTTCATGATCACTATTATAATGTTAGTAAATGATTCTTAGGTTTTGTTTAAAATTGTTTTGTCACTTGTTATTTAAAATGAATCTATTAAAATTTCAAATTACAAAACATGGTACATTTTGTATTTGAATGAATCTTATAATTAGGTGTACATTTCTAAAACAATCATAAAAATTGCATTATAAAATATGGTATGTAAATTTTGCATTCATGTGTCTAGAAAAGCTGCTATGGATGTCAGTTGATAGTTAAATTTTAATATAAAGTTGTTCATGCACAAACATACTATAATTTTGCATTATAAAACATGGTAAATTTTACATTATGCATGGTTTGATGCTTAAAGGTTAAATACAGATTTAAGTTTAAATGAATATGTAGCAATGAATGTAAATTTTCATTTCTAGTTGGTACATTTTGCATTCAATCATTATCATAATGATAGTCTAGATGATTCTTAGGTTTTGTTTAAATTTCTTTCAATGTCAAGTTATTTAAAATGAATCTATTAAAATTTCAAACTACAAAAAACAATGTAAACTTTGAAACGAAAATTGATACGAGTACCTGCTTTTTTGAGGTAGCAAAAAATCATCTCATTTTGAAAAGTGTTGATTCAGAATACACAATTTTTTTTAGGTGGCAAAAAATTGTCTGATTTTGAAAAGTGTTGAGTCAGAATACACCTTTTTTTTGATGTAGCAAAAAATCATCTGATTTTGAAAAGTGTTGATTCAGAATACACCTTTTCTTATTTTTAGCATATTTTTGACACTTTAAATTTTCTCATGTATTAGGTGTTGTATCTTAAGAAACAATCCCTTGGCTATGGTAAGGAATCAGAGCTATGTGTGTGTGTGTGTGTGTGTGTGTGTGTCACAGAAATATTATATCAAATGGTCTTTGCTTAATCACCTTCAGAATTTAATTATTAAAACCATCAAAAATCTGATACAATAAATGCTTCACAATGCCATTATCTGCTAATATTAATTGGAGTGATAAGAAGAACATGAAGGAAGCTCAAACTGATATGCTGACAAACAGGATCTATCACTTTAAACTTCAGAAGAATTTTATGAAAGAAGAATAGTTAAAATGAAGGAGTTCCCATTAAGGATATTTAACTCTTACTCACATATTTGAAAAGAGACTTGTAGCTACATTAATCCATTTTATTCATAGAAGGAAAAATACAGAATGGAAACTAGAAAACGTATCAATAACAACAGATGCCAGAATCTTGATCTTCATTCATTGATCATCAAAAATTGAGTACAAAATTTGCAGTAGTCCAAAGGTCCAAAACTTGGAACCTTTTCCTTTCTTCTCTTTCTCTTTAAATACAATTTAAAGTAGTTTGTAACTGCTAAAACTACTCCTAACTATTCAAACTACTTGAAACTGCTTAAACTACCTATTACATATCATCAAAATATCTCATTACAATCGAACTCTCTTAATAGAGATAAAATATAACTTAAACTCTAATCTATTTATTGAATATGAATTGGTCCCTCTGCTGCTAAATTATCCTAATTGGATGACTTGTCTTTCTTTGAAGATGAGGGATCATTAGGTAGAACAACCATCCAAGCTCTACATTTCTTCCATATTTCAATTTTTTCCTTAGGAGAGTTAATCAGCTTGTGATACTCCAGATTAAAGGCAGTGATCCTGTTGAATGTTGGTCGCTCTGTAAACAAAGTTTTCACCAACCATAATAGTTGAAAATGCCTCTGAGAAAATTAATAAATGTTGCCCCTTTCAAGATCTAAGTTTTCTCATGAGTATTATCCACCTTACTTTTTTCCAATACCAATAATGGTTCATAGGAATCCCATGATAAAATACTTCCTTTAAGGTCCCAGCATGATGGCAATCCAGCCCTAGCTCTTTTTTCATACAGATTTTCAAACTTGTTCACTGCTTCCTTAATCTTTGTCACTTCGTCTCAGTAATCTTCCTACTAGTAGTTTTAACAATCAACTTGTTAATCTCTACAACATATAGGATCCTATCCTTAATATCATTTTCTTCTAACTCCTGATCAGTCTTTGAATAAATGAAATCAATAAAATTCTTTACCCATATGGCTCTGTTGATAGTCTTCTGCTTATATTTCATAGCTTTCTCCTCAAAATCTCTGACAATGCTTTTCTCTTCTGATACAATAGCGAAAGATCCAGAAGCTGCTTTCATATCTCCAATGATTTAATTCCATATGATATCTTTAGCCTGTATCAAAGTTATATTTCCCTTTAATTTCTCCTTCAGGCTCTTGATTTCAGCATTAGCTGTATGACAATCTTTCCTGTATTTATCAATTTCTCCATCCTTGGCCTGTATTATTTTTGTTACTTTCTTGAGGTCATTTTGTGCCTTTTTGAGATCTTTCTCTACCATTTTTAGTTTAGTATTTAATTGAGATATCTGTGTTGTTGGATCATCATTTCCAAATTGCAAAATGATGGTACAGGAATGGGAATCAATCTGGTTTTGCAGTGTCAGCACAATTTCCTTCAACTTAGAAATTTCTTATTCTTTCTGTAAGAGATGATGAAGAAGGCTTTATTTCTCAGTTTCCACTTTTTCCACCTCTACTGCCATAGAATGCTCCCCTGTAGGTAAATTAAACTTTTTCTTCAACACTGAAATCTATGATTCTGCACTTCATAGCAATTTTTGTACAACAGACCTGTCATTTGGATCTACACCAATCTTCACAATTATCATCTTGAGTTCTTCATTTTGGGTTGTTAGAGCCCTGGAGTTGGCTTTCTCCAATTTAAATTGCTTGATCACATTCCCTAGCATGTTTTCTACCTTAAGAGCCATTGCATTAGTTTTGGTCAAATCATTCACTATCAATTGACCTATTTGCATCTGTAAATTTGCTTTATAAAGAAAATGAATCTTTCTCACATCAACAGTTAAATTTACAGTGTTGAAATTACTTGATAACCCTCTAGTCATATCAGATGTGTGAGAAAGAGAAATCTTAAACTAATATTTTTCAAGATCCATGGTAGTCAGCAATCTTGTTTGGTCTAGATTTATTTGATATTTATCCTATGCCTCCATACTAGCCTTCATCCATTGATTTATTTCAGAAATTTGGGCAAATACTTGTTTAATGAAAGGTGTTTTCTCCTAATCATCTCCATGTCTTCTTGGTGAGGCTGGAACATTCTGCTCATCTCCTAGTTGAAGAAGAAAACTAGGCTGAGCACCTGTTATGTCTTCATTGAATTTTGTTCTCTTTTCAGCTCTTAGCTCCTCATCTTCAGAATCTATAACTTCTTCTGTACTCCTCTTTATTTATTTCTCATCTATGATGGGAGTCTGTATATTAGAGCCAACATAACCTATAAACCCTTTATTTTCTAGCTTCTCTATGTCAGGTCTGCTTTCATGAACAAATGTTGAGTATCCATTTTCAACTCTCCTATTTAAAATTACTTTATGGGGGTTATAAGCCCACTTATCTCCTAACAATAACTGCATTCCATCTAACATCATATTAATCTCATCAACTGCTTATCTCATGTTGACTATAAACAGACCCATAGACATAGGTAATTTAAACATATGCCCTTTATTCATAGGTACAAAATGTATTTGGTCAACATTCAAACTCTGCCTAATGAATTCTAAGGAAAATAATCTCATAGGAACAAATGTAGGAAGCCTATATGGTTCTGCCCCAGCCCCATAAAGTCTAATCTCTGAGTAATCTTCATAAGCATACCAATTTCCAAACTTACAATTTGTCCCCAACTGCAGAAATTCTTGAGCCTTTGGCAAGAAACATGGGTGAGAAACCCCATTCAAAATATTATATGCAGTAGACATGAAATGATTTTCAAAATAAAACAGACCCTCCTCATTTTGTTCCTCCCTTACTACATCAATCCAAAACACTACTGACTACCTCTTTTTATTTATATCCATGATGTTTAACCCCAAATGCAAGAATGCTTCCAAATTTTGATATAAAAAGAGATAAATGATCAGAGAAGGAAACCTAAATGACCCAGTGAGTAATAAAATCATGAGTTGAGTGTTTATGACCTCCTGCCAATAAGAAGGAATATCAAGCACTACTCTTGGCTTCATCATCAATGCGAATAGTCCCAGAACTGATTTGTCAATTATGTTGTCATCCTCTTTTCCCAATATCTTTGAAATACAACTCAGTACCAATCGAACTTCTGCATCCAAAATTTCAATGGAGAATTCTTTACTATTAGGTGAAAACTACTTCGTATCTGGCCTTAGGAAGAAGGCAAACTGAGTGAATTCTTGACCTGCAAAACTATGATAATGCGCTACCAATGATTCATCAGTGAATTGAACATAAGACTCAGACTCTGGGTAACACAAGGCTTGCTGAATTAACAGGGCGGAGACTTGTAAAACATTCTCTCCTAGAAAATTCATTACAAAACATTTGCTAGGCTACATAATAGATACTAGCCAGTGCAAGAACTCAGGAAAAATGTGTGTTCTAGGGATACATGCAGACAGTACACCTGACTTGACCATGACAGAGAAAATAGGACATGATTTTTCATTCAGACAGACCTGTTGATAAAATTGGAGGTGTTCTAAGGAGAAAATGATATCTCGGATATCCCTCTCAATTTCCATGAGAGGAATATCGCTGGATGAGCCGGAAAGGGATGAATGTTTAGCCATGATACTACTCATGGTGGCAAACAATGATGAGGTGGCGAACACAAATGAAAGACACAGTTGCAATCAGGTTGAAAAGATCAGAGGAATAACATTTAACTTGTGAAAAGAAGAACCAGTTTAAATAGATGGCGCAGGGTCTAGAAATTAAATGTTGAGTTGACGTGCTAAAGACCATTAAACAGTATCATGACGTGGCTAAAAGTTGTCACCAAACAGAAGCTTACGTCACTAAGGGAGGCCTCTATGGTATGGAGCACTCATCAGGGCCCTGCCTCCGCAGTGAATCCAGACCGTAGATCTTGATCAACCGATTAGTCAATGGGCTCAACTGTGGAGCCATCCTCCTCGTTAACCCGTGTGTCGAATGTGCCTGCGGGTTGCTGCCTTTCTCTTCTAACAGGAAAATATTCAGATCTCGCTCGCATAGTTTCTTGATCATTAATTGAAGCATTAGGACCCACCTTCTCAAATAATTTAAAGTATTGAACTTTAAATTTACAAAAAAAATTACAACTTTAGTTAAAGTATGCGAAAACTATAATTTAACATATATTTTATATAT